>WAAB01010265.1:0-43674 GCA_013389865.1 Piaya cayana
ACCAGTGTCCTTGAGCAGCCATCCTATTGCTGAGACCTGGTTCCCTGTATTTTCTGTCTCTTCCTAAATATCAAGTCTCTGTTCAAAAGAAACCTTTTTATTTGGTGGAAGATGTAAAAGCAAAAATCTTCAACAGACTTTCAGAAGATGACCTTGTATCCAGCATTACAAGACACCCAAAATTTAGGTCAGACATCTTTTAAATTTATTTTTCCCATATCTGCAGTTTTCATCACTTTAAAAAGTCAGGTCACAAACAGAAAAAACTGTAATTTATTTACACTATTCATGTCATTTCTGTATGTCAGGTCCTGAGAACTTCCTGATAACATGCCAAGCGTCCTCCTACATGACAATTTGAAATAGACATCTGCAAGTGCAAAAAGATAATAAGGAAAATAGTATGAGATGTGTTTAAAAATGAGAGCAAAATGCAGCTTAGATTTAAATACCCTAGTGGACAATTAAATGAGAAAAAACTTCACACACAAGAAGTTGCCAGCTCCTTCCAAGAGTAAACATGTGAAAAAAAAGTGTAATTGCAAATTAGCCCATATGTATTTATTTAACATATACTGGCAGGATAACATTACTAGACTTTTTTAATACTCTAAGGTATTTTAAAATAGTAATAGTAAAAGACAGATTTTGTTCTAGAAATTGTTATTCTGGTACAGAACCTGAACATTTGTGGCTGATAATCATACTTATTTACTCAGAGTACTGTGTTCTTAACATCTTGATTTTTAAAAATCTTTGTGATATCCTAGGATCTTTGGAATGGGTTTCAGGGGATCACATTTTCCATAGATCTCCCACCTCTTACCTGGGAATAAACGTATTGGCAAGTGACTTTATAAGATTTTGGATTCTTACCTGGAGTAAAGATCGATCTTTCCTATTTAAACTTAGACATTAAAGTCTAGACAGAATTATTTTCAGATTTTTTGGGGAACAGAAAAGTATAACAGAACATCACCTCTTCCAACCCTAATGTCTTCAGTTTAACTAATGTACTACACATAGAAAAAAAAAATTCAGGTGAATAACACATAAACTATAATTCATGTCCTAATGAAGTTTCAGGGATATAACTTAGACAAAAGGAGATCAAAGGCACAGATACATAAATTCTATCTATTAAACATAATGTCTACTTCAGTCATGAGTAATTCCACTGAAGTCATTGAAGAGCTGTTTCTCAAACAACTATCATTATCTGTCACATGTTTCAAAGATTAATTTCAGAAAAGACCATTACACTAACAGTCTGGTTTGTTGTCCAGCAAGCTGCAATATCTCCACAAAATATCTCAACATTAGCATTTTTTCCTAGCTAAGGATCCAATATTGTTTTAATTCAGTGTGTTTAGTTTGCACAGATACACCAACTATATGAGTTATTGTCAAAGAGTTCTGCAGTTTGTCATCATTCAGTCATCAATGAATTTTTTAGATAAAACTCATATCTAAATAAAAGTGTGATTTACTAAAGTTTGATGATAAGGTCACAGTGTTATTTACTCCATGTAGGAAATACATGAGGGAAAACCAGGTTATATATGTTTATAGCTATAAAATTATGTGCTTATATCCAAAGGATTATATGTGCCCACTTGATTATCTATGTCACTTCGTTAAGATTTCAAAGTTTCATAGTGTTTATCCCCAATGACTTACTTTCCCATCTGGGTGTCCGACGTTAGTCCTCTCCAGAGTTCAGATCTGGAATTTCACTAAACAAACTCTCAGACATCAGATCTTTCCAGCTGGATGTCTGGTGTTAATTCTCATCAAAGTTAGTGTCTGAGGATTCAGTAAGCAGTCACTCAGGTATCAGATTTTATAAAATATATCATTTAATAGATGAATATAGCAACATGGTCAACTCCATTGAGACAGGTCAACATGAACCAATTAATCCATGGGTAACTATACCCTTATAAACTATTTACACACCCATTACCTGACGGTTAAGTACAGTAGTAATATTTTGCTGTGGGATCTCTTCATTCCTCATTGGATTACTTCACTGTCTTTCAGAGAGTTCATTATCTTGTCCTAGTGCAACTTGTGTTTATGGTGCATTTCCTCATAGCCTCCGTATTTCCATGTTTTTGTTGATTCTGGAAGTTTTGTTTTGACTGAACAGGTTGTACATGCTGGGAAAGCTTTTAACTAGATGTTCCCAGCTTGTGGCCTAGAGCTTCAGAGCAAGTCTTGCTACGCAAGCTAAAAAATTTAAGCAAACAGCTTATCGATCACTAATACTAATAAAAGAGCTTATAAATCCTTTATAAATCATTAATACTAAATCCCAGAATATTTTAATTCTAAATGATCTATTCTATTTTAAATGTTACTTATGTAGGCTAAGCAATTAATGCCTGCTAGAGAGGAGAGTTACCTGGCATGTAGTACAGGTGCCATCCAGGAAGGATTCAAATGGGGTTGGCTGGTGATCTATCTATGGTAAGAGATCTGATTGTTTCATGGAGCAACTTTGAGAGGTGTCCCACCATGACCAGAGATCATTGTCATGCAGTCATATTGCTCAGCAGGGATTGCATAAAAAAAGCTCAGATAATCTGTCATACTTATGGGATAAAGTGGTTGTCTCACAGACAAATTGCATACAATAGGGAAGTTGTGCATGAGGCTCCTTCCTTGTATTCACTGTGTTGCTCTGCTCCTTGTGGGTTTCCTAGAAGATTTCTTGGCCCAGCTGTGGGTTGGTCTGTATCTCCTCTGGAGCCTGAACCAAATGGTTGAGGGTTTGGTTAAAGGAGGAGGATGGAATGCATCCATCACGTGGTCACATCCAACAGCAAAAGACAGAAATATCACATGACCTAAGCATATTTTCACCCTAGTAGCTCCAGCTTCCAGCCCCAAAGTTGGGTTTAGACTAGGAATTATGGTCCAGGTTCAGCTGGGGCTAATTACGTGTAAGAATTTTGCCCTTTCCACTACTGGTTCCTTAACCCCAGGTGTAATCAACCTTTAGCTGAGTAATTTTGATCCAACATTTTACTAGGTTGCATTTTGTCATTCCATCCATAGCTGTAGTCTGAGGAAGACATGCTGTAGAAAGGTATTGGGAACATCAGGAATACAGCACAACAGCTGGGACCATAAGGTGAGTAAAAGCGAGGTCAAGAAAATCAAAAGGATCTTATCACTCCAGTGTGTAAAAGCAAGTCTCCAGTAGTCAGAGCAACATCAGGAAACAAAAATACAAATCATAGGATGGGATTCAGGACCACAATTAAACAAGACAGTTACAAGGTCAGAGTCAAGGCTTTGGGAACACAGCCTAGAGACATGATAAAAAGCAAGAGATAATAAAATCCCCTTACATGAGGTCTCAGTAAAGCAACTTACCTACCAGACAACTAACCTAGCCTCCAGCTGACTGGCTTGTGGACACCACTCAGGGGAAACTACAGGTTTGCCATGACTCATGGTAATTTTGGAATTAGTTCAGGTTAACATGGACATTGATTTTGTTCCTTCTTTTACTGTCTTTTTCCTATTAGCTAGCCATGACTACTGCAGTTGTAATGTAATCTCACAGCTTCAGGCAGAGTCGCATCTGGAAACAAGAGTTGTTTTTTTCCTGTTTGTTCTCCCACTAACACCTACTGTGTCAGTGGTGTGTATGAAAAACAGCTTTAGCATGAGTATGCATTTTGTTTCTGCCCATGACCTGAACTCCTATAGAAAGTTTGTTCCTTGGTGTGTAATTCTTTCCTGCACCCGACAATTTCAGAATACTTTACTTAGCAGAGTAAGCAGATGCTTCAGGAAGAATTGTCACGTGGAAACAGATATTCAGACAAAAGAAAGGAAACAGTTCAAACTTCCTAATAATTTTGGTTGAATGACTTGAATTTGCCATCTGCCTACGTGTTCCTGTTTCTAGTACTATGAGGTGGTACACTCTGTGGTTATAATTGACATTACAAGTCCTAAGGGAATACATTTCTCAGTGGGAGGTGGGGTGGGTCTTGTTTATTTTTCTTTTACTTGAATAAATTAGTACCTCACTATTTACTAACCCCCCAGTTATGTACATGGTGTGGATGTAGGTGACCAGCTGTTGGCAGTGCGGGGCTGCAGGTGTGACCTCTGTAAGAAGAGACTGGGGCTGCTCTATGTCAGACACAGTCAGTTCCAGCCACCTCTCCAATAAACCCACCCATCAGCACTAAGTGGGGCTTCTTGGGGAAAACATGTAAGAAAGTGCAGGAGGAGACAAGAAGAGCAAGAAACAGCCTTGCAAGCTCCAAGGTCAGAGAAGAAGGAAAGGCTCCAGACACCAGAGCAGATTTTCCCCTCCAGCATGTGGAAAGGACCCCACATGAGAGCGGGTGGATGTTTTCTGAAGGAACTGTGACCTCCAGAAGGACTGATGCTGAAGCACGGTAACAGTGTGAGGAAAGAGGAGTGACAGAGAGTAGTCTTTATGGACTGATCACAATCCCAACTTCCCTGTGTAGCTCCAGGGGCAGGACAGGCAGCAAGGGCTGGAAGAGAGTTTGAGAATGGATCATGAAGATGAGCCTAGAAAGGGGGAGAAAGGATAGTATTTTAATGTTTATCATGGTTTCTCACCACCCAAACTTATTTTAATTGCCCATTAATCAAATAAATTTTCCCCAAGTCAAGTATATTTTCCTATGACAGTAACTGGTAAATGGTCTTCCTGTCTTTCCCTTAACCTAAAAGCTTTCTCATCGGATTTTCTCCCTGTCCTGTTGAGGAGGGGGAAAGAGTAGCTGCATGGGAGTTTGACCTTTAGCCAAGGTTAACTAGCCAAGTACGTGTAACAATTTCCTCTTTAAGAAACAGGAAAATAAATAACTTACTGTCAATACTAAATGAAGGCTTCAACCTCATCTGTGTTCTAGACTCATCTTGCTAGAAAACTAAGCTCAAATAAATATTTTTATGCCTTTTATCCACAAATAAATGAAATAAGAATTTTATCAGTTCTCTTCTATAAGAAAGCTGATGAGATTTTTGGTTTTATCTGTTGCTAAGTCTAAGATCAATGGATTATTTCAGTTTCACTCAGTGTAAAATATATAAGCAAAGTTCCTTTGAACTCTATGGGAGTACTTCTCTCAATATAGCCTAAAGAAAAACTTTAGAAAAACAAGTACTTAAAACTTCTTGGGATTTGTTCCCTAGGATGCTCTATTTTTAACGAAGGTATATTCTTCAGCAGCATACTTTACATTACTAAATGCTTATTTCTAACATTTTGCATGAGTTATGATTATGTTTTCAGTCAATTAAAAAAAAAATCTCTTTCCCTAGATTTACGTAGTTTAAAATATATACTGTTAAACAAAACAGACCTGCAAGTATACTACAATGATTTATGTTATGAATATCTGCAATATATTTGGAAGATTTCTGTTATCAAGACAAGACACTTGCTATGTTTGTTCTTGATGTATGCTAATTTGACAAATTATGTCCCTGACTAGCAGCTAAATCAGCTTTCCCTTTAACGGTCTCAAGTTTCCTCTAATCATTCAGTTAATACAGTTTTTACTCCCTTAGAGAAACTCAAAATAAAAATATCTACATTATTTAATGCTTAAGGTCACTGAACAATTCCTGTGTGTTTCATTATGACATTTTTTCAGTGTAATTCAGCAATAAAAACTATAAATAAAGAGAACTAAACTTTTATAGATTTTATTCCCCCTATTTTATTCCTTTTTACCTCATATTTCTTCTTTCGAGTAGAGAGTTTCTATTGTGAAGCAACATGAACTTTTCCTGACAATTGAGGTACCTAGCCACTAGGATAATATTAATGGGATTTAGAGTCTGCATTATTTATACATTTCAGTTCATAAAATATTCATTTGTGCAGCTACTTTATAACATGCTTTTATTTAGCTACTTTTCAATAACTAAGGGCATCAGAACATACAGTACTGGGTTTTTTTATTATTTACCTAATGGACAAAGTTTTAATAACATGACTTAGTGCGAAAAATTCAGAGTCTTGTGAAGTTACTCATAAGTCTCCTATGGTCCAAATTAAAGCTTGTTGAAGCTCTCTAGAAATGACTAGTAATGACAGACACGATGTAGGAAAGCCATATTTGTGAGAATAATCTTTAAGGCACATCTGCAGGCACATTACTGGCAGGCGATCTAAACACAGGGAGGATAACAAAGTCTTTAAAAGATATCTACAGCACTCTAAGGTAGTGACAGCAAAGACTGCATCCACATGGCTTATAATTACACTTTAACATTGAGGACACCCATATCCATATTTTAAGCGTTTTACCGTCTTGTGGGATCCTCAAGCTTAGATAAAAACAATACTTACTATTCAGCACATGGCAAAAGTTAATGGCAGAGAAGATTTATTGGGTCACAGAATACCATCCTTTAATTATCACTGCATTAGGGAATTGTTTGTTACTTATATTCAAGTTGAATTTTCTTACATCCATTGCTCTTCTTCTGCAAAATATGTTTCGAAACTTCGCTCTTTCTCCTTACGTTTCTAAACTGAACATAGGCCTCTGTAGTTTATACCCTTTTGCTCTGACAGCTTTTTTGTCCTAACAGCTCTTTCCAGTATTTGTTATTCATCTCTATTCTATCTCTATTCTATCTACTCTCTATGTTTACAGAAAGTACTCAATCTGTCCCTCAGCCAGGGGTTTGGTAGCTTCAGTCGTTTCTTAAATCTACCATTGCTTTACGACTTCACAAATAGTCTCTTTTTGGCTTGTAGCAGCTACTGCCTCCCACTTCAGAAAGTGTGGTCTGACTTGTTAAAGATAAGTCTAACCACTGCCTTCCACAATGAGATTAATAATTTCCCTTATAAACAAAATAAAACATTAGTCGATATCTTCCTATATACTAAGATATTCTTTCCACTTGTTTGCAGTTGCTTGTTTGTACTAGGAAAGGTTACCCATTCCTCAGTGTTTCAAAGGCTGTTGCTTTTTGCATCCCTCATCAGTATCAAATTCTCAGTGGATCCATAATGTTAGCGCTGTCCAGCTATTTTCCATATACCAGCATCTACCTTTCTGGCTCTGGAACCAGAAGAATCCATTTAAAACAACTACTTGGGTTATTAATTCATAATGCCATTCACAATGACTGAAAGACATCCATGATTATTGAGCCTCTTGATGGTTACAACACCGTACCACAGCGTAGTGGTGGAGTTCTTGATTCAAGCTCTTGCTTCAAGACTTTTGAAGGGGGAATAGAAGCAAGAGTTTGAATCCCAGAGGGGCACCCAAATTGATGAAAGAATGGATTAAAAGTGATCTCATAGCCAAATCCCCCCAAAACTGAATTCTTTTTACTTTTGTGGCTGTTTTCAGACTTCAAGAATTAGTAGAAAAAATCCTATTTTTAAGAGTTTGCGTAGCTTCTGTATGACTTCAAACTGTATGTAGTTTTAAGACTTCGTGACTGGTCACAGGTGCACAACACAATCTTCAGCTATAACCATACTATAGGACTTAGAAAATCAGTTTAGAGTCTGAAGTATAGCTTATTGGTTTCCCATCACATACATCTTTCTTTGCTGTTTTTCATCAAAACAAAACCAAGGTTTTCAGTCAGGAAAGATGGCGCTGTAAAATGAGATCGCCTCAATGGGTGAGCGGGAGTGATGTCAGCATGAGGGAGATCTGCTCTGCCTTGTATATATAATCACACACAGAATCACCGGGTTGGAAGAGACCCATCGGATCATCAAGTCCAACCATTCCCACCAAACACTAAACCATGTCCCTCAGGACCTCGTCTACTCATAACTTAAACACCTCCAGGGAAGGCGAATCAACCACCTCCCTGGGCAGCATATTCCAATGCCCAATGACCCTTTCTGTAAAAAACTTCTTCCTAATCTCTAGCCTGAATCTCCCCTGGCGGAGCTTAAATCTTAAATCCTGGAGAGTTTGGGGCATCTACAAGACTATACAACAGCCTTGAGTGTTTTGAGAGTATCACTGTTAGTTACGTGTGCAGGACATACTGAGCTAAGAAACCCTGAAGAAATAAATGTTCAACATACCAGTGACAGTTCTACTTCCAGACTTAAAAGCAGTATCACCATTCAGCATTGCCTCTGATTCAGCAATGCCAGACTGGAAGACTTCACTAGGATTATTGAACTTTGTCCACAAACTCAGGCACCCTAGCAATAAGAATCTTACTTTGTTGTCACTGTATTTCCAAACAGTGTACCACAAATCAATGACCTGAACCTATTACTTAGAATGTAACAGATGCCTGATAGATTCAAATATCACTCTGAACACATGAATCCTTCTGTGTCATCTCTTTGTTTTAGTACAGGCAGTCTTGAGTGCTGTAGAATATATACTTTGAAGTTAAATTATTCATGAAAGGAGAAAAATATTTTTCCTGCCTTCGGCTGGTGACTAATAAAAGCCCTGAAGAATAGGTTAATATAAAACTTGTGAAAACAAAAGTATATACTCTTCATTATGTTTTCATGCTCCATGGAGATATCAACATGTAAAATACCCAAGCACTCACAAAACAGGAATAATTCTCCATTTCTGCAGTCCTGCCCATAAAACATTTCAAGTCTTTCCTTAAAACAATTAAGGTTTCTTTGCCATATTATTGTAATTGATGTACTATTCCAGATCTTCATTATGTGCATCACAATTTTTCTAATATTTGGTTCTGATTGACTTCATTTTTAACAATGTGATCCTGTTCTAAAATCTCTTTTCACATTCTCTGATATTTAGGTATCTTTTTCTGATATCTTAGGAAGGCAAGATTTTTTTTTCAACTCTTATCCTAAATTAGTCAGAACGATATTACCACTTTATCCTTTGTGCTAGAAATACTTCATCTATGGTACTATAGAATCATCTCCATCATTTTGTAGCAAGAGGGATTATTATATCAGATGTGAATCTGGGAGAGTCCTTAATCTATTTTAACTGGCTTAATGGTTTAATTTCCAGATTAAATCAGTATCTTTGATTAGTATTCTCAGAATTATGTGCATATAATAATTCTAACCAGCAATAACTTAGGCATATTTACAGTGTGTTCCATTATGACGTACAGACACATCCCAATTTTTTATGGCTTTAAACCCATATTCACCTCATATCAGGTCCATACTAGAGCAGGTGCATCTTCAATACAGCGGAAGAATGTAGAAGTTTTTACAAAAATATCAGCTTATTTCACTTTTCCATGCTCCTTCTATTTTGAAATCCATAGACTTCTAGTTTCAATGTGGTTTTAAATGCTGTCTCAGTCATGAGGAATAAACTGAAAAAAATAAAGTCATCTTATTCAGAAGGAAGTAAAAAACAAACCCACGAAGTCCAGTTTTACTCAGCTGACTCTCCAAACAGTACAGCAGCAAAATAATAGTTAATTGAGGAAAAAAATGCATGTAGTCAACACTAGCATTACTAAATAAACTAAACAGACTACAATAATTATTGTCTCAGAGGAAAAAAGCCCAGAGAATATACTGGCACCTTTGTAACTTTTTTATTTATAATCAGTTTTCAAAATATAGAATTCAATGTTTTAAGTCCTTATGGTGATTAACATATTCCTACCAATTTGCTGCTTCTTCCCTGCAGATGCACTTCAGCAATGAGTCTATTATTGTTCATTTGACTAACTGCACATCCAGCTATTACAGATCACTTTGAAGCTTTCATAAAGTATGAGAAAGAACATTCTTTTAAAGCACTTTCAGTGCCTGCCAATTTGATAAATACATGCATTTACTGTCACAAATACAGGCAAGGTTTAGAAAATGAGGGGTATTAGAAAATGTGTTGCTACTTTGTTGCAAATTTTTGACAGTTTTACCCAAGATATATTTCTCAGAGTGTGACTGAGAGATGTTATATAACTAATGGTTTCTAAAGAAACAATATTTACTAACCTTAAATACTCTCTAGAAACTACACGTCCAAGGTTTTTAAGAACAAGATTGAATATTTCTTTACTTTCAGCAGAATAAAATTTAATTATAAAACCTCAGTATTCTCTAGGACAAAAGCAGATGTTACCCTCTTTACAGTTACTTAATCACAACTTGAATAATCCATTAGATAAATGTGGGAAACCTCGGCTGGTCTGAGGGATCAGAATGCGAGCTTAACATTGGCCTTGAACAGATATCCCCATATACTTGAAGATGCTAAAAAGTGCCAAGAAGAGCCAAGTAAACAAGATTAAGAAGCTGCCAGGCTGAGGGTGGAATCATCCAATTTTGGAGTTACAAGAGAGGAAGAGTCATCCAATTATGAACTGTTGGTCTTTGGCTAAACTAATCATATATGAACACACAGTCCCATAAAGGGTATAAAAAGTCTTGTAAAATCAATAAAGTTGTCCTTTTGCTCACAGATCTACATGTCAGGCCCACCCCAATCACAACAGACAAAAGAGATGTGTGTACTTCTTTTTTCCCAGACTGCCTTTGCTTCTTTTTCATTTCTCAGTCGTATTTTCATCTTGATATTGAATATGCTTCTAGTACAAGGCCAATATTGATTCCCTAGTTCTCAGTGGAGGACAAAAACATAATAAAACAACCATCACCTCCTACTCTCAAAAAATTAACTTTCTCATTCATTCATTGCCCTCTTTAATCTTACCTTTCTACCTTTCTTACAATCAGGCAAGTTATTTAAAAGAAAAAGGGTACTTAGGGCACAAAGACTCAGGCCAAATTTGACATTTTAATGATGGGTGGGTGTCCACTAAATAAGAATGATACCCAGCATTTGTTTTCACTGAATTGTCTTCTCATGTTCTTGACAATTACACCTTTTTACAAACTAAAGTAAATTAATTTAATGGCTTTGTATTTGCTAGAAAATTTTTGTAAAGATCTTGCTTTGCATCTAGGTAGAAAAGAAAGTAAAATCAAGAATAATAATGTCAAGTTTCCATCCATGAAATCTGATGAAGTAAAGCAAAAGATTTTCAAATACTTCATGTTGTATTAGTCTTCCAATTAGAACATAGTAATTTTTAATTTATTTATTTATTTANTGGCTTTCTTTTTTCCTGATATGAGGCAGATTGATGAAGTAAAGCAAAACATTTTCAAATACTTCCAATTAGAACTTTTTTTTTTTTTTACTGTTGAGGAACAGACCTTTTTTTTGCCAAAAGGCAATGACAAATTTGCATTACCTTTTGCTGGAAAGATCTTTCATTCTCTGTTGCAGGTAAGGCTGGTCTGAGGACTATGGTTTTGGAAAGTTCTAACA
Organism: Piaya cayana; assembly: GCA_013389865.1. Classification (NCBI taxonomy): domain Eukaryota; kingdom Metazoa; phylum Chordata; class Aves; order Cuculiformes; family Coccyzidae; genus Piaya; species Piaya cayana. Next base: position 11,301 of record WAAB01010265.1, read on the forward strand.
TCCCAGTTGAAAGACTGAAGACCATTCATTGCATTTTTCACCTGAAGATTCTGGGTGTTCTGAGTGAAAACAGATAAATTTCTTGTGGGTTGTATAAGTCACTGAAAAAAGTTCAAGTCCTATGTTACTGATGCATACTTGGCATCTCCTCATTGGTGTGGTAATCTACCAAGAAAGTAGTTTCTAGAGTTCTCGTCTTTTATTTTCAGTTTACAAAATATTGATAAAGACAAATTTTCTTCTTTTGTTTCCCTCAGAGTACTTGGATGATAAAAGCCTCTTTCCAAGTCCTTTATCTTCTGAGGGGTAAATTGTGACATTTCATGACCGTTCAAACATATTAATAGTTAATTACAGATTACGATTGCTTAAAAAGAGTTTTCCTTCTTTTGGAGCTGATTTACAGTCAGCTCAAACAATTCCTTGACAGATATTTTCTCTACCTATACTACTACCAAATGAGAAATAAACACCTTTTAAAAATAAATAAATAACATCAGCTCTAACTTTAAATTTACAAAAGACTAGTAATTGTAGTGTCATGACACCAGTTTGGTCCACAGCACAGGTGTGGTGCTTTGATGTTGAAACACAAATTTAAGAGACTAGAAAAAAGGCTGCCTGCTGTTTGGAGAGCCTTGAAAATATCTGTGCCTGGTAGGGAATGTGAGGGACAAAGTGTTCCTTTTCAGAATGACTTGTCTTGATTTAGTGTTTTAAAGTGTAAGCTTTAATTAAAAGAAAAAAACACCTTCAGTGATTAATTGCCATTGATATCTAAATATATTCTTACTTCGTAAATAACTGACTAAAAACAGCTTTTAAAAAACACCTATTTCTTACATAATTCCAAGGCATTGAATTCTTCTCCCAGCAGGAACTGATGTTTTAATGACATAACACTGTACCCCCTATAAAGAAGACTAATGTCAGGAAGCATTGTAGAAAAAATAATTTATCAGTGCTTGCAAAGCACAGTACTAATAGATTCAGATAAATCTGACTTCCACTTATGTTTTTAAGGCAAGATTTATTTTCTTCCAGATCAGTTGAGCCTCTTTTAGTCACTTTTTTTAGCAAGACAAAATTAGAACCAAGCTTTTAATGATGCTGTCGTGCTATTTCCTTTACTATGTTCAGGTAATACAGAATACAAGCCCAATTTATATTTGCAAATAAAGTGAAAATGCATTAAAGTTATGCATTTGAGATTTGTGTATACCATTAACAACAGTCCAGTTGAAATGGAATCTTCTTTGATAATTATTTAAATTTCATATCAGCTTACAGCAGACAACAGACATGTTTTCTTTGTATATCAAGCAGGTCAAGCACTGAAAAACTTACTGTGTCCATATTCACAAAGAACAGACATCCAATTAAAAATAATATGGTGACTGCAAACTCTTCCCCTTATGTGCTTTTTATTTATTACCAGCACAACTGTTGTCAATAAAGCTTGCATTTACAAGCTACCCTAGTTTTTGAACATAGTAGAACTTGAACAACTATTGTCATTCTGTAACAATATTTCTTGAGTTGCCTTTGCAAGTCTCATGTTTCCAGAAGAAATATTAAAATCTCACACAGCCCATGAATGAATAAAGATGAAGAGCTTTCTCTAAGAAAGAAACTGTTTAGGAAGATTAAAATCAGCACTTATACTTGTGTGTATACAAATTAGTGAAGCTGCACATTCTAGCCCTTAACAGTCCATATAATTAAAAAGAGAGTGAAAGGGGGGGTTAGAGGTCATGAAAGTGTCAGAATAGTTAAAAAATTTACAGTCCATGTCCAGTCCATTTCATGTTCAGCCTTGCCAACACAAAACAAACAAGTGTAAGAGCCCTTGATCAGTACGAAATGCTCCTTCTAATTCAGGCCAGAGTTCAGCTTGCCTTACTCCCAAGTTATTAAACTAGGTTGGGTATCTCTGATCTACCAACCCTGCTGTATCTTCTGTCAGCTTTGTGTCAGCCTGTGAAGGCTCAATGAGTTAAAACTTGTGTTGGCCGTGGAACTGTCTTAAAAACTTCCCACTGGCAATGTAGCAGAGGTTGGGGATCAGGGTTTGTGAAGCACAGCTCCACAGACTATAAACAGGTTCAAGGTGGAGGAAGCAAAGCACATCATCTATTTCTACTTTCTTTTCTGAGAATGTAATTCAAAGTTACAAAGCTGAAGCAAAATTTTTGAAAATGATGCAAGAAGGGGAACCTTCATTATGAATTATAAATTAACTGTTAAATAACAAATTCTTAATACCTCTTCTTCTAATCTGCTTATACAATAAACTCAATTCAGTATCAGAGTAATCTGCAGAGTGGGGGCCAAGATTTTCTGAGGGTCTCCTGTCTTACCCGTCATATTATATTATTCACAGATTTGATGTGCTCAGATAGTTACAAATACCTGAATGTTTCTATAATTTCCACAGATTCTAATGGGAATGGAAGGAAGGCTGTTTCCAAAGGTCACGGTATGTTACTTTTCTTCTATTGTACTTTATTGCATATTAATGAATTTTGCTTTCCCCATGAAAAAAATATGGCTTGCTGAGCATACAGGCCAAAAAACAGTGCAACCATTTTGCCATAGGAAGGAAATTTAGAGGGTTTTTTTTTGTTGTTGTTGGTTCTGTTTGTTTGTTCCTTTGCTGAATGAACTTTGCTACACAGAACAAAATTCGTCCTGAGAAAAAGGAGGAAAGAAAAAATTCAGTGTAATTTGAAATATTTTTTCCTGATTCTTTTTGTTAAACAAAACTAATCAGCAGAGAAAGGAAGAAACCACTGACCAGCTGAGATAAATAGCAACTGAAGAAAGAGAAAATTAACATTTTAGTTACTAGTGTCCACAACAAGAACCTTCTTCAATCTGTAGCATTAGCATTCACTAGTAACATAAGGTCTCTAAGCTTAGGATCCAAAGTCTTCATAAGATCATCCAGAATGTTGGCATATCTCAGCAAAAGTCTTACTTTACATACGCAGGTACGTTGCCCTTTCTCAACAAATGCTATCATCTTTGTTATTAATAAAAAGTAAGGACCTATGGATGACAGAATGTGTGCAAAAGTTGTTTTGGGTTTTTTTATTTGTTTGGGGTTTTTGTTTTGGTTTTTTTTTTTTCCTAATAGCTGTTTTCAAAACATTTTCTAATTTTGAACTGTCTACTTTGTTACTAGGAGCATAATTTCCGCATATAGTCACACTCAATCTATTTTCAGTCACTTCTTCTCAGTTTTAGCCCTGAAGACAGAGTAGTGTTCAGTTCAATCAGAGCACATAGTGTACTTCCATCTCTTCTGATGAAGCTCTGGAGATGCACCTAAAAAAAAGCTGATGAAGAATAGCTTGTGTATACTAAGCCACATTGCATTGTATTGGATTACAAGTCAGGCAGAGTTTTAACATCTCTTAGGTTGTTAAATACTTCTTCTAAATTCTACTTGTTAGTACAGCAGTAAGAATGATTTGTATATCTTTCTAGAGGTTTCACTGGGTTCAGCACCTAGGGTCCACGCTGTCATACATAGGCCTTCTGAAATCAGGATGGTGTCAGGCTGTCTAAAAAACATATCTACTCATGACACCTTTGTTACCAGGCATCCTTGTTGGAAGTACGGCAGGATAGCTGACAGCTGATCCTCCCCTCAAAGCTGGCAATCACGCCCCTACAGTGTATTTTGGTCATGAATCTCAGACAAGTTTGTTTCTAGGAAGTGCTTGTGGTTCTGTCTCAATGGAAGTCCTGAAGAGCATCTTCATAAGAGGTGACAGAGCTGCAGTTATTCTCATCTGGAGGCATTTCTGTGTCTCCTGAACCTCAGGAACACATTGTGTTGTGAGGAAACTGAGGACTATTGTGGAAGGGACCTGGAAAAGGGAAAAGAGAGGTAAGTAGTAGTAACATTTGTGACAATCAAGCTCTGTTCTCTATGAGTTTCTATAGAAATAAAGATTTAAGCAAAAAAGCTAGATAACAAATTCTTGAGAGAAATATTTGACCAAAGAACTCTCAGAAAAGTGTGATAATGTTTTTTTGTTTGTTTGTTTTTTAACTGGGGTGTGAAAACTGATATTAGACCTGATACTCTTTAAATACAGATCGAGTCCTACTTCAAGACTCCTTTTCTCCTTCAATACTGAATAATGTATGAGCAGACGCTGTACAGTATTAAGTTCATTCTACCTTTGAAACTAAACATACAATTTTTTCCCAATGCTCTTTGTATGTATCAGCCAGATTTGAGAGAAGAGCAACATAGTTTAATGTGTTGATAGATGATCCTAGGGAAGATATGGATTGATATTATAGGCGGTATGATAAGTTACAGGTCAACCTTTGATATTCACTTATTAATGCCAGGTTGTCCTAGGTCAGTTACAGAGAAGCAGACTTTACTTTAAAGAAATAATATTTTAGTTGATTAAGCTGAGAGCAGGAAATGAAGCTCTGTTTGTTATGACCTTTCGAAGTAGCCCTTCTAGAGTATTCCAGTGGACACTATGTATAGTATATTAACTAAAGTGAAAAAACCAGGCATATTAAATCTCCAAATCATAAATTGTTTTCCAAGGTTAAGTTAAACAATATAAAGCATAAGTAAAATCAGAGCAAGAGGTGATCTATAAGTGAGATGCTGGACAAATCATAAGAAAGCCTCATCACTATCAAGTTACTAAATTTTTTAGAAGCCATATAGTTCCGTTAGATTAATAGAAATTAAGGCCTTAATTCAGGAACAAATAGCTTCTGGTTTCAACTGTATTGAAGAAAAAGAAAAAAGAATTATTTCAAACAGACAATAGGTATCTAATTCATGCTTATCATGCATAACAATCTGTTCAACAAGTGGTGTAATTATGTGCCTCACAAAAGATGGTGAAAGGCCTGAATGCTTAAGACAAAAGCATGTTTCTGTGTAAAGAAAAATTCAGGGCTAAGAGACTCATTTCAGCTAGAAATCATTTTTGAACAATGCAAATGCCTTTGGTCTAATGGCTGTTGCTAGATGTGAATTTTGTTCTTCAAATATTTAGCAGCATTCTCCAACATTTTAAGTAGCATAATACAGTCTTATTCTGGTAATTAATATACCTGAAAAGAAAAGGTACTATATATTCATGACCACAGATTTTCTTATGAGTTCTGAAAGGGATTCAAAAATAGTCATAAAAATAATATATTCGTGTAAATGGCAAATAAGAACAGATATTGTAAGCTGCTAAGACAAAATCTTCACTTAGCAACACAGATCTAAGACAAAACCTTTGTATTTCTTCTCTAATAGCACTTAGATTTATTATGTAGGATTAACCAAGCCAGCAGTCAGTTATTCTTGAAGTTCATAAAGTGTGTTTAAAACAAATGTGCTCAGGTGGCCAAGAAGGCCAATGGCATCCTGGCTTGTATCAGAAATGGCATGACCAGTAGGTCCAGGGAGGTTATTCTCCTTCTGTACTCGGCACTGGTGAGACTGCTCCTTGAGTGCTGTGTTCAGTTCTGGGCCCCTCACCACACGAGGGATGTTGAGGCTCTGGAGCAAGTCCAGAGAAAAGCAACAAAGCTGGTGAAGGGGGTGGAGAACAGGCCTTATGAGGAGTGACTGAGAGAGCTGGNTGGTTGGACTTGATAATCTGGTGGGTCTCTTCCAACCTGGTTGTTCTATGATTCTATATACAGCATAATTTTAATAATGGAAGTGTTTTCTTATGCACAAACTCCAGGGTTGCAAAGCATAACCTTTTAAGGCAATGAACTAAAACTGATTAAGTTGTACACAGACTCTGATGTTCCTTGGTTTTGGAATAAATATAGTAGAACATAAATAACAAATACATTACACTACGAATTCCACTAACTGTACCAGCTGCCTGCTCCCCACAATATGTCTCCATCCTTGTCTAGTATTTGCTTGACCATGACACTTTCGACAGCCTGACAGCTCTTCAGAAAGAGAATTGGTTGTGTTCCCACAGTAAACAGTTGGAGAGTGGCCATTTTCGTAAGTGGTTAAACATTGTAAGGACTGGGATTTTTTTTGCTGCAGCAACTTTCTACTTGCCAGCACAAAAAACTTTACTATGAAAAGCAATAGCTCCCTAGTTGACTATTTTTTTTATTTAAGAGAAAATACTATGATCCCCCTTTCTTGCAATTTTTGTACATACATGGGTCTTAAAAATACATGTAATGTGTAAGAGAAAAAGTTAAGTGCAAATAAAAATGTAAAAAAAGGCAGATAAGGGCTACTACATTTAAGCAAAATAAGTAATTTGTGCTTAATTTTGAAGGATGATAATTCATGCAGTTATAACAGCTTAATTAATACAATCAATTTGGGGATCTCTGTCATGCCAAGTGCTACAAGTTAAAATAGATGAGCTCTTGTTTAACTTGAATGTCTGAGTTGTGAGTATCTGAGAACTAAGTGATAATCTAATGGACTTTCGACATAATAAAGAATGTAAAGTTTAGAATTCCTAACAAACAATAGATAAACAAAGGGGTGTCTTTCAAAAATTACCTGCATGCAAAAAATTAACTTTAAATATTTGATGGTAAAAACTTTTTTAAAAGGAATTTTTAATTTGAACATATACATTAACTACTGAGCTTTCTGGCAGTCAGAGAAAATATTCCTTGTATTTTCGCTTCTGAAGCCACCATTGCTTATCAGAAAGGAAATTTGCAGTAAAATAACCTAAAAAAATAGAGTCTTCCCAAGATTTAGGCATCTTGACATTTTATACAATTAGTACAGATGATAAAGTAATGAGCTTTTAAGAAATAATTTGAGGTGGGAGGCAGGGGGAGGAGGGAGATTCATCATTTATCATAGAGTATTGAGTGTGATTATTCACTGATATCTCTGTTCTGCTTAATAAAATTGCACTGTTACATTAAAGAATAAGAAATATTTTTATGTCTTCTTTGTTTTCCCCTATGTTGCTGTAATACATTGACTCATTGGAACAAAATCTGCTCATGAAATATCTAATAAAATTTTGGAGTAAGGGGGTGAATCACACACCAGTTCATACATTTTTCCACTCAGAGATAAACTTTCCTCACAGTTACTTAAGGATTGTCCTCTTTCCTATAGAGTATCTCAGAATTATTTATTGAGGAAAAAATAGCAATTGAAGGTAAAGAGACTTTATTTACAAAGCAAGTTAACTAGTTCATTTCCAGAAGCAAAGGCTGTCTTAGGGTCACTAAGAAGTCAAAGCAAGCAGCACTAGTGGTCCTCTGTTACTAGGAAATCCTATGACACAGCCCTGTCTCCCATTTGGTTTGATGCCAAAGGAGCACCACAAAGTTCATAACCCAGTTCTATAACTGGATAATAAAGTTTGTTCTGATGGTTAAGATCATATTGACCAGACTGAGGAGGAAAAGTAGAGCAGAGAAGGTTTTTTTGGGAAGTGACAGATTTAGAGTATGAACTGCTGTAGAAAACAATCGTAAATGGGACAGAAGGAGCACGAAGGCTTTTTTCTGCTACTTTAAATTTTCTTTCTTTACTATTTTCACTAAAATTAAAGGCCACCTCACCTTTAATTTTCATTAAAAACAGTTAATGGAAAGACAATTAATAACACAGATCATGGAGCCAATGGAGAAATGTTACTGCTATGGAAGACAGTTTAGAAGATCTAAAGGCAATACAGCATGGAAAGCCTGGCAGTTACCAGAAAAACTATGTCTGTATAATTCACTTTAAATTAATTTTTTTTACGTTTATTTACTAGAAAGACAACCTATCATGAAGGGAAGATATCTGAAAATATACTTCACTTTAAGTAGGCAAGTTTAAACTGCAATTTTCGGTTTCTCCTTTTTGTGATTGGCAAGAAGCAGTTGTTTATGGTATCAATTACATTTTCTCACCATAACACACAGTTAAGAAGTAAGAGAACACATCCAATAGACTAACTAAATGCTAAATTACTATTCGTGAGCCATAAGAATGGAGTCATAAAGTTTTCATATTTTGCTTCAAGAAACTTACAAAGTCAATAGAAATAATGTTTGTAAAGGACATAGTTATACATAGCAGACAGAAGGAACTATGGGAGTTATCTTCATCTTATTAAAACTAAGTTGTAGATTATTACACAGTATTCTTTTTTCTAACATCTACCTGCTACCTTCGTATACTGAGCTAGGGTAGTGCCACTGGGAAAGCAAAACACTGTCCTGCTTTGAACAGCAAAGTTACACCATATATGCCACTTTTTTTTTTCCTTTCTTTTCCACTATCCTATTAGTATTATTTTAATTTAAATATTACAGAAAAAATGTCCTCTGAAACAAAAATCAAATAAAAAAGACAGTGCAGAGCATAGCAGGTTAGAATCCTATGTATTTGAAACAGCGCTTTGTGCTATGTGGCTTTTGCAATGCACTAGCTGGATTACAAGGAGTAATTTTTTTTTTTTTTTGCATTAAGTTTCTCTGTTTCTAAATACCTCAAAATCAAAAAAAAAAAAACCCCAACACAAAAAACAGCACTGAAAAGTAGAGCTGGTATCCTTAGTTTGAAGGGTAAAATGATGTAATAATCCTAATCATAGCCTGGGACCTCAAATTCCAACTGCATAATACATCCTGGTAAATATCTACAGGGAGAACTAACAGTTCTGTCTGTCATGGAATCCTAATTTTTTTGTGAAATAAACAGAATATTTATAACCATCTTTCAACGAAAGTGAGTGTCAAGTGTGATTTATGTTAGGAAGATATCACATGTCTGAAGTCTTAAAGTTTTTTTTTTTGCTCTAGTAACTATAAGAAGCTTATGTAAATTTTATTATATGTAACATTTTTATGCCATTCAACTCCATCTGTTCCCATTTTGGCTCTCCTATGTTACCAGGTAACTTTGTTTCAGAAGGAGATATATAAATATTTAATGACTGCCAACTAACAAAATCTCCTGTCCAAGATAAATTTTTCTCTCCCAATGATTTAAATTGCCAACAGAATTTTCATTTAAACAAAATAACAGCAGTAATACAGAATAACCAAATACTTCATAGTTCATTGGAATTACAAATAGCATTACCAAGACGTAAAATAAACTTTGGTAAGCTGTCTATAAAATAAGGTTGTGCTGCATTGAAAAGTAATCTGTAATATGACAGGAATAAAATTCATATTAGCTAGCTGTTCCTACCTGTCAACCTAAGGTGTAAAGCATAAATCCAAGTAACAAGAGCTAGTCAACACCAGGAAGATATGGCTGGCAGCACAAAATATCAGGAAAGTTAAATCACTTTTCAAGTAAAAAGACAGATATTTTGTGGAAGACTTAGTTAAGACTGGAAATATTTCTCATGGATTACATTTACTGCTTACTTTCAGATTTCTATCTGTTAAAATACATGAAGATATGATTTGTTCTTTGGTGAAACATTTCCAGCATTATGTTATTTCCCCTCTGTTGTACATCATGGCAGTGCTAATTTGCATTTTTAGAGCACCTTAACTCTGCTTAACATCCTTGGTTCAAGGGATCTTCATAACTCTGTTTCTTAATATAATATTAAGACTGCATTTTCACAGGTCTCTTTCAATGTATGCTCTTTTGGGTGCACAGGACCTTGCAGAAATACATACTGATTACAATAATTATGTGATTCAATATTAATTATGTTGGATAGAATAGGCACTGCCACTAACAAATAAATAAGTTCAAGTTATTTTTAAGTTAGCTATTTAACTCTACTGGGCTCAATGTAACATCAGCATCCTGTACTTTCCTCATGTCTCCTGAGGAAATAGCAGTGCCGAGTGACTTTATTTTTGCACTCAAATCCATTTTGCCATTAATTTCATCAGTTAATAAATATCCTTAATTTTCGACAGAAATTTAGGATTTTATTTTCCCCCATTTCACTGGATGAAACTACCTATTCTGCACAACAGTTTAACATTCAGTCTGAAAGCTCTTGCTAATAATTTTAGGATTTTGGGATACAAAAAGCACTATGTTTAAACAGGGTTTAAAACAAAAGTCCACGAGTTTTATCTTAGTTTTATAAAACTGACCATCCTTTAAGTCTACATGCACCTGAAAGATACTGTCACGAAGCAGTGCAGTACATTTTGACATTATTCCTTAGTAAATGAATAATAAAGGAGAGGAGTAACAAATCAAATACTAATTTACATGCTCCTTATTGCAAAGGCTAGTAAGAGGTTAACATCATACAATTAAAAGTTAAACATCATGCAACTCACCTACAACACTAGCAGACACATTTTTTTTTATTATATGATAAAATAAATGTCAACAGAAGGTTTAGACTTATTAATTAAGACTTGTTTCTGCCTTGTGGCAAAGTATGAAATCAACAGTATAATCTAAATATCTTCAAGTATGACCTTCATGTTGTGAGATATCTGCAAAAGGTAGAGATGAAGATGTCAGGAGGAAGAAATTCAGGAAGAGAAAATTCACATACAAAAGACAAAACCAAAAATCTTTTGTGGCAAAGTAATTTTATTTTTTAAAAAAATTCTGGTTTGGTTTGAAACTGCTAAAGAGACTTTTNGACAGGAATAAAATTCATATTAGCTAGCTGTTCCTACTTGTCAACCTAGGGTGTAAAGCATAAATCCAAGTAACGAGAGCTAGTCAACAACAGGAAGATATGGCTGGCAGCACAAAATATCAGGAAAGTTAAATCACTTTTCAAGTAAAAAGACAGATATTTTGTGGAAGACTTAGTTAAGACTGGAAATATTTCTCATGGATTACATTTACTGCTTACTTTCAGATTTCTATCTGTTAAANTAAGGTGTAAAGCATAAATCCAAGTAACGAGAGCTAGTCAACAACAGGAAGATATGGCTGGCAGCACAAAATATCAGGAAAGTTAAATCACTTTTCAAGTAAAAAGACAGATATTTTGTGGAAGACTTAGTTAAGACTGGAAATATTTCTCATGGATTACATTTACTGCTTACTTTCAGATTTCTATCTGTTAAAATACATGAAGGTATGATTTGTTCTTTGGTGAAACATTTCCAGCATTATGTTATTTCCCCTCTGTTGTACATCATGGCAGTGCTAATTTGCATTTTTAGAGCACCTTAACTCTGCTTAACATCCTTGGTTCAAGGGATCTTCATAACTCTGTTACTTAGTATAATATTAAGACTGCATTTTCACAGGTCTCTTTCAATGTATGCTCTTTTGGGTGCACAGGACCTTGCAGAAATACATACTGATTACAATAATTATGTGATTCAATATTAATTATGTTGGATAGAATAGGCACTGCCACTAACAAATAAATAAGTTCAAGTTATTTTTAAGTTAGCTATTTAACTCTACTGGGCTCAATGTAACATCAGCATCCTGTACTTTCCTCATGTCTCCTGAGGAAATAGCAGTGCCGAGTGACTTTATTTTTGCACTCAAATCCATTTTGCCATTAATTTCATCAGTTAATAAATATCCTTAATTTTCGACAGAAATTTAGGATTTTATTTTCCCCCATTTCACTGGATGAAACTACCTATTCTGCACAACAGTTTAACATTCAGTCTGAAAGCTCTTGCTAATAATTTTAGGATTTTGGGATACAAAAAGCACTATGTTTAAACAGGGTTTAAAACAAAAGTCCACGAGTTTTATCTTAGTTTTATAAAACTGACCATCCTTTAAGTCTACATGCACCTGAAAGATACTGTCACGAAGCAGTGCAGTACATTTTGACATTATTCCTTAGTAAATGAATAATAAAGGAGAGGAGTAACAAATCAAATACTAATTTACATGCTCCTTATTGCAAAGGCTAGTAAGAGGTTAACATCATACAATTAAAAGTTAAACATCATGCAACTCACCTACAACACTAGCAGACACATTTTTTTTTATTATATGATAAAATAAATGTCAACAGAAGGTTTAGACTTATTAATTAAGACTTGTTTCTGCCTTGTGGCAAAGTATGAAAACAACAGTATAATCTAAATATCTTCAAGTATGACCTTCATGTTGTGAGATATCTGCAAAAGGTAGAGATGAAGATGTCAGGAGGAAGAAATTCAGGAAGAGAAAATTCACATACAAAAGACAAAACCAAAAATCTTTTGTGGCAAAGTAATTTTATTTTTTAAAAAAATTCTGGTTTGGTTTGAAACTGCTAAAGAGACTTTTGGTCATCAAGTGCAACTCTGAGGAAGGTACATGACTGCATAGTAAACACACCAAAATAGTTTGAGAGGTGATTCATGCAATTTTATTATGACTGATATATCATTAAGATAGAATTACAAGATGCAAAACAGTATAGATGTTCTCTCACTAGATAAGTGTTCAGCTGCAAAGTCATCTGAAGGGTTGTATTTGCACACATTTTAGTAATTGTCAGTATAAACCTCTGTTCCTACGCATCTCACATTCTAATCTGATGCTAGTTTAGTCCAGTAAGACACCCTCTTGTCTTCTCTTGTGTGTTTACTATCCTGCACTTTTCCTCCCACATCAGAAGTGCTCTTCTCTAGCTCCAGTAATCAGTTTTCACATGCAAATAATGCTGCATAATCCTGCACCTTCCCAGCATGATTCATCTACCATTGGGTGACTAGACAATTTTCTATTATTGATTTTGTAGTTGGCCAGTCTCACAAGAAGCCTCAGCAGCTCACTGGACCAAAGAGAATCCCTTTCCAGCTAAGACAATTCAAACATCATAATTTCTTTAAGCTTATTTTCCTTTTCTCTAAGTACACACTTTGGTGCTTCTAGTTCTGCTTCAAACAATGCTATTCTTTTACCTGGAAACTTGATGAAGAGCACTCCATCTCTGGCACTACAAGATATACACACGCTTTTGCTACCTTATGGTTTGCAGAAGGAAGGTTACTGCTCTTATGCTTTCAGGAAACCCACATCTTCAGCATTTGCCTTTCATATATATTTAATGCTGACACAATAAATGTTCCACTAAGTAATATTCTTGACCTGTCTCTCCTGTTCATTTTGGAGGGATAAAAAGGAGGAAAAGTAACAATTGCTGTTTTCACTGCAAGTGCAGAAAGAATGGGTCATATATCCTAGACACTAAAATCACTAAAATGACCACTATTTGAGGGCTGAGTTCTAGGTGTTTTCTTTCTTATAAGGGAAAAGGTAGAGGGTAACTTCCAATTGCTGAATGGAAAGACAGAAGATTTATCATGTAACTGTGTAGGTGTTTCAGCACTGAGACACTTAGTAGCAATCATGGCAGTGATGAATCAGTGGGTAGAAATATGAGTGAGAAACTAAAATTAATGATAAATTGTGCTGTCAAGTCAGTTATTACAATTAACAGTCATAGACAACTATTTTTAAGCGTTCATGCTCTAAGTAGCTTTAAAATTAAAAACAAACAAACAAACAAAAATTAAAGCCAAAACCACCAAAAAGACCAGAGCTTCAATTACAGAATAGGGGATTTTTTACATTTATTTCCTAGCTGTCCTTCAATCCCTTTCTTTCTTACAGAACACAAGATTTCGTAAATAACAGGTTTTAATCCAATATGACTCATGTTAATACAGATCTCTTAGATCTCTTAAAAGCAACTGGTTCAAGATAAAACCCACAACCTTTACAAACCAATTAGTCTTCTCATAATGTAAGAGCACAATATTACAGAAATTCTTATGAATAATTGCAAGGTAACACATAACTGATTTCCAGAAAGGCTATTCTATAAACTTGTGACTGTGGAGACATTTGCTTATTCTGACTGAGCATGAATGAGCCTTTGAGTTGTGATGGCATGTAAGTAAATTAATAAAACTTTTTCTTCTATAGTCCAAACTAACTAGAGTTAATACTCACTCTGGAACATGTTCTGTCTCTAATCAACATGAAAATAATGTTTTAGCTGATTTTTTAACCTCTAGGCACACCTTAATTTTAATATATTTCAGTCAAACTCTGCCTGTACCATCCCACCCCATATTCTTGTGAGACAATTTCTGTTATATTTTCAGTGCTACTCAAGAAATCACTGCAGATAGTTTTAAATAAGACTGAATAAAAGAAAAGATAAATGGTTCTAGACAGCCATACTGCTTTGTGAAGTACTGAATTGTGCTATTGGTTGACATATCCTTAAAATTGCTGCTAAATCACAATGTCTCACAAGTCAGAACAGATTACTGAAATGTTCTTAAATGTTTCTTTGACACCATTTTTACTTGAGTGATTAGAATATATTGCAGCATAAGGAGACATTCAGAAGTGGGTTTTGGCATGAAATACATTACATTGTCAGTATGCACGGGGGATAATAATATGTATAGACTTTTCATATCTTACATGATAGAGAATGACTTCTTTTAAAGCATTTTATGATGCACAATATTGACCTGTAAAGTAGAATATGGCAATATGTGTTTTAAAACTTATTACATAATTCATTAATAAATTATTAAATAGTTTGAACTATTGAGATGATGATGTGTAGCTTTCTATGCCTCTTCTCCCAGGTGACAGGGGACAGGACAAGAGGAAATGGCCTCAAGTTCCACCAGGGGAGGTTTAGGCTGGACATTAGGGAAAAAAAAATCATGGAAAGGGTCATTGGGCAGTGGAACAGGGTGCCCAGGGAGGGGGTTGAGTCACACCTTCCTTGGAGGTGTTTAAGGCACGGGTGGACGAGGTGCTGAGGAGCATGGTTTAGTGTTTGATAGGAATGGTTGGACTCGATGATCCAGTGTGTCTCTTCCAATCTGGTTATTCTGTGATTTTATGGTAATAATAGGGTACATAATTTATTTGTTTTCCAGTTTAAGTAACCTCAAAGGGCCTGAAAAATATTATTGCTTGTTCATTACAATTCTCTGCTTTTTTTTTAAATTTTCAGTAATCAATCTATATTCTACTTTGTAACCTGTGCACATCTGCCTGCTGTTTTATAATTTACTAAGTAATTACTGTTTAATTCAGCCCTAGTCTGTACCCTGCCATTCAACGCCCTGAGTCACTGCAACTCTTCAGAAGAATCACGTTTTCCTTCCTGATTAGCAGCTGCCTTCAGAACAACCACTCTGTTCCTGTTTCTTGGGAGTGGATTGCAGATCATTTCCTAACCCAGCAAGAGGAGACTATATGTATCTAATCCTTTCTTTGTTTAATTATATGTATCATCAAATGAAGAAGCCCATAGTGGATAAAATCTAAAATCTGCTTCTGCTTAGTCATTTAAGTCACATTGACAGAACTGAGGTGCATAGCTGTACTTACACAGTCTACAATCATAACCTACAAGCAGGAGAAAGCTTTCTCCAGCAGCTGAACACAATTCTTAGAGCCTTTAGACAGTTTTGAATTCTGAGATATTATTATTATTAATTTTTAAAGTTGGATTTTTTTCCTCTTTTCTCTTTTTTCCTTCATTTTTAATTTTTTTTTCTAAACAGAGAGAAGTCAATTTCCTTGAACTTGAAGCTCACCAAGCTTTTTTGTTTTCAGAAAGTGTATATATCTATGGTCCATATTCATGCTGTTGGATCAATTTACCCAGAACTTTTTCTGTGGAAGTTATATCATAATTCATTCTAGTTTATATTGCATGTGTTATATTTCTTTTCAATATGCTTAAGAACACAACTTTTTTTTATCTTGCACTGGTATGATATGTCCTTGGTAAACAACTTTGCTTCAGGCTAAATTAAAAATGTAAAGTGGAAATCAGCTGCAACTGACAGATGTCATATGACTTGGATGGAAAGAACTGAAAGAAACCAAGAAATAGTAATTGCTGTATACCACTTCAAACCATCAATTGATCTAAGGTTGTTCAGGAATTGCCCTGATTGTACCCTTACAGGCTGAGAAAGGAGAAATAAAGCTTGTGCCCAGTTACTCAGAACAAATGCAGATATTTATAATGCTTCCACAAAACTTTCCACAATTAGCACAACAGCCCCACCTGCTTTCTATATAATACAGCAACTGCTCCTAAAAATAGATACACTACACATTAGGCACAGGCATATGAGTTTCTGAGGGACATGGTTTATTGTTTGATAGGAATGGTTGGACTCAATGATCCGATGGGTCTCTTCCAACCTGGTGATTCTATGATTCTATGATTATTCTACAAACTTCTCTATTGCCTTTTAGCTTATGCAAAAGGACCTCACAACTGCACCTTCCCACTAATAAGCAGTACAGCACCTTAACTCAACATTAAGCCACAAAAAAGAAATCTGTCATTTTCTGTCACCCTTCCCAATATATGGAAGCACAGAAGGCACAGTGAAAGTATAATATGCATTCAGCATTTGGCTACAAGAACATATGGTTTGCAACGCAGATCAATAATAGGTATCCCCAATCATGGCCAAATCATGCACAACTGATCAGCCTGCCAGCTCACAGGTTCATTAGTCAAGTGTTTCTTTCTTGAACAGAAAGGATAACAGCTGACATTTGTTTACCACTAACAGGATATTTATCTCCTACCTAGAGAAAAACTTTCAGAAATTTGTGGGAATGTAATATTTCAGGCTTCTCTTTCTGTAGCTGAAATCTGCCACTGGATACCAACAAACATGAGCATAGACCAAATGGGGGGTTGATGATACAATACATTACTGCCTAAGGAAAAAAAACCTGAATCTCCTTCACTTTAGTCCTTTTTCCCTTGGAATGCTACCAGAAAAAAAAAAATTGTCATGATTAATATTTTTTTTGACTACTATTAATATAACTATATTTCACATAGCTTAAGAAAAAGAAAACACCACCAAAAAAAACCCAAAACACAGATTTCCCTTTCCCATATATGTGGTATAACAACATGCGTGATGTTCCATCACCCACTTTTATAACCTTATTAATATGTAAAAACTGTGCTTATGATTAGTATTCATAACATACCTAAATTTCTGAGTTCAGAAACACATTATATTTAGTGAGAGAAGGGCAGAGAAGTAACCAATAAAGTTGACTTTTTAAGTGACCATAAACATAGACAAAAATCTTATTTTGGTGGCATCTCAATGTGCAGTTGAGGATATTTACTTAAACAGCAAAAGATAATGGAACTCATCACTTTTAATCTTTGCAGAAACTTAATTTATGATGATGAAATGCTAATAACAACTTATTAACTTCGAACCTATTTAAGTCCTGTTTTGGTAGAGATGTTTTTGATGCTAAACACCCATTAAACACCAATAGGATTAAAGCATTTTACACTTTGCAGCTCCTTTGAAAATCCCAACCAGTCTCTCAGTACATAATGTGTGATCTGCTAAAGGAAGTGTAAATTTAAGATTTTATTCTTTCAAATGGTGAGTAAATGAGAATCAAATGGGCAAACATACTTCAAAGGAAAATTTTCCTTTACTTCACTTGTCAGAAGAAAGGAGAGGTATTTTACACAGAGGATGAATTAGTACTGAATACAACATGTAAAGGATTTTCACTGAAGAATGTGATGTTGAAAAGGGATTTCCAGAGGAGGAAAAGGATTGATTAAGTCACTCACTCAAGCACTTGCTATGCCTTCAAGTATTCCAGATACCCTTCAGGCAAACAGGATGACCCTCAGTTGTTATTCCAGAAGGGCATATATCTTCTGCCAGCCCTGAGGGAAAATGTCAAATCATCTGCTCTGAGAGTACACAGCATAAAGACCTCCTGCCATTGACTCATATCTTTGAAAAAGTTGTCTGGGACAAGAGCCTTAGCCAAGAGAAGAGAGCAAAAAGGAACAGCTGGAGGCTATGGTCACACCAGGGGAGGAAGGCTGGAAAAATGTTCTTTCTCCATCTACAGATCTGCAAATTGAGAATTGATTCTATGCCCTGAGAACTGGTGAGGACACAAAAGAACTATGGGATTTATCAGAGCTTACTGAGCCCAAATATTTTTCTACACAAAAGGGAAGAGACAAGTAATAGTTACTGGAAAACTCCCTCCTGTGTAGACAAAGGCAACAATCTGTTGGCTTGATTCAAGCTGGTATCTCATGTTGATTGCTTGACACAAGCTAAGGTCCAGGATGCTGCAGAGGAACTGCAGAGGCTTATCTTTCTTTCTGAGGTACTGCTTTTCCATGTGAAAATTGCTCATACTGTAGATATGCTGATAAGGCAAAGTGTCTTGAAAAACCAGGGAACTATGAGTGCAAGGGTGAAAGTCATAATGGGGCCTGTGTTGTGCCTCCTTAAGCCTGTCAATGAGGGGGAAAGACTAGAGTGGAAGTGATCTTCTCTAGTAAGTCAGCAACTTGTATGTGCCTGATGTTGCAGTCAGGACTCTGGCTGCGGTACCATCTCTGTAGCTGTGCAGCAAAGAAAACCAACAGAATCTCAGGCTGTACCAGTAAGGATATATCTAGCAGGTGTAGGGATGGCCCATCCCCCCTCTTTGACAGTTTTAAGACTACATCTAAAGCGCCATATCCAGTTTTGTGTTCCCAGTACCCTGTGAAGTGCTAAGGACTAGGAGAAGTCTGTCTAGAGAGCTGCCTGGAGGAGAAGGACCTAGGGGTGTTGGTCGACAGCCGGCTGAACATGAGCCAGCAGTGTGCCCAGGTGGCCAAGAAGGCAAATGACATCCTGGCTTGTATCAGAAACGGCGTGACCAGCAGGTCCAGGGAGGTTATTCTCCCTCTGTACTCGGCACTGGTGAGACCGCTCCTTGAATACTGTGTCCAGTTCTGGGCCCCTCAGCACAAGAAGNGGAACAGGCTGCCCAGGGAGGTGGTTGATTCACCTTCCCTGGAGATGTTTAAGGCATGGGTGGACAAGTTGCTAAGGAGCATGGTTTAGTGTTTGATAGGAATGGTTGGACTCAATGATCCAGTGGATCTCTTCCAACCTGGTAATTGTATGATTCTGTGATCTTGATGTGAGTCCAACTGTGGGGCCATCAACATGTTTGGAGGCTGGAAAGTGTGACTTGTGAAGAGAGGGGATAAGAGAAGTGAGTCTGTTCAGTTTGTGGAAGTAGCAGGAAAGATCTATTGCTGTCTATAGGCTTTTCTCCGAGATGCAGAGTAGTGGAATGAGATGAATTGTGCACAAGTTGGAACTTGGGCAATTCTGATTAGATATGAAGAACCCATTTTTATGGTGATGAAATAGTGGAACTAGTCAGCTGAGGAATCTTTGTCCCTAGAGACAGGGCCGTGCATGAGCTTCAGCAACCTCATGTAACTAGACCTTCTCTGAGTAGAGGGTTGGACTTCTGAACCTCCATTTTTCTAAATTAATAACAATAGGTACTGGCCTTGAACTCCAAAAATTTCTAGCTTTCCCTACTGGTTATTAAAGGAGTGCCAGATGACTTGTTCAGATTTTGTTATGATTATCTAACACAATGTTAGATCAATCCCAACCCTAATTTCTATTTTACTACTGTTTGAGATCCATAGGAATTTAGGCGCCTTAGTGGCTTTGATATCTTATAAGTTCATATCCTGTTGAAAATAATTTCTGAGCCCTAAAGCTCCATTTTACAATCTTCCCAATATTTCTAATGTATGATCATTCTTTACCAAACCACTGAACAAATTATTCACTATTTCAGTGATTAAAGTGAAAGCCAGTTTTCATTCACTGTTGCATTAGGAATAGATATACCCCAATATCTTTAAGGTTGTGTCACTTCTTCACCAGAAACAGTTACATAACTAATAACCCTGAAAGCAAAACACTCTTGTGCTAAAGCTCTTTCTGGAATGCTTACATTCTTATTCTGAGCACTTGTTTCTTAATATTTTTTCACATGAATAAAATCACAGATGTAGTTAATTTTTGGGGTTAATGACTACTTATGGTGCTGGGATTCTTTAGTAGCATTATGATTACACTAATACCCATCAAAATATATGTTTGATATTTTTGACATTGGTACTATTCTTCTAAGGTTCTGTAAGTACAGAATAACAGAAAGAAAACTTGACAAAAACAACACAAGAGAAACAGAGGCATGGGTGACTGTATTTTTCTTAAAAGCCAAATAAGACACTCTTGAGAATTGGACTGACATTTATGGGAATATAATTTTTGGCAGTATTACTTCTGAGTAAAACTGTCCAACCTCCTAATGAAAAAATCAGCTTTCACTTGCATAGTATGACCTTCTTTTAACTATATAGTATTATATTATTTCGTACTGAGTATCTGCTTCAGACAAATTTCCTAAATTTGAATTTTTCTTAATTTCTATAAAAAAATTAAGATCCTAATTTGACTGGCTTAGAGAGTGACACTGTTGATGACTAAATATAGTCAAAGAATCCCATCTCTAATTCCCTTTTTGTTACTGAAACTGCTAAGAATTTACATGTCTGTTCATAAAAAGGAATTTGAGATCTGGCTCTACATGATGCAATATCTCAAAGCCAAATGAAAGTCCCTAGTGTACACATTTCCAAAAATGAAGCTAAGAAAAATACGACCATTACACTTCAGTAGAGGACAAGAGACTGCATTAGAGATTTTTTTTCCAACTTGTAAGCACGAGCATGATCCCATTACTTCTTTTTATACTAGGTGTGAAGAGTGCTCTTTATTTTGCAGAGGAAATATATGCTAATAATTTCTTCCCAGCCTTTCTTAACACCTAGCTAGCCACACTTAGCACAATTTATCACCCCAGAATCCACAAACATGCTCCAATCCAGCATCAAAAGATGAAGTCTAGGGTTTCCTTACAAAAGCCATTCACAGGTGTGGCCTGGTTGCATGTGAGCACTGCAAGGAAATGACCTTATCACTGTACTCTCTCTATGTAGTAGCAGAAAAAAAGGAATAGAGCAGAAAAAAAAATCACACATAAAAAAGTGTGGCAAAAAAAGGAGGACAGCAGAGAAAGAGGATTGAATTAAAAATTTTAGACTTCATCTAAAAATCAAGAGGTTGAACCTAGAAATAAGAGACAAAGGTAAGCATGAAGAACTGAAGAAGAGGCTTCACCAATGATGCTGAAACACAAAGCCAGGAAAGAGATGAGCTTCCTTCATGGAAACAACGGGTCATATCTTCTAGAGATTAGCTGCAGTTCAAGGCCAGACCAACTAGACACGAAGCTCAGAGTTAATTGGAACAGGCCGTTTACAGAGAATATGAAGTACTACAGATTATAAGAGCAGGCCTGTCAGTAAGTGAGAACAAGAGGATTAAAACTAGGAAAAGTCTGGGGAAAAGGAACTGAAGTAGGTAGAAAGAATTAGGTCATCTGGGAACACTGAAGTGAAATCTTCTGCCGAGAAATCCCATTGTAAGTATGTCTGCTAGTGGTGCATTCTTCATTTATTGGGTGATTATCTTTTATATATGGAGGACTACACTACATTAAGTGTTTTGTAGAATGATATGCTCATCAACTCAGACTGGTCAGTCATAATTACTAAATACTTTAATATGGAAATGTCTCGTAAATTTCTTACACAGTATATTTTTTGATTTTGTGTCCCTGAGCTTCAATTCATATTGTCTAAGAACTGCATTAAAACACAGCACAACTCAGACTAGCAGAAATATTAATTGTGTAAGACTGGTGAAAATATAGTAAGACATGACACCCCCATCACAAATTACTATTTGTTATTCAAAGTGATGTTTAAATGGCAGGAAAACTAAAGAAAAAAGAGTGTTGAACAGATGATGAACTAAGGAAGTTCCTTGTATCCTGCATATGGTCTGCAGGTGACCTGCACAAAAATGTAATTCATAGCTATATAATTAAATCCTGTTTAATATTGTGCAATGAACTTTAAAGAGCACATTAAGGTTGCACAAGTAAACAATCCTAGAATGTTCTAAAGCTTTGAGTGCACCTGTAACAATATT
The DNA here is from genome assembly GCA_013389865.1 of Piaya cayana. Classification (NCBI taxonomy): domain Eukaryota; kingdom Metazoa; phylum Chordata; class Aves; order Cuculiformes; family Coccyzidae; genus Piaya; species Piaya cayana. The sequence goes on from WAAB01010265.1 coordinate 33,135, forward strand.
CTTTATATATTATATATGTGCATAAGGCATAAATAAAAGACACTTTCATCTCTTTTATTTCATTTAGATTGGAGTCACTCCAGCTCCAGGCAAGGGAATTATTCATGATGCTCCCCTATTATTCTACTTAAGCTAAAAGGTTTTAATTAAATATTTGCTTTGCATCTCTGCAAAATACATTTTCAAATTCTCCAAGAATTTCCAATCAAATAATTTGCTTTTACATACCAATGAAAGAAACTAAGCCCCTTCTTGAAACTCTTTAGCTTCTGTTATCTTCCTATATGGAGGTAGCCCCAAAACTTCACTATTTAGATAACCAGAAACTGTCTCTGTTTTTAAAAATTAGGTTTTTTTCTCACCTGTTGTGATTCTGACATTGCCTTTTTTCTTTAACTAGCTTTCTCTCTATCTCATGCTGAATTCCAGTCTCTCTGGGTATTTATAGATAGCAAAGTTATCCTTCTGAATCTTCATTTAGATAGATTCAATAAGCCAGGTTCCTTTAGACCCATCTTAAAACAACCTCTCCATTCTGTAATCCATGTCCTTAATACATTTTTTTGACCATTTTTCTGTGTGAGTAAATATCTTTTAAACCTTGGTCTTGAGAACTGTAACACTAAACAGAAATATTATATACCTGCTTCACAGTGACACAGCTTCAATGAGAATGAGAGACAATTTTCTCCCATAGGACAGCAGATTTTAACTTCATGTGGAAGACAACATTTTCAGTCTGCATGTTCCTCATTGAACAAATGCTTTCCCCTCACCACAAATCCCTTTCCTTCAAGCTGCCCCTGCCAGATTTTCTATAAAGAACCAGGCAAGAAAACAGTTTTGAAAGAAGGTTGCTACTACTGTGCTTCATCTAGCACTCTTTATCACAGGTCCAATAATATTTGTATGAGAAAGGTTTGCTCTAAGATCACAGGCCAGATCAGGCCAATGAATGATTTGAGGTAAAAAAAGAGAAATAAGCAAAAAAGCCAAAAAATAAAACCCCGTGTATAATAACTTCCTCCTTCTTTTGCATATTCTCAGAAGCAGGACTCTCAGCATCCAGAGAGATTTACCATGAGGCAGGGAGCTGCTCAGTGAGCAGAGGTACAGTGATGTGGAGTTTAGGCACTTCAATTCTGCATACTCTCAGAGACTGAGTTCTTTTCTGGAGCTGAATTCTCTATTTTTTTCATTGTGCATTGTAAAGGCATGGATACAGAATTTTCAGCCTTGCAAGCAGAACTTATATGTACTTTTCAGCTTTGGGTAATTACTTAAGCTGTGGGATAGCTATGCTTGTTTACAGAATGTTACAAACTAGGCTTTGCACTGTTGTCAGAGGAATCCTGTGCCTGCTAACCTACAATCTTTTCTAAGTCTCTGAAGTGGGTTTTGTGGGGCTTTCTTTTTTTTGGTTTCTTTTTGGATTGGGCAAGTAGAGATATTAATCTATTAGCAAGCTAATCTATTCAGAGAAAGACTCTAAAACTTGATTTGTGTTTTACAAACCTAAGTGCTTGACAAACCAAATGACAGTTCTGGAACCAGGAGCAAAAATACTGTTCTCAGCCAGGTGGAAAATCTTCCATAGCTTATTGACTCAAAGCTATCTAAAGTACCTTAGATGTTTAAGCCACTATAAACAAAAACCTATGCACAGACAGACACACGTGGTTTTGTAACATATTGCCAAAACATTTGAAGATAAGCCTGTATCACCACACTCACCAACTCACAGGAGAGGGCAAGAGAGGATTTTTAAGACCTCTACTCAAATACCTTGCATAAAGGAAGTGAGCTAGATTACCTTTTATGCACCAACTGCTTTCATTCTCTTAAGGGATACAAAGCAGCTGAAAAATCAGTCTGATTAGCTGGTTAGCCATTTTACAGCTGCTCTGTGTCGCTGAGGTACTGTAAAGCAGCTGGAAGTTACTGGAAGTAAATGACACTTTGTATAATATTTCCAGGAGTAACAACCAATTTAATTAGTGACAGATTATGTGTTTCCTTAAGAAAAAGAGAACAAGACAAAGAAAGAAAGAGAGAGAGAGAAAGAGAGGAAGGAAGAAAGACCCGAAACATAAACTGACACCAACATTCTAAGTAGTTGTAACAAGATTCCTCTTTTGAAAAGTCATGTATGTTTTAAATGAAAAATGGGTAAATATCAGAGGTTAACAAACAAGTTTTGTCTAATTCTGACCCTTTTGGTCCTCTAAAAAAATGAAAATTCTTTCTATCCACAGGTATGATCAGAGCTAACAAACTGATAGCAATAAGTAAATCTGAGGGATTTTATGCTAATTTCAAAGAGTGACATGCAGAGAAGTGTGGAGTCTAGAAAATGTAATTACACCAATTCTTCATTAGGATGCTGAATTCCCTAGTATGAAGGACTTGACTACCAAGCAATATTTATTCTCTTTTTGAGTGTTTCAACAATTTACAGAGAGTGTTTAAAGACTGTGAGGGTTAAAAAACTTGTATTATTTTACCCACAGATAAATATTTTTTTTCTGATGCTAGGAAACCATTTAATTACTCTTTCTCTTTGTGTGTGTATATACATCTTCTGGTGAATGCATAAGAAAATCAAATATATAATGGATTTATTAGCACAATTTTGGCCCAAACCTAATAATCACAATTTAATGCATTTTATTTACAGTAACAACTCAGGACCTTGGTATTGATTATTGATTCCTGGGTATTAGACACTATAAAATTAGGTAAAAAAGAGAAAGGATAGTGGTGTATCATTGTGATAAAATTTAAAGTAAGCAAGACAGGGAAGAAGCCTCTAAGTGGTGAAGCACTTGGAAATGTTTTGCTAAAGCAGGAAAGCACACAATACAATGCACAGGATAAGTAACATAGATATTTGGAATCAATTATTGCCATAAAACTTGTGCATGCTTTATCCATTCAGATATCAAAAAATGATTGATTCATCTGAAGCTTCCCAAGTTTGTTCATATCATTAAGATACTACAAAAAAATGACTAATGAAAGATCTTCACCTTCTAGATAGACATCATTGAATAAACATGCTGAAAATGTTGCAAAATGTATTCCTTAAGTGCCCTCAAGATGTATGGAAACATGAGCAAGACAGTATTATACCGTTTCTTGGTGTCATCCCTATCAAGGTAGATAATTTTAACTAGCCCAGTAAGATATTCTTCCATTAGTCCCTTAGCAAATGACTCTGTACTGCATTGCAGAAAGAGATGTCAATTGGTAAGAACATCCATGTAGTACAACATCACAGATAATGACACATCAGCTGTCTGCAGCAAGAAACAATCATTGCACAGTGATTAAAAAACAGAATAATGTCCCTGTTCATGATGGTGTCTCAGTCAGAAGAGATGACAGCCATTAGTTCCTGCACTGCTACAGAATATTTGACAGTAATGACTGAAGAAAGCATCAATAAAAGATCAGCTATGAGTGAGTGGTTGTGTCAGTTTTTGATTTATTTTTTTTTAAACGCTCTTGCATGGCAGCGCAGGAAAACCTCAAGAAATAAAATAGAGGTAGATAAGCAGTCCAGAAGCAAAACGAAGCACAACCTTGAAGAGAATCATCAAACTAGATATGCAAAGATCTCAAAGGTGGCAGAAGCCATGAACTGACAAGAAAGAAGTGCACTAACAGCTTACAGGAGGGTCACTGCCTTTTTTGAAACCTATCAAAATCATTGCCAAACATCTGGCAGCTAAAGTTAAACTTCACCACGTGATTGGCTAATAACACACGAGTTTCTTCATCAGTGAAAACCCCACCAAGACTGTGCCTGTAAACCTTTCTATTTAACAAATTAAGAAAGTCAGCTACAATCATCTTCAAAATAGTTCCCTGCTGAGTTGACACACAGACGCATGCAATGCTGCCAACGTTCAAAGCGATTCCATAGAACAATTTTTTTAAAGGCTGTTGAGGATCTTCATCATTTTTGCTTTCACATCTTCTACCAACAAAAAAATGACTTCCTTTGAGCACTAATTTGATCTCTGGGAAGTGGGAGCCAGGTCTCATAAATAGGGTGCGTGCTCAAGCACAGTGATATTGTTATTAGCTAAAATCTGCTTCCCTGACACAGCTGAACTGAGGATACACAAACTTTTCACCCCTGAAGAAAATAAATTGGCTGAAATTGGGGGTTTTGTTTGGTTTTCTTTTTCATCCCACATAATAAAAAACTACAAACTGCTACCTTTCCAGAAATACTTTACATTTTATTACACTCAGTCTACATGCTTCTACGCTTCCTTTGAGACTGTGACTGTTTTTAAACTTCCTGTATCTGTGTTGTATTTTCCTAATATTTCAAATATTACAACTCTTTTTTTTATTTCTTTTTTTTCCCCCCACATTTTCAATTTGAAGGCATTCTCTTAATATTATCCAACAAAGTTTAGTATTTCTGCTTAAAAGTATTTTCTAACCAGATCCATTTTAGGCTGGTGTTGTACTTCATGTAACTCCTCTGTAAATAAGTGGGTCAGCTGATAAGATTAACAAAGTTTGTTATGGTTTGAGAGGTATTGTGAAGAGTTCAAACAAGTCTGCTGGCTTAGTAGCATATAATATCTGTATACCACACTGAAAACAAACAAAAAAACCCCCTACCCCACCTATTAAACATAGTTATTGGGGGTTTTGTTCTAATAAGCCTATGGCAGCGCAGGCTTTCACTAATTTTGTGACTCAGAATTACCAATTTTCTTATAATTACCAGAAGGCTGTATCTAAAGTTAATTCCATATTGAGCAATTGCTCTGGGTGAGAAAAGAAAATGTGGTTAGAATGGGGAGAAACTTGTTACATGCCTTTTGCACTGGTCCTATCACTTATCTGTATTACAATACCTACAGTCACTTAACTCGCAACCACCCAAGCTGACTTACTGAGCAGGAAGAGCATCACTAGTAGTCAACATAGCTGTTTGTTCAGAAAGGTTTAAATAAGACATAAAATTCATTTAAGAAGAATGCTAAGGAATTAGCAAACCTGACACATGCAAATGCCACTTAATTTTTAATCACTGATTGCCAAGTTTCCTTTATGCCTGAGTAGCCATTGACTTAATTAGAATATTATAAACACATAAGTAGTCCTTGTGCAGAAAAGTCATTGAGACATGCCCTGAAGAATATATTCCTAAACATAATACTGCTTAGCCTGTGAAGACCCAGCAGAAAAGTCATTAATTTGTGAAACTGGGGCTCAGTTTGCAATTATTATCTGTCTTTCTTGATAAAGGTGACTTCTTTGAGACTCCTATATCTTCATAATATCCCTCAATCCAGTCATTATAATAATGTGTTTCCAAATTGAAAGGATGTTCAATTCTCTACTCAGTTCCTGCATTTGTAATCAAATACGTTATGATCCACTGACTTAAGAGCATCTTGGTAGGTTGCTGTGTAGATGAACTATGAAAAAGGTAAAGTCTACTAATGGATGGAGCATGCATTAGGTTTAATCATCTGTATTTTATAAATTTGGGAAAATATGGCCAATTTTGGGTTTTTACTCATGATAAAATGCAATATGATTTTGTAGACATTTAAAACAGAAATTCTGCTGCATTTCCTTTAAAGGAGGAGATGATGAGCTTTGTTAAGAATGTCACAAAGCAATCTCTAACTATTTTCTTACAGAAAGATATGAAATTACAGTAGTGTTGAATTACATTGCTAAACATACACATGAAGATTATTTGAAGACAATGTTTACACTGCAGCAAACTTGTTAATCTAGTTTTAAAGACGAGTAGAAGCATATTTTAGCTTCAGAAGGTAGCCTCACACTGCTCAGGCAAACCAGAATCAGTTGCATTTAGATTTTCAATCAATTCTCTTTCTGCTTAGTCCAAGAGCATTCAAAACCTACTGAGCCCAGTTCAGACTGGAACAAAACAAAGAGATGGACTTTTTACCTGCAAAATAAAGAGAAATTTTTGTGAAGCACAAGTAATGAGAAATGGTATTGGACCATTTCAGTGGTGTATAACATAAGTGCTGTTCACTGACAATATGTGTAGCACATGGCTGGCAGGTGTAAAACATAAAAAGGAGTCAGATGGTCTGTGAGTGTGAGTTAAAGAACAAAGACAGGCTTTCTAATACATTAGCGAACTGATATAATGACAGATAAAAAGTCATAAAATCTGAACTTTCATTTTAGTGACTGAAAAATTGGATTCTATGGCGTTATTATTTGCTAGTAGTATGCCATTATTGTGGTTTTCTCTTTTTCATTCTGCTCAAGGAATCTTCAGGGATAAATAAGTATTGAGTCAAATTCATGGCTGATGAAACTAAAAAACAGCATGACAAGTCAGGGCTTGGAAGGAAATCCTAAAACGATATATTTAAGTTACAATGTCAAGATATTCACAACTTAGTAAAAAAGTCCTTGATAAATTTTAAGTGTTCCTTTTTCTTGTGATATTCACAGAAGATACATAAAACCACCGTTACTGAATGTTAACATGTCAAACAGATTTAAGTTTAACCTCTAAACTACAAAGGTAGAAGACTTTATCTGCTAAGTTATGTGAAAAAATCTCATCTGCACATCCACAAAAGTACTTGCAGAGACAATAGCATGAGGGAGGAGCTAAATAATCCTTACCAGGTGACTTCTTAGCCAATCACAGAGACCATCAGACCAGCAAAGGCCCATCTGTAAGAGCTCAGAGGATCACAGCAGCACAGAGTGATGGATGGCAATACAAAGTTAGGAGTCCTGAATTAAAACAGCCTTGTCCAGGTCCCTCCTTAGGCTGTCCCAGCAGAGCTACTGGTAGAGCTACTGGCATGAAACCCATACCATGAGCCATAGGGACCATCTGCCCAGTAACCTTTTGGGCTAAGGATGAGCCATATTATGGGGTTCTGGGCAAAACCAGTTTGGGATCACACAGGGCTTATGGGATATTTAGGAGAGGAACTAATGACAGAACAAGGGAGGGGATAGATGGTTGGTGGAGAAACAAGAGTGGGGAAATACAGGAGTAAGTGGTTGAAAAGGACCAGTCACATGTAGATAGTTGGTTGGTCAGTATACTTGTCTGTCCATGCCCTTCATGTAACCAGCACAGTCTGTCCTGTCTTCTTACCAGTTTTCTTTCTGTTTCCAAGATCTTGCCCACCCTCAGCCTACTGGTCAGGGAGGAGAACATTGGAGACACAGCCTTGAAGCTGTGTGAACACTTTCCTTAGCCTTGTCTACTTTACACTTTTTATAATATCCTCCAAGTTTCCTCTCAAGCATCACAACTAGATAGAGAGAAGTAGAATTATAGTTTCAAGGATTTCTAAAGAACGGTAGGAATCTAGTTAATGGCATGAACAGCCACTGAAACAAAACCTGTTCAGTACCTTATAAAACTGTGAGTAGGCTTTTTTGGGTAACTGGAAGAATAAGGGACACATTGGACCTTTTTAATGATAACTGAAAATAAAACTGCACTACTTGTGATAAAAATAGAAAAAATCTACAACAAATATTTAAACTAATCCATAAAATGCACTGTGCGAAGGTATTGAAATAGTAATTCAGGAATTACGCAAAGAGGAGGCAAACCACATAGTTTTCAATGAGATGTTTACATGGTTGACATGTGTTGGCTAATCCAATTGCACCATTCCTGTAAAAGTTTGTGAATGATTCCCAAAAATGAACACTAAAGAGGTTGTCAAATGATGATAAGTGGGGTTAGGCATCAGGTTATTCAAAATAACCTGAATATAAATGTTCCATTAAGATAAAGGCAAAGATGGAGGAAAGATGCTTTCCATGCTGACAGCCAGGGTAATGTAGCAGAACTTTAAGCTGGAAAACTTTCAGGAAAAAAAGCACAGCAGTGCCTTGGAAATCTTCTCAGTTAGGAGCCTAAACAGCCATTCATTCAAAATGTCACGGTTATTAAAACAGTTGTTAAACATCTGAACTGCTGTGAATAAGTGAGAAATAAATTGTTGCTGAAAGTCCAAGTATTTTCTTTCCATCTTATCAAAAGGATTATCTGCAAAGAAGTTAATGCTTGCTTTTCTTTCTAAAGCATGCAGTCATATTGCAGTTAATACAAAGACACATCCTTATAAGTAGCTTTTTGACACTGACATGTCCAGTGAGGGATAACATTGCACATTAGCTCTGTTGTATATAAATACAGAATTAGTGCCTTCAAGGAATTAGCTATATCCTGCTTTTGTTACATTTTAGACAAAGTCTCTTGTAAAAGTGTTATCACCACAATCAAGAATGTGACATCTAAATGAAATATTTGTGGAGACACAACACTTTTATTCGGAGAAACCACACCGTATTACTGTCCACTGCAAAAGAATGGAAAAACACTTCAGAAGAATAATGGTCATTTTAGGCTGTTGATTCTTGGAGATGAACCAGTGGGATTGGTTTGACCATATCTTACTTTAGAGTGGAAATTAAAACAGGTCTGTGTGCTTTCTGACTGAAAGTCCAGTTGTCCATATATATATATGTCTTTTGACTCCACTTGGATCATCTGAATTTGAAGCACAAATTAATTGCATTAAAACTCATATCACCAAGAGTTTCTTGCTCCAGCATTACAGGGATGATGGAAGAAGTCTCTGCTAAAACTAGAAAGGGGAAAACGTAACTCTTGTTTAAGGGCATTATGAGCTCAGTAATTGTTAAAGGAGCATAGCTAAGGACTGAAGATCTTCCCCTAGATGTGTTCTAAGCTCAACCAAGAAAATTAATTTGGAATTTCAATGAAAGAGAGCAAATGAGAAGAACCTTTGGAAGGTTGAAAACCAAACCTTTCAGAGTACTCCTTACTCTGATAATATCTATTTTCATTTCTTAAATACATGCACTTAATCTTTGCCACCTCAGATATGTTTTTTCACCCCTAAATTGGACCATTAAAATTTTCTTCTCTTATCTTCAGATAAGTAGGTTCTTCCTTTAGGTGAATAAAAACAAGTTCTTAACAAGAACTTAGTATGATGGAGAGTACCCTCCAAAGTAAGTATGACAGAAATTCCTCAATGTATGAAGTACACATTTGACCTGTGCTGAAAGCAGGGATAAAGGAATTCAAACACATCCTGGTACTTCTAGCAAAGAATCTGGCAAAGAATCTAGTTTCACAGAACTAGTTTTAGAAGACATGTATAAATATATAGGTGTATCTCCTTTGGGGTGAACATATTACACTCTTAAAAATATCAGTTGAAGCTTCCTACTTTCATATAGACATATTTCTTTACTCCAGTCCATGGGTGATCATCCAAAATCTACACACATGATGTACCTTAATAAAAAGCCACCACTCCTCCTGCTGTTTCTATGATCTCATTCATCGTACACCAAGAAAAATAGTGTAAAACATCACCAACTTTGATAACAGATTTGATATTGTGCATGTAAAATCAAACATTGTTTAAAGAGACACTAACAACACAAATGAGAGGTTTCAGATTATTTAATGCTTTAAAAATTGAGAAAGATAAGAAATATTAATTTAAATCTGATTATGATGTCAGATTATGACATTGGCCTGTTAACTTGTGCTTTCTACAATCTAGATCCCAAATTTCTTTCTTTTCTTTTTTCAACTATTTTAGCTATCTTGGTAGTGAAAATATGGAAAATTAAATCAAGAATCAAGAAAAAGATCTTTGTTTACTGTAGTTCTTAAAGAAGATGAATTTCTGAGTTATGTAGGCAGGGATTATGAACTTTAAAAACTAAGATAAAAGAATGTGTAACTGTTTGTGGCAGTGTCATTTTTTCTTTTGTTTTTCCAACTTCAGCTACAAGAGAAGTTAGGTAGAAAATAATATACAAACACATGTTGACTGGAACTGTTTTCGCTTAAAATGTTTGCTATACAATTATGCATAAAATGTAAGGAAAAGATAACAGGTAGAACTGTGAACAGATGTTTCTAACTCCTAGATTTGCAGGCCAAAATTTTCAGACTTTAGTTTCCACCAATACTGATTGAAAATAATGCAACTGGCTAAGGACTGAGAACATTTGCAAAGAAAGCTTCTAGACTACTTGCTAGCAAGTGATGTACTTTCTAAAATGCTGAGCAAGTAGCAAGCAATGTCAAAAATCAGTGCAAGCTACTGAGACTTCTCTCTTAAAAATATAGTTAAAAATGGGTCACTTTCTATAGACATTAAATATAAAAATATGGTTAATTTTATGCTATCATATTTTAAGAAATGTGAACCTCAGTGCGAAATTTTCCTTTCCTCATAGCTAGATACTTTGTATATTTCTGGCTAATCTCCATTACAAGACTTATGCTTTTATCAAGACATAGATGTCTTCACTAAAGCAGACAGCATTATGATGACAGCTCTTTGAAGTGCTGAAGACAACCTATCTATATAATCTCTGTTTTTCTATGGTTTAGCTCAGACAGCTTTTCCTAATCTATGTGCTCAGCCTGATCAAATATTGGAACAACAGTAATGTTATATTAAGTTTAAATTTGGAAAGACAGGTT
>WAAB01010265.1:51425-92486 GCA_013389865.1 Piaya cayana
TATTTTCTGATTATTGTATATGTAGTATTTTAGTTGCATATTAGTGTTAATACATTATATATAATCACTTAGCCTCAGCCTGCTTTGTTTTTTTGTGTTCTCAGTCTTTCTCTCCTTCTCCTTGTCTTCCCTGGGTTTGTACAGGGGGGTGGGGTTTGGAGGTGGGGGGACTGCGGACACTGTGCATGCTGTGGATGGTTTGGGGGAGGGTTTTTACTCAAACCATCACAGCTTATCATACAAAATGAAATGACACTCATGACCATACAATTAAAAAAATCATCATTAATTTAGAGACAGAAAGTATAAGGACGATCTCTTTTGCAGGAATCTCCTTCCTTCTTTGTTTTTGACTTTCTTTCTCTCCTGTACTTAGACATTTCTCCATCTATAATTAACTAGCACATAAAAATAACATTTCATCTTTATATTTAGCTAAGAAGTGAAAATAATGTTTGTGAGGTCAGTAAAAATGGTAATTTGGCTATGCGCACACACACATACACACATTTATGTAATAAATTTTAAATTCATTGTCACAAGTTTCAAACATCAGATGTAAGTATCTATTCAGTGAAAACTGGCATTGCTAGCTGAACAATCGTGATAACTGTTGCGGAGTCCCATTTCATCTCACTATTTGCATAATTGGGTTGGGATGTTGCAGTGGGCATGATTTGAGGGCAGACCTCTAGAATATAAAAATGTTTCATTTTATTCCTCTTGGGTCTGAGACATTCAATCTTCCATACATTCAAATTATTCCAATAATTAACATAATGCTTAATTCTACCTCTTATGTTTGAATTTCATATTCTTCATTTACCATAGACAGGCCTGGCTTACAAGACTTTATTTTTCTAAATCTAGGAATTTCCATAAAAGGGAGATGTACTACTTTTTATTATTTATTTATTTAATAGTTTCACCACCTCACATTCTTTCTTGCATAGAGGCTACATGGGAATAAAACCATACAATACTTAGCTATACTTGCATTCTCAATGGTAGAAAAGACATTGTCTTACATCTCTCTCTTGATCTCAAGCTAGACCTGTGTGACACAACTTCTATCAGCAATTTATAACAGCTTATGTCTGAAGTTGTAAGAAATTGTTAGTCATTACCTTTTATATGTTTATAGATTTATCCATTAGAGAAGCAGTCCTTTCTTTCTTTCTTCTTTTCCAGCTGGGGAGGTACTTTTCACAGAAGCATGTAGTGACAGGATGAGGGGGAATAGATTTGAATTGGAAGGGGGAATATTTACATTAGACATTTGTAGACATTTGGAAGAAATTCTTCACGATGACGATGATGAGACACTGGAAGAGGTTTCCCAGGGACGTTGTGGATGCCCCATCCCCAGAAGCATTCAAGGATTTGTTCACGTTGGATGGGGCCTTGAGCAGCCTGGTCTGGTGGGAGGTGTCCCTGCCTGTGGCAAAGGAGTTGGAACCACAGGATTTTTAAGGTCCCTTCCAACCTACAACTTGCGCACCTTTAGGCTCCCTATACAATCTTGAACCTGATCTATGGTGGGCAGTACTTCATTCTCCCAGTCCTTGCCATTGAATTTTCTGACTTTAGGGGTGTGCTAGACCACTTGCTGTTGAAGACCACGGTAAAAAACTGTTGATGACCTCAGTCTTCTCCATGTCAGTTATTGCCAGGTCTCTTGCCCTGCTTATCAGAGACGGGGAACGTGTGTGGGGAATGCAGATTCATTCTAACATACGTTACAGACACAGAAGACTTATACTAATTCAAATATTTTATAATTATTATTGTAATTTTCTTGACTTTGAAGATGCTTTTGCTCCAAAGTCCTGCAGTGTGCTAAGAAAATCCTTCCATTATACACATAGTGGTCATTTGTAATAGTACATAGAAAAATTTCGAAGAGATTGTTTGAACATAGCTTTTCTGTTATGTGTTTTGGATGACAGGTGTTTTTTTCTTGCAGTTATGAAGAAACACTTCATGGATTACTTCAGAATCCTTTAATTTAATTAATTTTTTTATTTTTAGGAATAAAAACTCTTAAAAATGGGAAAAAACCCAGAAAGAAAACTGTGTTTATCAATTGGTACAAGTAATATCAGATAAGCACACTAAGATTTTCCCCATATAGTATTTACTAAATAAAGACTGCACTGCACGTGCATTAGTTATGCAAGGTTTCTAGTTGTGATAGAGGAAATTTAATTACACAGTTAAATGTCATAAAACCCTCAAGGGGAATTTATCCAATTTTTATGATATAAAGATAATAATAGCAATTTATACTGAATATTGTCAGTAAGAAGGCTGTTAAATTGGACTCAAAAAATACAATGAGAGTTCACTAAATCTGACACATCTAGATTTCTTTTGGGCTGAAAATGCATTGAAATACCCAGGGTCTCTGAGGCATATCAATACCAACTTTCAAACAAAAAGAAAGATTATCACATTTTACACTGTTGAGGGAGTGGAGGAAGAAAGAATTATTTTTCCGGCATGAAATATCCTTGGTTTTCCCAATTAGGTTCATCCAGTTCTAGAGCGCATCTTAGGAAGTGTTTTTAAGTTTTCTAATAAAGGTCATTTACTCTAACTAGGATTATTCATACTGTGAATGGAATATTTATTTACAGAATACCATCTAAATGTTCCTTAATAATGCATTGTGTTTGCTTCAGTAAACCTGCTTGCTGAACCATTACACAGTCAAAATTATTCTCTGTAGGGAAAATTTATCATCTAATGCATTATACTCTTCCCCTTAACTTTGATGCCTATTCTAATGTGTTCTCATTGATCAATTTAACCTCTAGAAAAATTCCATCTCTATATTTGCATTTTGGAGGCTTATTCTAGATTTGTTATGCATGATTACTAATGTTATTTTGGCTCTCTGTAATGAAGATAGTACTAGGAAATTATTTGTGCCTCTGCCAATAAATATGTATTAGTTATCTACCTACAGCATTCATTGACTAGGGGGACGATTTTAAGTGTATGTATGTGAAAGGTACAATCATACATGAAAGGTTCATATATTCATATATTCTGTTAGGATAAACCTAGTCCCTCTGGTTACTGAAACTCAGAGACGCAGAATTGTGTTTTCAAAAGTGATTAGTGTTATAACTGTCTTTAAAAAAAAAACAAAAACAACAAAAAAACCCCAACAAACCAAACCAAACAACCAACCAAACAACCAACCAAACAAAACAACACTACGTAATTAGCCTGATTTTCAAATTTTATTTAAACTGATTAAAGACCTCATTCATGAGTGGTGGCAACAGAAAAAGGGATAAATATTGTGTGCTCTAATATCTTCATTGCTCATGCAAGGGTGATGAGAATACTCATGAAGTACATCCTGGGAGTAGTTGTGATCAAACATGGTGACAAAGGAAAAGTGTCCTGAACACCTTACTTTCACAGATACTTCTGAAAATTATTCAGTTATATAGCAGGAAATTTTAGTTTAGGCCCTTTACCCATTGTTTGTTGCAGTGGTATCCTAGTTCGATACCTGCATTAGTAACTATAGAATCTTGTTGGAGAAAGGGATATCAAATAAGTTTTTCATACAACTTTTAAACTTTCTTGTAGGTTTCATATGAGGATTAATAGTTTCTGTGATGATGACAAAAAATTGTAAAAGACCTAAACTAAAATTTCCTTCTATATAACTGCGTAGTTTTCAGAAGGAATCTGTGTGATAGTAATAACTAATTTCAATTCCACCTCTAATTATTTTGACAAGCTATTATTCTCATCTAAAAAATACAGAAACCAGCAATAAAGAGTAAAAACCATAGTAGAACATAGGGAAATTATCTTTGCTCTAGAAGGAAAAACTAAAAAATCTTGTTTAAAATTAGATATATTTATTCTGACCTTAGAAACAGAAGTATTTCCCATGTCAAACCTAGTAAGGTACATGTTTGGCTCTCTCAGTCGTCCCTTATCTTTCCTATATTTATCTAGTTAGTATTTTCTATGAAAAAGATAATGCTTTATAACCACTGTATGTTTTAGTTATGTAAATATCATGCTATTATTAAATTAAATACTGGAATTGAAATAATCACAGCTTGTCCAAAGCTAATATTTTACATTTGTAATACGTGACTTCTCATTAAAATATTATTTTATCCTGTAAGAAAGATTACCCACAGGACTATTTTGTGCTTATAAATGCTTATAAGCTGTCACTGCTTGAAACACTTTGAAAACAATACAACAATTTCATCAAAGGTTTATCCTGTTTCTATTTGTCAAAAATAAACTTTTTGTAAGTTTACTTAAGATGAGCTTGCAAGTGTATGACCCTAAGAGAAAGAAAGCACCCAAAGATCAAGAGTATCAGACTAAACCTGGAAAGTGACACAAGAATCTGCAGCCCTGTATTTTGGAAAAGACCATTGAACCAATGGGGATATTAATCAAATGAAAGTTTTGTGGTTATTAGCCTATACAATTAGATTATGGTTATTACTGAAACACAATAACTGACAAATTCATGCTCTTAAGAGGTTTTCTTGCTCAGTAAACTCAAAAGGGACAGATACATAGTATGCAGGAGGAAAGATAGAGCATCTCAAGTCTCAACAAACCAATAGTCTGTTGTACTAGTACCAAAAATACTACCTTGTAAACTATGTCTCTATACAGATCAGCCTTGATTGCTATGTATTGCTTGTTGACCTCTATCCCACAACAAACAGGGAATACTTTTCAAATCCAATATCTAGAGGCAGTCTAGATTACGCAAGCAAAATCAAGTTGATGTGAATTATTTTGAATAAGGTGTATACATCTAACCAGTTCCTATGAGAGATCTGAAATCTTTTTCGTGTCAGCACTGAAGTAGTTTACTTCTACTTTCTAGTCACTTATGACTTTCAGTTATGTATATATAATACTTAAATATATTTTTTGTAGCTACCCTTTCTGTCAAGTTAAAACAGTGCATTTTGTATCTGCTAGTGTAATTAAAATTTTTGACGGTTTTATCTAGCTGGCGGAATTAATTATGCAAGAGAGTCAAACATATTTCTCATACAAACAAGTGTGATCAACAAATGACAACGTGATAGGATACTAAGTTCAAGAATTCTTGAATCTTCTCATACGTATAACTAAAGATCTCAGCCTTTTCTTTATTCTGAAGAATCATAGAATCATAGAATCACCAGGTTGGAAGAGACCCACTGGATCATCGAGTCCAACATATAGTTTAAAACTTGGTTAATGAGCTTAGATAGTTTTTAGCAAGTTTTTGCCACCCTAGGAGACACACATGTCCCATCCTTACTAAGAACCTGGAGGTGCGTGAGCCACTCCATGATCAAAAAAACCGAAGCTCCTCTCCTCACACCAGGCTCAGAGCCAGGCATTAATGGAATTCTTTTTCCTGACTTCCTGCTCCTCCATATTTAGCCTTGGAATGGAGCAAAATACTATTTGAGCCCCAGAGCCCTCCATCATTTTCCAAAGGGCCCTGAAGTCTTTCTAGATGGCTTTGATCTTTCTGTTTTCTAAACCATCACTATCAGTTTGGGCTACTATCAGAGGATAGTAGACTGTCATATTGGCATATGACGTATGAATATTGGCACTGTCTATGTTTCTTTAAATGTAAGGGAGGAAAATGCATAATAGAAGTCTGCTTATATCACAAGGATGATAGAACTTAAACATAACATCTTGCACATTTCCAAAATCATCCATTTTTAAGGAAAAGCCAGTGCAGTCATTGAAGCAGCAGATTTCTAGAAAAAAAATAGCCTCATGTGAGATTAAATTTTGCATTGTTCTAGCTACTAAGAAAGGTAAAAAATATCAGTTGCAAAGGAAACATGACTCAAGTTTTTCTTTCATCTAGGAGGCAAAACAAAGAACATTGCCTGTCTTAAAATTCAAAATTACTTGTCCTGCTGAGAAAGCACATAGTACTATGTCAATCACTATTTGTCATAATTATAGCTTTTATTTTATGTCAGTTATGACACCTCAGTTACTTGTGATGAAAATTCAGAAAAAAATTGAAATGGTTCTAGAATAAAATGAAGCATGTTATAAATTGTCAGGCAGTAAAGAATTTTAATTATTTATGAAATTATATTAAAACTGATATTTTTCCGCAATTTAAGTGTCAAGAAAAACTTGTCTATTTTTCCTCTGAAAGTAGGAATTTATCTTTTGTTGAAAAAAAAATACAGGGGGAAAATAAATTGAAATATTGCTACTTATCCTACAGTTTCAGAGCTGATCATATCTCAAACACAACTCAAGTAATGTGTTGCAAAGGCTGGACAAGATAAGTGTATTTTCAGATATTTCTTCCGAAAGGAGAAAGAATGGGAGGAACTTCTCTCCTTAGTCTTTTAAAATCTTTCAAGAAAAGTTGATAATTTCTCTTGAATTAACACATTTTCTCTGAAATGTGGTCAGAATTATAGTGACTGCCTGTCAGATAGCTGTTCAATAGCCTGCTGAAACGTGAATAAAAAAAGGGTAGTGACAATAGATTAAATTGACATTTGTTCCACAAAGAAATAAAGAAATATTGGAACTGGGAATTAAGTTGTTGGAAAGCAAATTCAAGTTAAAAATTTATTTGGATCTTTTTTTAAGATGCTGGTATAAATGTGTATATGAAGGCTGCAAACACCAAAATTATATAGAAGTCAAGAAGATGCTAAGAAGCCTAGTGCATTTTTATTGTTCGAGTGCTGGAAGTCAAGAGGAACACACAAACACAAATGAAGGTGATTGCTTCTAAATACAATGGAAATTTTTGCTGGAATTTGAGCTCTTCAAAATATTTAACCATTGTGAAAAGTGAGATAATGATGTCCTCTTAACACTTAAATTTTGCTAAGTTTTTGGCATCCTTGAAAAAGGAATTCCCAAACTATCCACAAAGTTTATCAGCAGGTTTCCATAACACTGATTAGCTGGGCAATAAAACAGATGAAAAATTCAATGCTGGTGAATTACATGTAATGTTCTTATGGAAAATAATATTGCTCACCTTACCTATGCACAGTTATAAACTCAACTATAGTTTCTTTCACTCAGAAAAGATTTCTTTGAAATATTGTGAATTGTTTATTCAGGTCTCAGGAGAAGCCCAAAAATTAAGCTGAGCATTAGGAAAGAATGTAAGAACATTAGGCATTGAATGAGCATTGAGGAATGAAATAAAGCAGCAGGAAAAGAACAGAGGCAAAACAGAAAACAATTCTATAATATTTACATTGTCTTGAATAATATAAATGAGTACACCAAAGGGAAAATTAACCAAAATGAAAACAGAATGTTAGTAATCTGAATCACAGAATGGTTTATGTTTGAAGGGACCTTAAAGATCATGTAGTTCCAACCCCCCTGGGGTAGACAGGGATAGCTCCGACCCAATCAGGCTGCTCAAGGACCCATCCAATGTGAACCAATCTTTGCACACTTCCAGGGAGGGGGCATCCACAACTTCCTTGGGCAACCACTGGGTGAATACCATGACTTGGCTTTCTTTCATCAACTGAACTCACCTTCTGAGCACAGACTGTGCCCTTCCTCTGCCCTCCCTGCTTGCCCTGCCTACTCAAACTGCCACTCTCCACCCTTCTGATGAACCCCGTACATGTTTACCTGCTCTTGTTTGCTGGGCTTTGGTCACTGGAGATCCTCAGGTGCTGTTTAAATCTCCTGTGGATGCTTGCACATGGTAGCTACTGCAACGAAAAGCCTCTTCAAGGAGCATGTTTTCTGCCTCAATCCAGTGTCAGGCTGCAGAATTTACCATCCCTGCTGCTGATTCTCACTGATTGAGAATAATGGATAATGGTCATCCATGGAAAGCACCACCAGTGAATATCTCAAGGCTGAACCTCCCTCTTAAACCTCTTTCCNACTGGGTGAATACCATGACTTGGCTTTCTTTCATCAACTGAACTCACCTTCTGAGCACAGACTGTGCCCTTCCTCTGCCCTCCCTGCTTGCCCTGCCTACTCAAACTGCCACTCTCCACCCTTCTGATGAACCCCGTACATGTTTACCTGCTCTTGTTTGCTGGGCTTTGGTCACTGGAGATCCTCAGGTGCTGTTTAAATCTCCTGTGGATGCTTGCACATGGTAGCTACTGCAACGAAAAGCCTCTTCAAGGAGCATGTTTTCTGCCTCAATCCAGTGTCAGGCTGCAGAATTTACCATCCCTGCTGCTGATTCTCACTGATTGAGAATAATGGATAATAGTCATCCATGGAAAGCACCACCAGTGAATATCTCAAGGCTGAACCTCCCTCTTAAACCTCTTTCCCATAAACCAAAATGATATATTTTTGGAACTACAAAAGCCAAATGTAACTTCATTTACAACAGAAACAACTGAACCAGCACCTTTGATATTAATGCTATTTTATTCACAGTGAATTTTAGCTTTTAGGAACATTTACAAAGCCACCTACAGCGTTGACTTGTCATGCCTACTGGACTGCATGGTAATAAAAGAAGGTGCAGTCAGGAACTGAGAGCCTGTGAACAGCTGTAGATATATGAACAAAAATCCAAGAGAGGCTGGAATGAATCAGTGTTTCAATAAGAAATATATTTAGTCTTTTGAAAAAAAAAAGTAAAATTCAAGATTTCAGACTACTAAATTGAAGTAGGAAGAAAAACATATAGCATGATAATAAAGGAATGCATTAGGGAGGAAGGAAACACTCATAAATATTAAGTATTGCCAAAAAGGAGTGTGAAGGAAAAAGAGGAAGAGGTAAAGGCACTTCTTATGAAATTTCATATTGGATACACTGCCCATATATAAAGGGGGTATTTAATGCTAGAAATTCTGTTCATTTCTTGAATGTGAGCTTGAACATCTGCCTGAAATTACTTTGAAGTAAGTTAAAAGGTCAGATATGATCTTATTTCAGAGTAGTCTGTACCTATAATAAGAAAACAAAGCTTCATAAGAGGGATAAAAGCTACCACTACCCTCTGCTCCTGTGTCTGAAGTTTAGTTTGTTCAGCATTGTAACACTTATTTTTAACTTTAATCATCTCCATTTCTATTTATTGTCTTTCTCAAATAACATTTTCTGTCTGCACATTACCAACTCTAAAGGTCCCCCCATACAACTGAATTGCTTTGTCAGGTGTTCCACTGCTGAGTGCAGATACTGATACACTACAGAGACGAACATCCCTCTGGTAAAGTCCTGTGCTAGAATCATAGAGTCATAGAATCATTTAGGTTGGAAAACACTCTTAAGATCATCATGTCTAGTTATAACTTAACACTGCCAACTCAACTAGTGAACCATGTCCCTAAGCACCACCATCTAAAATGCTTAACTGAAGAGCTACTCCAATATTTTGAACAGACAACATACATGAAGAAAACAAGATCAATTAGTTCTGGAAAACACTGATTTAATATTTACTTGCAAGAGTATGACTCCAGTAATTTTTGTTTTCTTTTGTTGAGCATTGTCATCACTGGTGTGAATTCATAGATTCATAGACTGCTTTGGATCGGAAAAGACTCTTAAGATCATCAGGTCCAACCATAAACCTAACGCTGCCAAGTTCACCACTAAACCATGTCCCTGTGCCTCATGTTCACATGTCTGTAAATGCCACCAGGGATGGTGACTTAACTAGTTCCCTGGACAGCCTGTTCCAATACTTTACATCCCTTTCTGTGAAGAAATTTTCCCTAATATCCAACCTAAACCTCCCCTGGCACAACTTGAGGCTGTTTCCTCTTGTCCTATCGGTTGTTAGGTGGAAAAAGAGCCTGATACCCACCTTGCTACAGTCTCTTTCCAGTAATTGTAGAGAGCAATAAGGCCTCCCTTCGACCTCTTTTATCCAGGCTAAATAGTTCCAGTTCCCTCAGTCACTCCTCATAAGTCTTGTGCTCTAGACTCTTCATCAGCTCCATTATTCTATTTTGCTCACACTCCATCACCTCAGTGTCTTTTTTGTAGTGAGAGGCCCAAATCTGAATGCAGTATTCGATATGCGGCCTCATCAGCACCAAATACCAGGAGACAATGACTTCCCTAGTTTTACTGGCCACACTGTTTCAGGTACAAGACAAGTTACTGTTGACTTTCTTGGCCACATGGGCACTCTGAAGGCTCATGTTCAGTCAGCTGTTTATAAGCACCCTGGGGTGAATTTCCACCAAGGAGCTTTCCAGCCTCTCTTCCCCACACCTGTAGTATTTCATGGGTTGTCAAGACTCAATTGCACAACCAGACATTTAATAAAACAGAGGTGCTGGGGAGCAACAGCAAATGATTAATGAAATATACAGTGAAACAGCAACAGTTTGGTTATAGCGTGACAGATATTTTTGTTGTTGCTGTGGTACTACACAATAATAATACAATAAGGAGACACAGTGGCAAATATCAGAAGTTCCATACAGTGTGTTTAAGCTGTTTGCATTTCCAGGTCTGTATAGCCATAAATTTTTCTGATCTTAAGACAGCAAACAAAAGTGACTGAAGACCTTCTTGTGTATAGTACATATACTACTGATATAGTTCTAGCAGAGGAGAAAAAAAAAACCAAAAAAATCCATTACTATGCTCTATCTGCTCCATTATGGAAAAAACATTCATGGAGACCCTAGGATTGTTATAGCTCAGATGATATAATATATGACAAACGGAGCCAAGAACTGTCATAAAACATAAAAATATGGCTTGATTTTTTTAGGTCCGCTTTCTACTGAGTTTATAAAGGTACATGGATTTCAGTGGGTCCTTTGCTCTCTGTTCCTCCATGGAGACGTAGCTGTTGCTAGGACAATGGATTGTAAAACAATTAATGAATGCTTCAGAGTATCACCCGGTTGTGGTATTCTGTGGGGTTCTGTGAGAAGTTTCTCTACAGCAAAAGAGGAACAGAGGCAACCAAAGGCAACTGAAACTGCTAAAAGATTATTATAAGTTGGTCAAGAATTGGCTACTGAACTAGGCAACATTTCTAGGAAACAGGCAAAGATCAGGCCAATGGTAAGAGAAAAGTAGACTTAGTTTTACCGGACAAAAAATAAGCCTCAGAAGGCCATGCAGTTATTCATTGATTCCATAGAAAACTTGATATCTGATTTCAGAATCTCATGTATTAACTAACCCAGAGAGAAGTCTGGGGGGTGACCTCATCACAGTCTACACCTTCCTCAAGGACAGCAATGGAGGGGGAGTCCTGACCTTCCCCAGGGGACTGACAATATGACGCAAGTAAATTAAATGTAGCTGCACCAGAGGAAGTTCAGATTGGAGTTTAGGAAAAGATTTTTCATTGAGAGGCTCATCACTCACTGGAACAGGCTTTCCAGTCTTGACACAAAACTGAGCTCAAGGAACACCTGGATGATGCCCTTAGTCATATGGCTTAGTTTTACACAGTCCTGAGAGGAGAAGGGAGTTGGACTCAAGAGTCCTTATGGGTTTCTTCCAACTTGAGACATTCAATGATTCTATTATTCTGAAGGACAGCTATTCATACCCTCCTTGCAGCTTTGGCTGTGTAATAGAAGAGAGGCTATGAGACTAGAATGATTTTTCATTGCCTATCAACTGTATGGATGACTATGCAACCACGTGGAGTTTTACTGAAGCACCTGGGATATCTTTTTCACATAAAAACAAGTGAAATGAAAGGATTATTCTTTACAACTAGCCTGTTCTCAAGTTTAAATCAAGCTAAGCAGCACTTGTGATGGGGTAATCAAAGGTGCCACATTTTGACTATCTAGCAAGAGAATTTTATTTTTAGAATATATAGATAAGAAAATGAACTGCAAAGTAGGAAATAAAGCTTGTTAGAAGTAAGCAAAAATAGTTTACAATTATAGTATAGCATAAAAGAGACATTTTTAAATTTAATTGGTTCGTTGAGAAATTTGCACACTCTATAAGAGTAAGTCAGGCAGCAGCTTCTAGATGGAGACATGCAACAAATCAGAAAGTGCACTCACACCCTGACTGTACAAGAGTAACAGTGTTGGAATAAACTGATAGAAACATTATTGCCTTTGCTCTTTTCCAAATATATATTGTAGTTTATCATAAGGTGCAGGCACATTTTAGTCTGGATTGCACTGTGAAATAGCAAATTCCCTGGCAGAAACCCAACTACAGGAGAATAATTTTCTTAATGCTTTCTTACTCCATCCATTCCAATCACTATTTCAAGAAAATGGAACTGTGCTGCTCCATCTCCTGTTAGACACAGAGTTCAGAATTCATACTAAGATATTTAACTGGTGTAGTTATAGACACTCTGCATCATAGTAAGCAAGAAGGCATACGAATAGAAAAGTCCTAAAAGCATTAGATGGTCATGTGACTTCTTGTTATCAGTTTCCATTTTAGGGGGATGGAAGTCACTGGTGACAGGATGCTATTGATCTCACGAAATACAAAAAGAAAAGCCATGTTTTTTCAGTTATTACTTCTTTGACCTGAAAGCTTGATCAGTTTTATTTTTTAAATTCTTTAATGCCATATGGACTTTACCCAAACTCTACTTACCTATCTTTCTAAACTCCTTTTTTTTGTATAATAAATAGCAGAAGATATAGCATTACAATAATGCTCAGTTCATGCAAATATTTATTTTAGAGCAGAGTTAGCTGTTATCTACAAAACTGTTATTTACAACTTATTACCTAGTATACATTGTTTAGTAATCATTAACCTCCCTTCAACACATGCTACTTAGGTCTTTTCAATATTAAATCTATTTTAAAATACTGAAATAAGCATATTCATTAGAAAGACTAAAGTGTATTTAAAACATTATTTCTCCTTCCATGATTTCTGTCAAAACACTGTTTTCACAACGGTGGGAGAGAAGGTGGTCAAAACACATTTGCAGAAGTGAGCATGTTTCTAGCTTTGTAACACATGGCAGATTTTGGCCAGCTAATTTCCACTCAGCATGAGAAACTTTCCACCATATGTCCAGCTCTCATTTAAAATTGATATTTGTCTTATTTGGAATAACAACCATGAGAATTATTCAGTTATCTGGTAACACAACAGCTATTTTTGAGTATCGGGGTGGGTTTTTTTTTTTGCTTTCCTTCCAAATTAGCTCTTTGACTCTGTTTCAGTTGGAAAGATCTCCTTACAGTTACAGGCTTGGGCTTACCTAGTAAAATTATGACGTGTCCACTTTGCAAATGTCCTACTAAGTTCTGAATATACCTTTCCTTTATATTAACATGTAAAACAATTTAATCAGTGCTTGTGTTTATAATGCTGCCTAAAGAAGCAGTAAATTCTGACACTGCAGAAAATCAAAAGCCATTTATTTAAACCTGCAAATTAGGTGTTCTGTACAGAACTAGTATAGATAAACTTGCAAAGATCAGATTGAATCCAAATCCTATTATACAACAGCAGTAACAAGAATACCAATCAAAGCAGCTGCTGGAAAAGGAATATTTGTATTGTCCACGTTTTTGCAGATTATCTAAAGCAAATTTCCTCATGCTGTTGTCCCTGAGCTGTTATAGCGAGAACCAGCAGATGGTTAATCAATCCCAAAATGCCCTTCAGGAGCTACAACAGCTGTGTATGGTCAGCACAAGTAAACTCATCCAGAGTAGATGTGAACTGGGAACTGCTGTGCAGCATGAAAAAACAATGGTTTTGTTTCCTTGCTACAATGAAATGCATGCAAACATTTCTTAAGTTTTGAACTTTCCAGAATAAACTCAGTAATATTTCTATAACAGTCTTGTGTAAACCGTCTACATATAAAGAATTCAAAACTAATTTATTAGTGGGGCAACATTATTTAAATTGAATTATTACAGGTTGAGTGAAATGTACTGTCCACAAATTAGAGATAACAGCCCTGCAGCTGTAATCCAAGGAAATCTTTAAAGCTTTCAAGTAATTTATTCACCAGTACTCCGTGTACCCCCAAACACTTGTACACATATATGTGTTCAAACCAGAAAAAAAAAAGAAAAAGCCATTATTACAAAATCCACATCCAATTTTATAGAAAAATGTTTGGAGCTATTTCTGCACACATTGATGCCTAAAGCACACAGAGTTCACAGTCTTTCATACTCTGACACCACTGACTAGGACAACAGAATGTGTCAGAAGAAACCATATGTGATTGTAAAACAAAAAATAATTTACAGCACAATATTCAGTAAGTGCCCTAAAGTTCTTCTTGCAGTAAATTTAAGCAATTCATTTTTATGTTGAACTGTAGCTGTTGTTCTATGAATTAATGCAAGGTCATGATTTCATACGTAAGTATTTTACTTGGACATGGAATCAACAAGCATTTTGAGTCGCCTTTCCCTGAAAATTTCTGCTAAACTTCATAATTTAAACTTTGACTGAGATGGAAAATTAAAGAAAAAGCAAAAAGAATTTCCAGCCAATTTTACCAGTGAGATCTGCAAAAAGGGTATGAAATTCAGGTATTATCTATTTTTCAAAATTTAGGAATCACAGCAACCATAAACACCTCCTGCATCATGAGTAATAATAAAATAAATAAGTACTAGCAACAATGAATCTTTTTATATGTTTCAGAAATGCTGTAGAAGCTTAAAATAATTTTCACTGTGTAAGACACTGTTCACTCAGCTCTGTTTTACAATTTGTCTTAATCAAGTCAAAACAGTTTTCCCAGGCACCGCTATAAGTGTATCACTGGTATAGGTTGTTGTTTGAAAACTGGGAACATTTTAATTTTGTCTTTTGCAAGCAATTCTTACATCAGATGATAGTAAGTTTTCAGAATTGTGTGTATCAAATGCTTATAAAGTGATAACTGAGCAAATGCTAATTAACCTCTTCTGCTTTTGTTCCTCTACCATATTTAGGATTATTTTCCCAAAGCCCTACTTTAAAGAAGAAATCTTTTTTTTTTTTTTTAAATCCACTATTTGTACATTATACAAACAAAAGTTTACATATCTTTTCTTGAGAGATTATTTTGCAGGTTGGCATAGCTCACTGTCAAAACCTCCTATGATGCTCTTTCAGACTGAACTCATTGCTCTTAGCTGTGCCTTTGGGGGTGGGGGAATGTTACCTTATATGATTCTTTTCTACATATCACGTTGATGTTCCTTAGATGTTTCTGGTCCTGCTCTTCTCTATAAATCATCCCCCAGCCAAGCCCTTATTCATATTTAGCTACTTTGGTATTTCCTCTCAAAGCAATTTTCCCAACTTCTTGTTCATTTTTATGACATGTTAGAACAGTTTTCTTTGGCTCTTCTATGTGAAGTAAACGGCTCATTCTTTTTGTGTCCTTACAAGTGTATGTCAACGCTGTAAAAATTTGTGGTTATATTTTTCAAGCAAGAATACCTATGTTCTTCCAGTGCTATAAAACAAGTTGTAAAGTTGCAATATTGAAGATTATTTTATTCCTGGATAGCTTATTTAAGAAATAATAGAAAATAACTTAGAACCTTTTATAAGAATAACACTATCTCAAGTGTTTCTCCCTCAGCCTGATTTAATATGCATGGAGATCATGAGAATCATAGGATGGTTTGGGTTAGAAGAGATCTTAAAGATCATCTAATTCCAGCCCTACTGTGATGGGCAGGGATGAACCAATCCTTGAACACTTCCAGGGATGGGGAATCCACAACTTCCCTGGGCAACCTGTGCGAGTGCCTCACCACCCTCATTGTAAAGAAATTCTTCCTTATGTCAAGTCTAAATCTTCCCCTCTCCAATTTAAAGCCATTACCCCTATTCTTATCACTGCATGCCTTCATAAAAATTCCCTCCCCAGCTTTCTCATATGCCACCTTCAGGTATTGGAAGGTTGCTATAAGGTCTCCTTTAAATCTTCTTTTCTCCAGGCTGAACAACCTAAACTCTCTCAACCTGTCCTCGTATGGGAGATGTTCTAGCGCTCTGATCAACCTTGTAGCCCTCTTCTGGACCCATTCCAACACTTCTATATCCTTCTTATGTTGAGGATTCCAGAACTGGACGTGGTACTCCAGATGAGGTCTCGTAAGAGTGGAATAGAGGGGCAGAATCATCTCCCCCAAACTGCTGGCCATGCTTCTTTTGATGTAGCCCAGGATACAGTTGGCTTTCTGGGCTGCAAATGCATATTGCCTGTTCATGTCAAGCTTCTCAAGAGAATTCTCAAGAGAATTAACAGTACTGTCTTATACTTCTGTTATCAAATACAGTAATTTCTATTAATACCTTTTGTAAACTAGCACGTGTCACAGAACACTTAATGGATTCTCTTTAATCTACTTTCTGAAAAGAGATCTCTTTTGGAGCCATTGAAATGGATACTAAAACCAAAAGAACAAAAAAAACCACAACCAAAATCCAACCCTCCAAAACTATGGAAAACATGTAAAAAATAACAACTAAATCCCCACAAAACCCCCATGCCCATAAAAAAGAATAAGAAATATCATGGTTGTGTAGTGTTATATAATAAACACGTTGTTAATACAGTTTGTGAAAATGTTTTATTTTTGAAAGAAGAGAAGCCTGAACTTCATCCATAGAGTTAGAAAATGAATGCAACAGGCAGAGAGAAGAGAAGAGAAAGAATATTATTAGGAAAAAGAACTTGTTGCGTATACTAAAACTGTCTTGAGAACAGTAAATATATTTCTGTTCTTACGGTGTCCTCTTTGCAAAGAATGAATGAGGATAAATTACAAAGTCCACCAAATACCATTTCCCCCCCTTCTAGTAAATGCTATGACTCACATTTTGATTATTGAGAGAGCTCTCAGAAAAAAAGACTATTCCCAGAAATAAAATATCCTGCCATCAGTGAAGCTAGTAGAAGTGGAAAATTTTAAGAGAAAGGTGGACTACATTCACTTGCACTGGTTTTCTGATAACAAAATATTTGCTTTGCTTTAACAGCACTGAAGTCTGCCAGCTCATAGAAACTGTAGACTGTGTTCTGTTTACCCATGATAGGTAGAAATCCCTGAGCAAAGCATATTTCCTATGATGCAGATTTTTCTCTTAAAGGGTTTATAATATAGGGATGTAATCCAAGTCTCGAGATTTACAAAAAGAGAAGAATCAAATATTCAAGGTCTATCTCCAAAATATCTCAGTTGAATAATAATGCCATTCTACTTCTTCATGGTTCTCAGGCAGCAAAACAGGATCTGAGGTTTTTGGTGGTAGAAGGAAAAATAACTCACCACAGAAGTCTTGCATTTCAGCCTTACTTTTTGTTCAAGAAAACCCTTTCCTAAAGGAAGTTAAGTATTTTCCTACAAAAATAAACAAATAAACAACAACAACAAAACCCCAAACCCAAACATTCACTGGAAAACTCAAAACTATTGTCAATATGAACGTAAAGAAAATATGTACAGATACGTAGTGAAGTTAATAAGAGAAGACTAGTAAGTAAACATGAACTCATACAATCATACTGCTTAAAATTACAAAGAAGATATACAAAGAGCTAAAGTGTGAGATATGCTAGCAAAATAATTTAAAAAAGGGAATAAAATCCGAGCCCCTTCCATTTTTCTTCTCTATTTTTCATTTTGTTGTTTGGCAAGTCTTTTGAAAGCCAGATACAACTAACAAAATGCAAAACAGAGTTTTCCTGTCATAAGGCACTGCTATACATAAAACCAAAGAACTTTTCTTGAAGGAAGCCATTCTTAACTGTTGATTTAACCACAAATGTAAGATGCTAGACAGAAGATAGAATGCTTCTTCAGTGTGATAGATTTGGGTTTTGTTGTTTGGATTCACACTTTAACTTGGAAGGACAGAACATAAGGAAATATATTTGTAGCAAAACAATTGGATCAAAACATTGGAAAACCAATAATTCCAAGCTTTGAGGCAGAGCTGAAAACAAAATTTGCACCTACTTCTGTCTCAAAAAAATAAACAGTCATATTTTTCTTCATCAGTCTTGGAAAGACAGAGAACCTGCCCTTTAAGCTGTATTCCTGAATACATAAAAACCCCCAAACCACCAAAAAAAACCCCACCCAAAACAAAACCCCTTCAGTTACTTATTTATTGTTCTGCTTTTATTGCAGAACTAACAACCTTCATTGTAACAACATCTGGCAGGCTTACAAAAATATATGTTCTTGATGCTGAAGATAATTCATCCATGTAAGTTCTATGAAGCAACAGTATGATGCATGTTTGTTTACTCAAAATCATGTCTTTCAGCAGGATGAATAATGTTTTGGAGGAGCAGGGAACAACACTGCTGAATGCTGAGCAGAGGAGATTGACAGCTGCTGCAGTAGATGGATACCCACAAGCTTAATTCTAGAACATCTTTGCCTCTTTCACCGTTATTTCTCATTACACAACACTGTTTCAACCATAGCTTCACTAATATTTACTCATTCTGTTTTGCTCCAGAACAAGGCAGGAAGTCTAATCAGAAACTATTGACATTTTTTAGTTACGTAATACAATAAAATGTTATAATTGAACTGCATCTTTAATTTTGAATTTTCAATACGTACTTGAGAGTTTTCCTTACAAGGATACATCGGTTATTCCTCCCAGTTTTACCACTAAAACTCAACTTTGTATTAAGTCGACAGTAAGACAGAGCTCCAATGTCCACTCCCACAAACAACCAAGAGAAGCAGCCATACATCTGACTACTGCTTGTCACCTCATTTTTCACTTTATCATTCTTTTTAAGACTCGCCTGTTTCTTTTGATTCATAGCTATATGACAATGTGTTAGATTTTAATAATGTTTTCTTTCTTGAAGTGATTTAACTAAAAAGTCCTGGTTGAAAATTAAAATTTCTGATAAAAGAAGCATCCACTGGCACTTATAGTGTAAATCAAAGGCCTGTGCTTTTCTTTCTCTGTAACAGCAGAACAAACACACCATCAAGAAAGATAAAAGGTCAGTAATCCAAATGCTAAATGAAAAAAAAAGAATTTTTGTTTTTCTTTTGTTGTTTTGATTTTTTTTTAAAAAAAAAAACCCAAAACNAACATACAGAATAAGCTGTTATTTGATTACTTCCTGTCTTATCACATTAGTCTAAATTTATATTCAGGTCAGAACTGCAGGAAACATTTAATTTTTCATTTACTAAGCAAAAAATTGGGGAGACTATGTTCCTATTTTTTTTTGTAAATCCATGAAATTCTGTACTACAGCTAATGTCATGCCTTTGAATTTATTTGCTAGTTGACAGCAGATATAGCTGATTCTTGTTCTGAAGTCAAAATATTAATAGGGGTCAGATCCTTACCTGTGAAGTACATCAGAAGAGCTTATTTAGCATCTCTCTTTTTTCCCCACAGAAAACTAGGCCTTGAAGAGGAAAGCATGAACAAGGAAAGGAATGGAAAGAAAAGCTCCTGGTTCACTAAGAATCCTTCTCAGATCTCTCACATATCTGAAGACAGTTTTCTGGCATCTGCTAGTAAAAAAGACTGGTTCTTCTCTCAACAACATATGTACAAATGGTAGCAGATGTGCTCATATCTATTGTTTCTCCAGTTCAGATATTTTTCACTTTGCAGTAAACAGGATTAATCTTCAAATATCACTTACAAT
This sequence comes from Piaya cayana, assembly GCA_013389865.1. Classification (NCBI taxonomy): domain Eukaryota; kingdom Metazoa; phylum Chordata; class Aves; order Cuculiformes; family Coccyzidae; genus Piaya; species Piaya cayana. The sequence continues at coordinate 71,017 of WAAB01010265.1, forward strand.
TAGTCCATTGAACTGAACAGTCCATGCATTTTTTTTTTTTACCTGGTACCATAACACTATTAACCTTTATCCTTCTATTGCATTATACATGGAACTGAAGGATAATTGAAATTTTTAATTAAATTTCTATATTAATGTAATCACTACTACAGCCTAACTTAGTTTATGTGACATAAACAACTCACATTAGTTACATACTCTTCTGGAGTATATCTACCTTCTACCAACAGATTTTGAAGGAAATTAAGCTAATACAAAGCTCATGGAGTCTCAGAAGATGGGAACCCATTCCTCACAATGTCCACTTATTTTAAACCTGGGTAACAAGCATTTGTACAATACAGGTGTAAAGGTTTGCAATCACGCCAGAATACATTAGAAAAGTACCTGTCATAGCAGAGCTATTAATCAGTAAGTGGTAGAAACTCAGAGAAGTAAGAGAGAAAATTAAACTGCTATAAATGAAAGATAATGGGTATCTGACAATGTAATGTTCCATTAAGTGATTTACCCAGCATACTCTCACTAGCCCTGCAACCTCTGGCATCAATTTCCATAGCAACAAATGGCGATGTTACCAGACAGACCATATCCAGCAACAGAGCGAATGAGTTCTAACAGTGGAGTTAAAAAAAAAATAAATTTAAAAATCCATTATTGCTACAGAAGTATGAAGTGTACAGGAAAGAATCTCATGCTGGACATGACTGCTTCATGCAAAAAATGTCTCTTTATGTATAGTGGCTCATGTTATGCCAATTCCTGTTTATGGCTTGGAAGCAGAGGGCACTGAGAAAAGATGGCACAATCTATTAGTGCAAGATGAGGGCAAGCAGCACAGTGCTTGTCCTTCATTTTGGAGAAATTCTATCAAAGATGAAGATATATGATGTTAAATTACTAATTTGTGTACTTGTACCAATACATTATTCATGTTTTACAATAGGGAGCCTCCATGACAAAATATCTGTGTCATCCATAGCATCTCCTTGGAACTCTACCTGTGGCACTGTCATGTTCTATCCTCTGCCATCTTGCACAATCAACATCAGGCAGTGTAGCACTAACTCCACTAAAGGTAAGAAAAGCTATATGTTTTATTCCCAAGTCACACACATTATTTTTCTACAACTCTGAGATGCAGGAATTTGTCTTTGCTTTATACCATGAAGACTGCTATTATTTGTTCTGATGGTCCCCAGATCAGTCCCAATTACAACAAATTAGTGGCTTTCTGCAGATAACAAGTATGTGTGCAATTACATTAGATGCTTTCATCATTTATCATGCTAGTTTGTGAAGACAAAATAGGTCCTATTGCCTAGGAGAACCTACTTAATAAGTGAAAGAAAACATTTCTATTCTTTGTGAAGCCTCAGGCTACTTTGAGATTTCTTAAGAATATTTGTTGGTTCTCTACTATTATATAATTTTGTTTGCGACTTATAAGTCACAAACATGAAAGCATTATCTAGGATCTTCCTATCTCTCTGCAAAGCCATTGTAATCCTCTGGTACTCTGCCAACTGCTAGCTAATGCAGCAAGAAGTGTTGTAGACCAGAGTACCTAAATAGATGACACATTTTTCAAACACAAACAAAAATGTCCTTTCAACAATAACAACAAAATTCTTTGCAAGATGCGAAAGAGCATAAAACCTCTGACATTTCCTTCTTGACCTTACTTCAGTGATCATGGTTGTGTCATCCAGAGATTTACAGATTTTGAGAAAAACTCTTTGCAACTGGGCAGAGCTTCCGTGGCCGATGCCACCAAAGAGCAGCAGCAGGCTAACAACAGATTCCCCAACCTAGCATTGAGTTCACTTCAAAAACAGAAAAAGCTTGTAAATGTTGCAAGAGAAATGTTTTAGCAGATACTTGCTCAGTTGATTTAACTTGACCTATTTGGAGAGAACAAAGCTGCAAATGGGAGAAAATTCAGTTACAAAAGTGCAATGCACAGGGCTAATCTCACACTTCTTTTCCCAAATAGAGCAAAGGTCGGTTCGAGCATTAGGTTTTACTGATTTTGTAAGGGGAAGATCAAGTATTCAGAAACCACATAAGATAAAGATAGGTTTTTCTGGAGAGTGAGATACTTCTTTCTGCCTTATTGCTTCACAGAGGTGAAAGAGTTTCTTCCTTTACTGAGTTATACTCAAGTTATATAATTTATATGTGTGCCAGGGGAAGTGTGAAGGAATATTGGCATCTCTTCTGGATGCACCACAATCTCCAGGTGACTTCCATTAACATATTTAATTTAGGAACTAAGCTAAATTTTCTTTCAGGGAGACCAATTCATAAGCATACAATTTACTTTTGAAAAGCGTTCTTATAAGTTAAAGTTCTTAAGTTGCTTTAATAGTTTTGCTCCCAGTATTTTTTAAAAGTACACCTGATAATTCTGAATCTCATTTCCAGGTCCCCACAAGATATACTAACTATTTCAGGGTCAAAATAAGGTTTTGAATATTAACAAGTATCTTGGAACGAATTTGCTTTAACAAGGTTAAGCTTGAGCTTCTCTGAGCAATATTTTATTTGCTTGGGTGTTATAATAATTACTTCATTACTATTGCTATGAGCTCTGGAAATATTTCAATTAAAAAGTACCATCTAATCACAATGTTTTTAATGGAACATTTAATTAGAATAAGATGGTCAGAGTATACATGTTTGTTAGTTTGGTTTTGGTTTTGAAAGACTAGAGAGAATTCATCAGGCATATTACTCTCCATTATTCTGCTAATGACTTAGAAGGAAGGATCGTATTGTCTTTCATTTCTGAAATATTTTAATAATTTCAAACAAATATTCACTTTTTAAAAAAAGGTTCATCATTTTTAATTTCCCCATTTTGTACTGATAGACAAACTTACCTTGCTACCTTAAACATTCTCTGTATGTTATATAAAAAGTTATCACTTCAAACAAAAGTGCCATTATATTCTGAATCTTTCAGTTGTTTACTTTGCTCATTCTGTGACTCCTACTGCAGACAGAAATGTACACTCCAGTCAAGGAATTACAGTGCTAAGTATATATTCCTGATGTTACTGATAGACACACTTGTGTTTGAACAGCAAACTGAGTTATTTGAAGTTATTTCATCTTTAACAGGCCTTTATAATCACTAAAATCCCATGACTTATTCAATTTATCAAGAAGTTGAAATAGTTTCTCCCTTCCTGCCTCTTTCTCCCTGCAATGTCCTCACATCACACAATTGTCTGAGCTTCAATTAATAAAATGCACATTAAACCTTTCCTTAAAAAAAAAAGTAAAATCTGGCATGAAATGTTTTTCCCATTTTGCGGTCCAAGATTTTTGTATCCACAGAAGTTACTATAGTTAAAATAGATTCTTCTTCTCAAAAAGGCATATAATTTAAGCATGTAATTTATGGAAGACTTGAACCTGTAAGTATTTGAGTTATTACACAGGTTTTTATCTGCAAGATTTCCCATTGGGTATGATAAGGTATGTAATTCTGTTTTATAAGTATGTACATTACAGACCAGTGTAACTCATAATATTTTGTTAACTGCAAGGCCAATTCAAAAACATTCAAGTGCAGAAACACCAGTCTATTTTGATTACCATGCATTCATTTGATTTGCGAGTGTTAAAATCTTAAAGAAATAATCTTGTTGTTAAAGCCAGTTATTTAATTCCAAACACCTAAACCATTATAAAAAGTATGAATTGTTTTACACTTAACAACCAGTGTTATATTTTAAATTCCAAATTTTCAATGTTCTTTATTAAATACATTTATTTATAGAAATGAGGCCAATGTGCTTATTCTAGAGGCAAAGAGGTATTTAAAAAAAACCAAAAAACAAAACAACAAAAAACCAAAAAAACAACTAATGACCCTTCTGAAGGAGAAGCAATAAAAAAACTCTGTCCTGAGCAAGGTTGCATGAAATAATTTCCCAACAGACTATGTAGACATTTGTGTTCTGATGCAAGAGATGAAAAAACTTCATGAACAAAATCTTAAGACAACTCCAAAACAGAAGCTGAATAAGTTAATAATAGAGACACTGGGGGAATACAAAAAAAACCTACATAACTTAAACAGAACAAAATAATAGTCTATGCCTTGTGTATATATGATCCTCCAGCAAATTGGAAGCATATTTTGATTATTATTTCATTTGAAAATCACACGCTGGTTATGGGATGTTAACATACAACAAGAAGATGACTGAGAAGCTACAAAAAATGCTGTAATCTGCAATTTCTATACTTTGGTGTTAAGAAATGCATTTTGAATTTCCTAGTTTTCCCTTCAGGCTTCAGCTTTGCTTTTATCTACAAACACTTGAGGTACATAAAGGTCACCTGTTTTTAGGATTACTGCCTCAAGTTCACGTACTGACTTAGAGAACTATCCTTCAATTAAAAAACCCAACTTCTCTACTGATAGGAAACAGCTTACAAAATCTAAAATAAATTTTATTTGTTTACATGACTGAAGAAACTATCCTTCAATGAAACAAGGGAACTTTCTTGATAGGAAATAGCTTAAGAAATCTAAATGAAATTTTAATTGTTTAGACAACTAAGTTTCTCTACTTTAGCTAAGAATTGAAAGTTTCTTTTGGGAATGTTTTTTTGTTTGTTTCCTCCGCCCCACTCCCCCTGCTGCCCCCCCCAAAAAAACCCAAAAAGAAAACAATATACTAAAACTAAGAACCTATTTTCAAATCTTTACATAGCCTATGGAATACTGTCACTATGTAATACATAAAGCAGGTAAAATATATAATACATATAGCAGGTAAAATTTGCAGTGCTGCAAATTTGAACTGGGAGGGTATAACTGCTCCGTTGTGCTTGGTCCAGGCCAAGTGGTCTTTCATGGACATCAGTGTAAGCAAATTTTGTTCAGTTTTTTTCTTATTCCATTGTCTAGAATCTCTTATATTTTATTGTTCTTATTAATGTTTTTCTCACTCCTAGTTGATGATAATCAAAAGAAAAACAATTTGAGGGTCAGAAAAGATTTGTTCAAATCCCTCCATGAGTGAAAACTTGTTGCATCATAGCAACAGCCTTCAAAGCAAGTATACATTAGCTTTTATAAACAGCAGCAATTTGTGCTCTTCCTGTTACAGTTATACTCTAGTTTTAGACAATCCACTATTAGGAAGGAGTTAAAATAGATGAATTACTAGAAATCAATTCTTTGAGTTTCCGTATGTGGAAGAAATATCTGCAATTTCAGATACTGCTAATATTGATATAACATATTTAGTCATTCACATTCCTTTCTTTTCCATGGCTTTCCACTTTGAGAGTTTAATCTGATCTGTAGTATCATAATATTTGGACATAAATAACAGCATGAGAATTATTAATGAATTAGACATGAGTTTTGGCACATCAGTTGTATTACCATATTTCACAATTGATAACTTTTGGCCTTCTATGTGCTATTATGTGCAAATCAATCCACTCAAGTCTGCAATAAAACTTACCTAAAAATCACACCTATCCACAGTGGAATCTGGTCATCCTCTTTTCTCCTATCTAGGGCATAAAGGTTTTTTCAAGATTGATTGGAAAATCTGATGAGATTTTAGTTATAAAGAGTAACTTTCGTGATCTACTGTACTGTGGGGTTGGAGGAAAAGAAATTAAAAGAACCATGGACAAAACAGCATCTTAAATACACTGCAACAAAAACATATACCCAAGTACATGTGTTTTATATCACAGCATTTGTTAGCCTTACAGCTATGAAACTATTTTGTAAAAGCAGAGAATGAAACACTCCTTTACATGGGGTTTTTTCACTTGAAAGGGGAGTTCACTGATATAAGTTGTAAAATGGTCAGCTTTTAAATGGCTCTTGAGAAACAGTTACAAACACAGAGACTCACCAGGAGAAAGAACACTGAAATCCATAAAGAATTCTCACCTGCTGATGAGACCAGCTGCAAGTAGAATGACACTCCACAGAAGCAAAATTATCACTTTTTTTCACCGTTAGCAAACAGAAGATACTGAAAAAAACGCAACTGCATCAAGTGGATTTGTGTAGAGATGTGAATTGACTATTCAAAAGAAATAAAAAAAAAAAGCTTGTTATATGTTTAGCATTTAGGGAATCAGAGACTTTTAAAACTTCCCACTGTGATGCTATAAACATGCTGTCTCTAATGCTGCCACAGCTTATTGAAGCCCCTGGTAGGTAACTCCACAATACTCCACGCACCATGAAATTCAATTACATTTAAGAAAATTAGGGTTGAGTTTAATTACTTTTGTGCACTTTGAATGACTACACATTTTGTCTAAAGATATGGCTTGCAGAGGTCCTGACTTTCAGATTGAGTGAATTCGCACACACATTGTGCATTTCCTTTTGAAACCGATTTAATTGTTGAAGATTCCTTCCATTTCTGAAAAAAAAAAAAAATAAAAATTGAAATAGTTACTATTCTGTACAGGAAATAAAATAAAGAATTCCATAAGACTGATATATTTCTATTTGGTTTATGCAAAATTGTGGAGAAGAAAACAAAGCAAAACCTGCACATATATTTCTTCCCTTTTTCTATTTTGTATAAGATAACTGAGTGGTTATATTTTTTTTTTCTTTAAATCTATCTATTCTACTCTCTTCTCCCAGATGAAAGACCACAACACTAAATGGGTAAGTTCTCAAACAGCATGTCCCAAGCTATACGTCTTATAATGCTTGCTGCTAGCTGATGAAATCTAGGGTCTTCATTTTTCATTATTAGTTTTGAGAGAGGATAATGAGGAACTACATTTTTCTTAAGTAATACTCATGTCCTAGCTTCCTCAAGGTGGGGTAGGGCACACTATTTTTTTACAATTAGAATATAGCACTACTTCCTTTGAAAACTGAAGGTAGCTTAAGTATCAGTACTGTCTTCAGAGATCTTTTAAGAACAAGGGTATTGTATTGACTGCTGACATGTTGCTATGACTTGCAAAAGCAATCAAATGTAGAGTTTTGTTTGACCTGTCAGTTTTTCCATAAAAGCCCTCACATTGCCCATGAGTGAAAAGACAAGTTGCACCAACAGTTCTGAATCATGCCCCTTCTTCTCTTTAAAGGAAGCTTCCTTTCAAAGGAACTAGAAATCTGAAAACATGATGTCTCAATGAATACCTATTGCAGGGTCAACTTAAAAGTGGCTGTGTGTTTTATTTCAAAATTAAGCTAAAAAATAAAGGCCACAAATACATAAGCGTGAAGAACTGATGATAAATAGCTTTCTTGCTAAAATTAATGAGAACAAATAATTTAGCTGAATGCTGTAGAAGTAACATAATTAAAGTTAGAGGAATAATATTCTTTTTTCTGCATTAGGCTGAAGGAGGTTCTGACTACTCCTGTAGTAAGACATAATGAAAAGAAGAGGACAAACGGAGACGGAGGAGGTAGGAGATAGGAAGGAACAACACAGTAATTACATATCTTAAGTGTGGTTCCTTTCTGCCTCTTTGTAAGTGTGGCATTACTCCTGTTGTTTTTAAATCAAGTTTACCAACTATAGGACAGTTTCTGTAGGGTTCTTATTGCTTTCATTTAACAAGAAAATGGCAGAAAAATAAAGAAAAAAAGTCAACTCTGTCTGGAACTTCCATCTAGCACCTGTCATTGTCATGGCTTAAACTGATCACAGTCAGGAAAATTCACAAAAGATTCTGTGTTTATTTTAAACACATTGTTATCTGAATAGACTAGTTCAGGGGGTCAGGAAAGGGAAGGAGGAGGAATGAGGGGAAAAAGAGTAACAGAAAAAAAAAAAAGGCAGGAAAAGAAAAACTAACCAGGACACTTTATCACTTCCTTTTTCATCAAAGGAATAATGATTCTATTGTTTGCCTGTGCCCTGGTGGTAAGAGGTACCATTCCAAACCTTCACGAGACTGATCAAAATACTACAGTAGAGATGAGCTTCACATAGCTAACCAACCATCTTTAGACATTCTTTTCCCAGCTTAGTAACCCTCAAAGGTAGTGTAACTCTAATTTAATACTATTTGGGAAGATAAGTAGCACCGATAAAATGGAAAAGAGAAAGATCACCTTCGCTCTGATCTCCTATACTTCTCACTAACAGGGAAGATGGACATGTAGGAAACACTCTCCCTGTAAGTACATGCATAAGCATGATTGCAGAGGTTCAGAGTGCATGAGGTTAAATCTTACTGGGACAGCTAGTATTTTTGATATTGCAGTACAAGTATGCAATAAAAAAGGATGGTTGTCATTCAAATAAGGGGAAAGGCTTTCAAATACTATTATTTCCAGAGTTATTAGGCTTTCCAATCTTCCTTAATATTTGCAGTTGCAAGAAAAGAACGTATAAACAGGCCTAACACTGCACTTATTTACTTGCATAAACTTGTATGTTTTTGTGGTGAGAACTCTGTTTCCAAGCAAACTTGACAAGACACAGCTGACTTTACTTCAGTTCTTGATAACAGTCCAACTTATGGCATTAATTCTGTAGCACGGCATTTTCTGCACCATTTCCTCAGAAGCCTAATAAAACAACATGAGATATCATGCTGGCTACAGAAATACTACAGGTTATCTGAGGAAAGATATTCCACTTCAACCATACCCTGGCAGCAGCCTGTTCTCTCTCACCTGCCAGTACATCTCCCTCCCCTTCTGTGAGTGTGACAAACCTGAAAAGAAGAACACTTTACCTTGTTTCTTTCCACAGAATCAGCTTCTGCAGTCTTAACTCTTCCAAAAGATCATATTCCCCAGCTCTCACTCCCCCAAGTCATCAGCATTTGTTTGACATGAAAACACTGCTCCTTCTCATCAGAGGAGTCCAATTAAGTCTTCCATCCACTAACCTCTTTTTGTGCTCATCCAATCAGACTTCTGGGGAAGTTTACCCCACCCTGAAAAGCCAATGGAATAGTTTGCTGGTTTATCTGATTTTCTTATATTTCAATATTTTAAGAATCAACATTAGGACTGGAGTTACAAAAGATACTTAAATGTGCTAATCTGAAAAGGATTAGTCATTTGCCTTCACATGAAATTAAGTTAGGGGATTTTATCTGCTTTATTTTCTATCTCTTGTATTTCACAGAAAAACATGTTTAACTCCTGACTTTTCAGTGCATCTACTTGATTCCAGAACATAAAGCTGTTTTCTCAGCAGGAATGGAAATGTTTTTCATTAAATTACTTAGTGAAATCATGAGGAAGTAAAACATGGAAACTAAAGAATAAACACATTAATATTAATATATCAAAGAAGTTTGAAATACCACCAATCAATTCACAGGGCTTTTTTTTCCACACAATTTTGGAAAAGTTTGAAACTTATTATTTGTGAATTCCCTAGTAAGCCATCTATATTTTAAAGCATAAAAGGTGGAACGCATGTACCTTCAGATGTTGTTGAGTTGTGTAGTTCACCTATTGGGTGAATCTAAAACTACGGGTGAACATGCTGAATCACTTCAGTGTATTTAGCCTTGGTTAAAATAGCACAGAACTATTAATAAATTATATCTCGGAACTGACTCTCCTTGGACAAGCTGCAGACCAAACTGGTAGATTGTGCTTTTCCAAGTGCTTCCCAGCTCTAATTTTCCTATAACATCACTACACTTAGAGTAAGTATGATGTGCATCAGTAAGCTGAAGGGGCCTTACCGTCTGTAATTCCTGTTCAGCCTGTTTAATGGTGCCACCTTATCTATTCTATCTCTTATTTTCTCCTTCTTGTAAAGGAAATGTTAGTAGTTTGTTGCACTTCAGCGTACTGTATATGAATTATTACAGATTTTTGGAGAACTACAAACATATCTGGTAAATTCCTCTAATGATTACACACAACTAACTCTTCCTAAACCCTGTAAAATTCTCTCAACTGGACATTATATCTTAGAATATGTTACTGTGACTCAAAGGAAATGTACATTGAAGTAATATATTCAGCACATAGATAGCATTTCATTATATTGAGCAACACTAAAAGGTTTTAAAAGCCAGTCCATAGCAGTAAAATATTCATAATAGGTGCCTATGAAAACCTTATTTCAGAAGATACATTTAGAAAGATCTTTGTAACAAATACACTATGGTGTTTGGGTATGTACTTCTAGAACTTTCTAAATATGATGCTTATATAAATCTAATTTATGTTTTATTAATTCAATTCTTCCATAAACATACTTTATACCCTTGTGGAAATCTTATCTTTAGAAAAGTTTAGATGTATTTAATACACATTGATACCAAAATTGCAGTGTAAAATTTGTATTTTGTCCCTGAGATAAGCTATACACCTGTCCCTGAAGCCAGACTGAAAAGTATTTAATGCCTTGAATGGACAGGAAAAAATGTAAGACTAAACTTAGATTCAGTTGAGGAGAGTTTTAAAATTAATTGAAAAAAAATTGAGAATTATTTGGAAAGGAACAAAACAGAACCAAAATAATTCTGATGGACAAATATATGGTAAGCCTACATCACTAATTTACTGTGTACTTCTCATTCCTCCTGCTAATTATAACAAAACAAAATAACCAAATCAAGAAAGAGAAAGAGAGAATATTTAGTTCTATGAAATAACAGCATTAATATGCAATAGACTGTGAGTTTTATCTTGGAAAAGAAAAGAAGGAAGACAGACTGACAGAAGTATACAAAATCATGAACCATATTCAGAAGGTAAAGAGGGAATATCTGTCATGCAGAGACGTATTATTTGCCCTTCCTTCCAGCACAAATATTCCTAAGAATCCAGGAAAATTATAAGGCAAAATATTTAAATTGAAGCAAAAGATAAACACTTTTAATAGCACACTAATGGCAGAACTCACTTCATGAGCAGACTTTGGAAGATGAAAGTGTAAATAGGATTAAAGGATTTTCCATACAACTGTATGGAAAACAGGTCCATTTATGTCTATTAAACTTCCTGATCTGCATGTGACCTCTGTCTGTCACAGTCCTTAAATCACCGACTGCCGGAAGCTAGGAATGTGTAACAAGAGAAAAGATTACACTACACATGCCTGTTGGCTTCTTTTCTTTCCCTAAGCAGCTGCTATTGACTTCTACCAGAGGTGGGTTGCTGAGCTAGCTGAACTTGTGATTTCATTCTGTATGGTGGGTCATGTATATCTCAGTCATAGCCCTAAACAGTGACATATGAATTAATTACACTCATTTATCCCACTCTTCCACTTAAATGGGAGCATTAAAATAGCTTGTGTTCCCACATAATAAATATTCTAGTTCTCACAGAACCTAAGGCTAGTGTTCAAGCTTTGACTTTCCAGGAATACTGAGCCAGTGCTTTAAGTTGATGTCCATGTGAATGTATAAATTACCAAAATTTAAACCCTGAATTCTGTAAATCAATTGGGAAGTAAACAAACAAAAAAAGCTGGTGAGACTTGGTTCTTCACAGGCAAGTGTTCTTGGTGTAAATGGACCATTAGCACCCAAACCGATGTCTGGGCCAAGGTGTGAAAAAAAGCTACTTGCAAAATTGTCTCAGTTGAATCCAAGTTCATTGCTTTGTATTTTTCTTCCCATGATAACATTTTATTTTAAAAATATCTGCTACATTCGCTTGGTAACATCTACTTTTAAAAGATTATTCTGAAATGGGCTGTTAAAACAACAAAAAAAAACCCCAAGAAAGGATAGCAGAATGTTCCTGTTAAAATATTTCCAGTCCATCTGGTCAAACTTCATGTGTCAGGAGGTGAGTTACATATTTGAGGTGTTTGATCTTCACTTGAAGGCATGGCTCAGTCTTCTTGACTATAGCCATTTGCTTCTTGTTATACTGTTTTAAACTGAGCTATACTCTTCTAAGGCAAATCTAACTTGTATAAGCCAACTTTAAAGTTTCATAATTTTTCACATTTGATTTAAAATTGATTTATTTAAAACTCAGATTTGGTCAGTAAGATTTATACGTGATATTCCTCCATCATAAGATGTGTGCTCATCAAGAGTAAAATTCATTTCTAATTTATGATAGTTGTGCATTGTAGATTTCTCACAGAAAGTGTGGGTGCCAAGATTATCAGTTCTCTTAGCATTAGTGATCACCCATCAGCTGGGCTGAGAGGCATTCAGGACTCCTGTGGCTGGCAGTGTTCAAACCTGAAGCTGCTTGCAAGAGGACTCCTTAACATTTAACCGCCAGGGGTAGGGTGGATGAATTTTTCATTAGAGTTAAAGGCTTCCTTTATAGGCCAAGTGATAGGCTTCAACTGAAGCCAGGGACCTTTTATCCATCATGTTTTTTTACAGTTTTCCCTCTATCTTAGGTGCACTTGTCTTGACATTTAATGAACAGATTGAACTTGAATCCTTTGTCGTTAAGAACTGCCTCAGACTTTCTACACAATATTTAACTTTCTGCAAGGGTTGTCCTCAAAACCCTGCTGAAGCTTGCTGGCCCTATCCAAAACACTGTGCAGCTGTGCTCTAGCAGAGATAGAGAGTGGTTGTAATGTGTTGGAGGTTGAGAAGGTGGAACTCATCAACGTAGCTGCCAAAGATCAGCATTTCTAAAGGATACTGCTTAATAGGGGGAATAATATGTTCCTTACATGAGACTTCAGAGAATTTTCCTATGCATTTGTGAAGTATGAACTCTCAAAACAAAAGAGACAACCTTCAACATCAACTTAAAGCTCCTGCAATCAGGTACCCAAGAGATTAAAGGGGAATCAAAATTAAGCAAAATACCCATATGGAGGCTGACAAGTGCTAAAATGTATCAAAATAACAGCCTTTCATGAATATACTAGTAAAATAATTATATTTTGTTTTCCAGAACATTTGTGCTGATGAAAATCCTGTACACTGAATAACTTAAATTTGTTGGCTTGTTTAAATATACTTTTGTGGCACCTCTTTTGAATGTTCTTTGGCCATTACTTTTTTTTTTTTTTTGTCTTACAGGGAAGGACTGGCAATTTTCAAATGCACTGAAGTTTAGAATTAAGTTACTAAAAATGAATATATGACATGGTTGTATAAAAAAATTCAGAACAAGCTGTCAGTCTTTGTCACACAACACAGGAAATCAGTTCTCAAGCTGCTGAAATAAATGAAAATTTCAGCCAGCTGTCAGACTATTAAACTGATTTTGACGGAATCAGGGATAAGAGTAGCCACATAAGCAGGAAAGGCCAACATTTGCCAAATCCCTAATGACTGTAAAATTTATCTGCAGTCTGAGTCAGGATAAAAATCAGAAAGCATTTGCCTGACCTCTGTAGACAGACAGAAGGAAGAGATAGTCTGCTTGGTGTGGTGTGACACAGAGTGTTACTAAGCATAGAACAAAAAAATAGATAATTCTTTGAATGGAACACTGAAAATTATACTGTAAGACATCATGATCCAAGAGTGTGATGGTAAATTAAAGAGTGCTTTGTAAAATCCGAGGAATTGTCATACTTTTATTCAGCCCCATTGCTGAATATCGTAATTTGTCATGTTTAAAAGCATCATCTGACATACTTTGTTGGTGTTAAAGTGACTTTTGAGCTGGAAGTGTTTGAGTCATCAGCACATATGTTTTAGCCATCAAGAATTAGATCTTTACTGGATAGAGTTCTTGTGATTTCAGTACTTGCCAGATACAGAAATGAATATCAAAATTAAAAATGTTAGCTCAGTTTTCTAACCAGAAGAAGAAATGTAATTATCAGTTAATATTACAAGACCAGGACATACTGGCTTTGATTGTGTGATCATAGAATCATAGAATCACCAGGCTGGAAGATCATCAAGTCCAATCATTCCCACCAATCTCTAAACCATGCCCCTNTCGCTCCGGGTAAGGCCTGTTCTCCAGTCCCTTCACCAGCTTTGTTGTTCTTCTCTGGACACGCTCCAGATGATTCTCTAGATCTTTAAATTCTAAGAGTGAAGACACAACGTGTTTACAAGTCTGCCAAAAGGAGAACTTGCCTGGTAAAACTTACTTTGATAAAACTTTTGCTTTAAAATATTTGGAATTGTTTAGGTGTAAGATATCAAATCAATATAGGATAGGAATTAAATAGAATATGCGCCAAATAACTTAACAATTCAGAAATGTAGTTGTTCACAGATTGTGGCACCTGGAGCATCGGTGACAGTGATCCTCTTGTCAACTGAAGTTGCAGCAAGAATCTGAGCTATCTCTCCCTAGCTCCAGCATCTATGACTGACATCCCAGACATTAAATATTGCTTCAGTGATGTAAATAAAGTTAAATGGAAAGTGCTTGAGTGGGGGATAAAAACCCTCCAGGTAAACAGAGAGTAAGCACACTCCTTATTAATGCAGTTCTTGCTTAGTTTAAAATCTTAATCTTTACCTCCAGGTGAAAAGACACAAAACTAGAAACGCATTTTGGTTTAAGAACAATGATCCCGTAGGCAAACCCAAAAGAACATAGTGTACATGCAGTATAAAATAGTGAGGCAGACAAAAGTAGACTCTTAATTGGGAAGCATTTCTGACCATTGTACATTCTTCTAGCATAAAGAGGGAACATTTGATGACACTTTCTGCACTCTGTGAAATATACAATTTCATATGAACTCATAGAAAAGCAGCATGAGATTGCTGTTTGGAAATAAGATCATGCTAGCTTGTTCAAGATTTTAAGTAAAGGCTTAGCTTTGGGTATGCAGTTAAAATCTCCCTGGATCCAACTATGTGCTCAAATTATTTGATGAATCAGGTTAGAATGAAATGAAGAGTGTCTATTCCTCATTTTCTTGCTTTGTCAGAGAAGTCTGAGAGAAGGTATTCCAGCATAAATACCATTCAACAGACAACTAATTAATAATTGCTTGTTGATACTTATGACTTTCATGGTTTCAGGCTTCTGAACAACAAAAACCTGCAATTTGTGATAACTTGTAAACAAATCAAGGTATTTCCTCTTTGGAATGAGAGGTATAAAATAAATTTCAATTCTTTTAACATTTTGGAAATATATTTAAAAATTCTTTAAACTTTGATTACTTTTATTTCTACCATAGTACATACGGAACAATGTTTAATTGCCAGTTAGAGTGACAATTAAATTGCTTGTTGAAGAGGAAATTAGTTTACCATATTTCTATGTATTCATTTTGAGTGGAAAATAGTTATATATGTGAAAAGGAATATGTTTTGTTTGTGTCAGGTTCTCTAAAGAGTTTCTCTTTCCTCCCCATGCTATTGTCTTTCAATACTCATCAAAGAAATGGTATTATTTGCAACATGCCACTGGTTTTGTTCAAGAAAGACCCTGTGGTCTTACCTTTTTGTCTCCATCACCTGATTTTTAAGTTTTTTACTGCCCATGATCCTCGGCCCTTCAGGTAATCTGACAACATGTGGAGGCTACTTAAACCCCTTTTGAAAACTTGAGAAAACAAAGTGTTTATGACTCTCTCTGCTCAGCTGAGTTCAAACACTCACTGCAAAATTAATAGCTCATGTCAGATCTAAAAATAACTGTACTTTTTTAAATGGGCACATCCCATCTTGACATTACTTGTTTTTATGGTGTATTACATTTTGTCTGAGATAACCACCTTTACAGTGACAGTAAGGTGATGCCATTTTTTACTCTTTTTTTCCTCTTGTATGTCCCTGCCACTATATAGACATTTTGTAATTTTTTAATCTAACAAGTATTCGTGTGTGTGTGTGTGTGTGTATATATATATAAAGTTGCAATAAGAAACACAATTTTCATATTGTCAATGTCTTTATCAAAAAAAAGGAAAGCTTCACAAAATTCTCTAGCTCTACACTCAGTATTAATTTAAAATGACTGTGATGTCATAGCCTTCACAGAGACATGTGAGAGGTGAGACGCTTGCTCCTCTGTTCCCGTGAGCTTAGGAGTGGAAACGGGAATATTAAACTGAACAAACAGTGGTCCCAGCTGAGAGGTAATGTGAGGGGAAGAAGGATAGGAAAATATTAAATGGAAGTATTCTGTCTCTCTTTCTAACTGTCACTTGGACTAAGGAAGACAACGATAGTTGAAAAAAAAAATCAAAACAAATACTCCCAGTCTTGAAAAGTACTCAAGATATTAACTTTAAACAAATTTAATATAAGCTGTGCATCACCTCACTTTAACAAAACTTCGATTTCACCCCTCCCATATTAGTGCAGGGGGATCTGTTCCTGGGATGGTGGGAGGCCAGTCCAATTACCATGACCTATACTAGTGTAAGGCACATGGGACAAGGGGAGGGGTATCACTAGTGACAGGATCTTTCCCAGAAGCTACGATTGAGTCAAACTTTTTCTTTACTAATTTCTTATTTTCATATCACTGCATTCTGATTCACATGCACCTGTTTTTCTACTTAAACTGACAGTTATGTATTCTCATGACCATTTTTGTATTAATTTTCTTTAACCAATACAATGTAAAACTACAGAGGAAACAGTGTCTAAGATCACAAATATGGTAGAAATAATAGAACGACAACAGAGAATAAGATGTTTTGGTTTATTTTTATATCTCCATATAAGCTTAGAAAATGTTAGTTCAAACTTTCTTATCTTCAGGACAGCAATAGCATCCATTCTGGAGGACCTTCTTTTTTATTCTAAGATTCAATTAGCTGGTTCACTGACTCGTGAAGTACGCATGTTTAAGTGTTGAATTTTGATTCAGAAAAAAATAAATAAATCTGTCAATGTATTTTGTTTGGTACTCCTATTGACCTTTTCTTCTAAGTTATTCACAAAGTGATCTAAGTAAGATTTGTCATAAGTGATTCTTTCTCTGCATTTCTTTGCTCGAGAATTTGGGGTTTTTTTTAATGAATAGATGCACACAAGTATAACCTTCAAAACACATAGAAATACCTACTAAAGTTCTAGAGAAAAGTAACAACAGCGTGCTTTGGATAGCATCTCCAGATTTTTGATGGTTGCCTCTTTTTGTATTTGCTTGGCCCATGATCATTCAAAGCAATCTTTAGAAGACTTATCTCTTTGAAGAAAGTTCTCTTCATTCTTCTGAAATGTATCTTTCTTGGACTCGGTTTTGACCTCAAATTCAGATGATGCTTTTCATCCAGCAACCAATCTTGCCTGAGCAGTTAATCATTTTGACAGTAATACAGAGAACAGTTCATCCCTACATTGTTCACATTGGATTCCATACAAGATCCTAAACCAGGCATGAGCCACAAATACATCCCTACAGATGTAGAAATATATTGGAAATCAGCTGGGGAACTGCAGTAAACAAATGAAAGGAAAATAAATGATAGCAGATTCTTAATCGTGCAGCATAACATACTTGTTGTTTGTTACAAGGCAGAAGAGCGTGCTTGGTTTAACCCATGTAAAAAAAAAAGTCTGCATAGAGAGGAGAAATAGAACTGACAGCAAAAGCCACCTTGATGTTATAAAGTAACACAAACATGATTTGGTGAATTGAACACACTGACCAGATGTAACAGATTCTGATTGAAAATATCTTTCATGGGTTTGTGTATTTCTTGGTCTGGAACTTTTGATAAAAATACAATACACTGGACTTTTCTTTCTGTTATATTAATCTCAAATGCCTTTATTGTATAAAATCTATTCTATTTTCAGCTGTTGTACAGAAATGCATCATATTCAGTGAAAGAAATTTGAAGCTTGTTAGATATTTCAGCCACTATATTGACTGATGTTCTCCCCTCTTTCCTTTCTCTAAGGAAACTGTTCTGATTTTTTAGTGCTCAGTTCACACACTAGTCCACTCCCAACAGACCTTTTTATGTTCAAATGGAGCATAGTATAGAAACCAGCAAGCTAGCTTCTGAGGTCCCAGAGCTGTATTATGAAGAGACTGCACCTCAGCAAGTGAGAAAGACCTTCTTAAGGCCAACTGTATACAACTTTATTTATATTTCTGTGTACCACAGAACTGTACTACTTCTGGTTTTAAATCCTGGAAATAAGGGATTTCTGTGACGAGTGTTGGTAAACTAACGCTCTTCTTTGGATGGTGTCAGTATCTGCCTACTAAATGTGAAGATTAGACACTCAGATAATGTAACTAATGTATTTGACAACATCCTTTATATGGAAAATATGGAAACTAAAAACAGGAGATCTCAAGGGATTCTTACAAAATAGGACAATCAATGCA
This sequence comes from Piaya cayana, assembly GCA_013389865.1. Taxonomy (NCBI): domain Eukaryota; kingdom Metazoa; phylum Chordata; class Aves; order Cuculiformes; family Coccyzidae; genus Piaya; species Piaya cayana. The sequence continues at coordinate 89,180 of WAAB01010265.1, forward strand.
ATAAACTATGAATTTCAGTGGTATCTGGGCTGTTCTTTTATTGGAATAAGATGAGGGACACAAAGATTTTGCAAAGTCTATTTAATTCTTACTAGAGGAATTGTTAAAAGCATAAATCAATAAGGGATATGACAACTTTACTACCCAAATGTCCTTAGGAAGTCTCATGGAGAAATTAACTCTACTCTCTTGCAAGTAATTTGACACAGTTCTAGTTTGCACACATCATAAAGAAATAGTTACTAACTATGACATGTGATATGCTATATTATATAAGACTTGCCTTAGCAAATTATTCAAGGGATATTAACTTTAAACACCTTTTCTACTGAGTGTCCAAATAAATTTAATGTTATCAAGGTGATTAATTCAACAATAACTGAACAATAGCCATAAAAGACTTCTAAAGCATTTTGATCAGATCAAATAAAATGAGTAGACCAGAAGAAATGTTGTTACTAACACTGAATTCTCATCTTTGAATCAGCAACAAAATGTAAGGTAGAATATACTTACACTGTATTTATTTTTACATTATTATTACATAGCTTATGAGTGACTTGAATTTAGAAAATATTACAAGTTAGTAATTCTGGAATCTGTCTTTTAAAACCAAACATTATCAGCTGCTATCAGTCTGTTTCTAAACCCTTTCAATAGTCTTTGAATAGGATCCATGACTGTTTCACAATACTGAGCACTGGAAAAGATGATTAATTACAAAGTCTCCTGACTTGCTATTGACTATAGTTTTCTCTTTGCCTTATGCTTCAGATTTTTAAAAGGTCACTTTGGTTCATAAGACACAAGATAATTTTTGGTTATGTGGACTCTGTCTTCTTCTCAATGTCTCAGATATGTTACCAAAGTCACAACACTTCTTTACCCTAGGACTGAACATAGTTCTAGACAGGCTGGACCCATTAAGAAACTCTACAAGCAATCTCACATAATGGCAGAGGTATATTCAAATAAGAGAAAAACAAGCCTGAGATTGTTGAGTAAAAGCTCTTGAAAGTAGAGCTATAGCAAGAACAGTCCATGTTCCTTACCCAGCACACGAGTCTAGAGCATATTCCACTGCTGTCACCCACAATGAAAAGCTAAGTCTTGGTCAACAAGGTTCTTCTGCTTCACTCATGAAAGCACAGGCATACCTTTGATCAGAAATATTATATTTGCACTCAGTTTCCTGATCATACAGTATGGACATTTATATGTTCTGACTGTGATTCTTGAGATACTTTTGAAGGGAACACCAGATGAGACAAACAGATGGAGGAAAATAAATTTTCAAAAACTATGACTTTTTGATTTTTATGTTGTATGGCAAAATTTCAGACAGGCAGTAATATTTAACTATAGACCAACCATCAATTATCAATAGCTGGAGCAAGAAATGGGCTCTGTTAGAAAGAATCCCTTTGTTTCTATTTACATTCAAGTTGTATAGAGAGAGCCTACCACAACGGGATTGTAATCCGTAAATGTGGACAGGAATCATTTTAACTAACCTTATTTATTTTTGTCAGACATATAAGTCAAGAAAGTCATACAGGTTCCAAGACAAATGATGAGTTGTTTCATCATAAAATAAGCTGAGTCTGACTCCCATGACTATTAGTGTAATGTGATAATAAGGTAATCAGTACTGTAATAATTGTCACTGTTGTTCTTAATAGCAATACACATAGGATATCAAGGATCAAGCTATCTATTAATTTGGTGGTATACTTGCAGAGATTTTACATTACTAAGAAAAGAAAGAGTGAATAAATCTAAACCTGTTTTTAGAGCCAACCATTACCTCTTCTTGATAATAATTTCTGGATGGATTTAACTTTATCCATTCACTCTGCATTTCTACATATATTTTGTGAAGAGATATTAAGCTTCTCAGCATTTCTTCCTTCTAGATATCATTCAAGAATTACACAAGCATCACTTAATAATTTTGTTATCACTGGGAAAGTGGAACTTTGCTGAAAAGTTGTTGCCTGTGGCAAGTACTTTGTTTTAGTAAGTACAGTGAGTTATTAAAGCTACTATAAATCCCATTTAAGGTCATACTATCAATTTTTTACACAAAAGAATAAGCTGTCCAGATCTCTCTGTCTGTAATAGCAGTTGTACATATAATTATTTATGTGTGATGTAGGACACTCTCCAGAATCTACTTTTGACATGGAGCAAAAATAAAATAGGTGTTAAAACAAAAAAAAATTTTCTTAGGTTATCAATCATTATTCAGTTATTTCCTGTTCTGAAAAACACACATGTGGCAGAGTGAATTGTAAACAGTCTTGCTTCAGTTTTTGCATACTCCTGTCCAGCCAAGCCAGATAACTACTGCTCAATTCTTTTTTTTAATGTGTAGATAAGTTGATGGTGCAAGAAAATACTTTGCATAAAGCCAGGGAAGCAAACATAAATGTATGCTCTTCCATTGTTTAAACTTCAATTATTTGTTTTTGGTGTCATTGTTTTACGTAGCTTGTTCAAACAAGTTTTAGAGAAGGGTTTGTTTGTCTCACACGCTTCAAGACAAATGAGGAAACACAATAGGAAGAAGCCCAATTTCTGTTAAGCAAGATTCAGTTCAGCATATTGTAGATCTCTTTTGAATATATTGTATATGTAGTTTTATCTTGTTGTTTTCCCAGTAAATGTTATTGCTATAGCTTACATTGCCTACTATTTCAGTATGTTCAACATCCAGCTGTTCCATCTCCAGAGTTCTTCCTAGCCATCTGATCACCAGCAGACCAAAGTGCTAGTAAGTATGTTAATCAAACCTTGATTCATGCTCCATGAAGAGGGAGCTAGTTTTCTTACTTTAAGGAGCTTGAATGTGAAGTTCTTTCTATCACTGTTTGGTCATGGAGTATGAACACCAGATAAGACGTTATCTACCCTTTTACTTAAAGTAACCTTTATAGTTTATTTGTGGATTGCACAAAGAAGTGGTTCTGCTGTCATGTTTGATTGGACTGAGACCAGTTTTCTAAGAAGTAAAAACTGTACTAGTCATTAAACAGAAAGGAAACTGAGGGGAACTGAGAGCCACAACCTGCCTGATATACAAAAAGCATGAGAAATGGCAATTCAAAGGAAAAAGTCTGGTTTTCTTTAACACTGTTAAAGAAAAGGTAGTAACTTCAGTGACAGCAAGTTCAAGCTGTCTCAGGTTAGACTTCAAAATAAAATGTGTTACTAGAAGAAAGTGGTTATCTGCAATAGGAAACTGTGCTCTTTCCACTTCTGCAGGAGGTGGGATAATTTTATTTCTCACAAGAGACACTTTGCA
>WAAB01010267.1:0-15774 GCA_013389865.1 Piaya cayana
ACAGAACTTTCTCACAAACAGTATGAAAACCTCCTTAATGCTGTTCCCTGGCTCTATGGATGCGACTCAGTCTTCCTGTAAGCGATTCATACCCACTTGTATTCTGCATAAGCTAGAGTTTATATTTTGTATAAGACTCCACTCCTGAGACCAAGATCATTATGGAGATAGCAACATAATAATAGATGGACCAAATATTTGAAGCAATGTGGGTCTTGGTCTCTTCTCCCAAGTGACAGGCAATAGGACAAGGGAAAATGACCTCAAGTTGCACCACGAGAGGTTCAGATTAGACATCAGGAAAAATTTCCTCACCAAAAGGGTTCTCAGGCACTGGCAGAGGCTGTTCATGGGGGTGGTTGAGTCCCCATCCACAGAGGTATTTAAAAGACAAGTTGATAAGCTGCCTAGGGATCTGGTTTAATAGTGGACAGATATGGTTGGACTCAATGATCTCAAAGTTCTTTCCCACCAAATGATTCTATGATTCACAGGGAAGTAATGAAGCTGTTAAAATTATACAGTTTCACATTGAATAAAAAAAATTGTGAGCTCAGTCTAGATAATTTCAGCCTTTACCAAAAGTCTGGTTAGTTTGCAACTTTTAGATAAAGTAATTTTATGCATCGTTACTAAAACGATGTTTCAACTATGTATAACTAAAAAATTTAAAAAAAGCTAATGAAACATTTCACATCAAGTAAAAGATTTATTTTATTAAAACACCAGGATACTTACAAAATTGTTTGCTTGATTTGAGTATTAAAACAAATGAGTTTATTCATAACCTGATATCCAAATATAAGGTTCTATTACAGAGAGACTTTAAGTGAGATATTTTGCTCAAAATTCATAGTTCTTATCACCTTATGTGGAGATCTTACCACTAAGGCAACTCCTCTGTTAATAAGTATTTTTAGGATGTGATTCTTGAGTATTTGGATGTTTTTCTTGGGTTAAAGCTCTACCTTCACATATATTCTTTATTTGAAAAGGAAAGATCCGACTGGTAAAACAATCCTTGGACTTTGGATATTTTGACTGGGAAACCTGAAGTTTATGTAACTAGTTCCTTGTCTTTGAAAATAGATAAGATGGATGTGAAAACTTTAAGAGGTTTTGTCAACAAGTGGCTTGAATGCTTAACTCTTTGTGGTCTGACAGGCTCATCCTAGTGCATTATTAGTGTTCAGCTGGCATTGACTTAACCTGGCCCAGGAAGGATAGCACGCACAAGACTTAACACCATACAAAAAGTCAACTTTAGAGTAGAATCATAGAATAGTTTGGGTTGGAAAGGACCTTAAAGCTCATCTAGTTCCAACTCCCCTGCCATGGGCAGGGATATCTCCCACTAGATTAGGTTGCTCAGCTTTGAATTATATCTTGACAGTAGGTCCTAGTTTGTAGTCTCTGTAGTTTAGCATTCCAGGTCTACTGACCCACATCCTCTTGTAATTTCTGTTAAAATATCTGCATTTACCATTTATACTGGATGAATTTACTGTAGCCAAATATGTTCATTGGTAAATTGCTTTTGTTTAACTGTCTCCCTGCTCAGCAGACCCAGAACAACCTTATTCTCTTGTTTCTGAATTTTCTCCGGAAGAGTGTATCTGCAGAAATTAGGACACATCAGTTTAGTGGATATTAACTGAAATTTAGTGGAAGAATAACAACTCTTTCTTCTTCTACCCTCCCTGAAGATCCAGCAAGGAGAAAACAAAAGAGAAATTATATGCCAATGAACGGTTAATTAAAATCCAGTCCAGAAAATTCAATGGATGTGCAGCTGTGTTATCCGAAATAGTGAAGTAAGCACTTCCTCCAATTAGGACCTAATCATGCAAAGCCCCAGTTCCCTTCTGAGAAATCCCAGGACTTCTTAAGTTAAGCAGCATTTAGTGCAGACGCCAGCCTTTGGTGATCAAAAAGAAAAGAATTCTGGGTTGTATTTCCCACTGTGAATCTTAATCACAATCTCAAATCAAATTTTTCCAGCCTAATTCCTCAACTCTAGATTTGACAGGAGTTGAACAAATATGCCCAGACTAGAGATCTCTAAATGACCTTCTTATGGAAATGATCTGTTTACAGACCTGCAGTGGCATGGATTTGACCATTTGATTGCTAATGAATGAGTTCATTCTTCCCAGACTTATTGAAGATGCACTTAAAAGCTACGTTTGCTTCCAAATTGTTTACTCAACTGATCTCAATTTGTCAAGTGTGATTTGTCACACCACTCATGGTGCATGAGTTGTGTTTCCTGACTTGGCAGTGAGACTTTTGAATGACACAGTGATCAAAACTTGTTGAGTTTTGTCTTAAAAGATGCAGAAGCGTAATTAGGTACAGTGCCTGATAAAAACTGTGCTGAACTCAAAGATAATGACAAGAGATACTCTTTGTGTTCTCCACTTCACAGAGCATTTTATGAAAATCACATTTCATTAATTGTCATCTTCTGATGTTCATGCTTATTTGAATGTGAATTTGGGTGATCTTTTGCACACCAAACAGGAATTAAACAATTATTGGGTACTTATTGATTTGTGTTAAGCAAAGCGAGGAACCAAGCAGCTATTTAGGAATGTTAATTACAATTAAAACCTATATGCTTTGTCAAAATCTTAATAATGAATGGGAAATGAACGTTTCTTTCCAGTCATGTAGTTGTTCATTTGTGACAAATTATGATGACCTCAAGTCAGATCTACAGGGTCATTAATTTTCAAAGTCTCTGTCTTCTTGTAGAGCTTACTGACAAAGCAATATGGAAATTTCTTTCTTCTCACCTTTTAAACTATTCAGTGAAATGGGCAACTGAGTATAATCCCTTGATCCTGTGTGATTTGATGTATTTCAAATAGCAGTTTGTATTCTCTCTCTTCTTCTAGAACTTTATTTCAAGTTGTTCACGGGCAGAGCCTGAGGTCCTTACAAGATACAAACTCAGATGCTGACAGAATGTTTAAATTTTCCCAGTGGTCCCTGTTGACTGTTGCTGTATTCCTCCATATTTAGTCTTCAAAATACACTTTAATTCTTTGCATTTGAACTCCAGCCATTTAAGACTATGCCACTTAAATTTACATGGCTTTGTGTTTGGGGTTTTTTTTCATAGAATTGTAGAATAGCTCGGGTTGGAAGGAACCTTAAAGATCATCCAGTTCCAACCCCCCTGCCTTGAGCAGGGACACCTCCCACTAGATCAGGCTGCCCAAGGCCCCATCCAATCTGGCCTTGAACACCTCCAGGGATGGGGCAGCCACAACTTCCCCTGGAAACCTGTTCCAGTGTCTCACCACTGTCATGGTAAAGAAATTCCTCCTTACATCAAGCCTAAACCTGCCCCTCTCCAATTTATTCCCATTCTCCCTTATCCTATCACCACAAGCCTTTATGAATATTCCCTCTCTGGCTTTCCTGTAGGCCCCTTTCAGGTANGTCATGGTGAAGAATTTCTTCCTTACATCAAGCCTAAACCTGCCCCTCTCCAGTTTATTCCCATTCCCCCTCATTCTATCACCACAAGCCTTTATGAGTATTTCCTCTATGGCTTTCCTATAGGCCCCTTTCAGGTACTGGAAGATCACCATAAGGTCTCAGTGTCTTATTTTCTGGGCTAAACAAGCCCAGCTCTCTCAGCCTGTCCTCATATGGAAGGTGCTGCAGCCCTCTGATCATCTTTGTAGCCCTTCTCCGGATGTGTTCTAACAGCTCCATATCCTTCTTGCACTGAGGATTCCAGAACTGGACATGGACATAATACTCCAGATGAGGTCTCACAAGAGAGGTATAGATGGACACAATCCCCTCCTTTGCCCTGCTGGTTGCGATACTTTTGATGCAACCCAGGATACAGTTGGCCTTCTGGGCTGTGAGTGTGTATTGATGGCTCACATCAAGCTTTTCAAAGTTTTTTTGGTTTTCTTTCGTGCATATATCAGAGGAGGAGAGAGCAGATGAGCATGAATCAGTTGCATGGGGAAATTTCCCTGTTGCCTGATTGCTACATCACTGTCTACAAGCTCATAATTCAGGTGCTCCTTTGTTGTGGTCATGTGTGCCTCTTCTATTGGCAAGAATGGTGAGCAAACATCACTAGAAAATGCTTTATCCTGTCCTAAAATAGACAATAGAAGATGCTTCAGTCACCTGATAGAAAGAGTAGCAAAGATTAGGTCGTGGGTCATGCCTTCCTCCATAACTGGGATTTTATCATCCACTTCTGATTCTTCAAAACTTTTTCCAAGATTGAGATACATTTCAGCTGCTGCTACTCAAGCCACACATCGAGGAAAGGGGTAAAATTGTGTAGCAAAGAATTTATTTCATGTGCTAGGTGGGAGAAGAGCTAGCTAGAGGATGGTTAATTAGGAATTCCTTTGGTCCTAGGACATGGGAGAAGCACCTACGTCCTGGACATAGTCAAGACTGAGATGCTTTTGGAATTTAATATTTTCAAAAGCGATCTAGATGCTGGGATCAAAACCACCCTGATGAAGTCTGCAGATGACACCAAGTTGAGTGGAGAGGTTGACACTCCAGAGGGAAGAGCTACCCTCAAGGAATATCTTGACATGCTGGAAGAGCGGGCTAGCAGGAACCTTATGAAGTTCAATGGAGATACGTGTAAAACCTTGCACCTGGGAGTACATAACCCTGGAGCGCAGCTCAGAGTGGGTTCCACCTGGCTAAGTGGAGAATGACTTAGGTGTCTTGGAGAACAACAGGCACAATATGAGTGAACAGTGTCCTACAGCTGCAAAGGCAGCCAACAGGGTGCTGGAGTGCATCAAGAAGGGAATCACCAGCAGTGATAAACAAGTCATTATCCCACTCTACTCAATGCTTGTCAGGCTTGTTGAAGGTTCTCTATTAATAGAGCACCTGAAGGTCACTCTTAACTGACAATTGTTTACAATTTAAACAAGTAGATTATATCTGTTTATTTAAAGTTTCAGAGAAGAGTAAACATACCTACATCCTTTTTCTTTTGTCTGTTTTGAAAACAAATGACTTTGAACACCTTCTGTGGCTTCTGAAAGTCATAGCGCAAACTGGGTGAACATCAGAGAAACAGAGATTTGTTTGCTTTCTTTATTAAAAGCCTGCATCAGATACAAATACACATTACTTAACATTGGAGAGGTGTCCTGTACCTTTCTCCTGTCTCTAGGAACCTGGTTTCTGGAAGAAGTTCAAGCCAGAAAAAAGGAAATTGCTTCTCCCATAAAGCATCCTCAGGCAGAGGCTTCCTTTTCTTCCTCACTGCTGATAAGAGTGAATCAGAAAATCCTGTTTCTGCTGGAATTACAGAATTTGTTCTTCTCTCTGTTTCTCAGAATGAATATTGTACAATATTTACTGTATCAGCTTCTGGAGAATACAACACTTTTCTCCCAAACTACTAAAAATATCAAATGTCTAGTTAGTTTCCCCTGAGTACTTGGAATGGTCATGTTTAGGTGATATAAAGTGAATGAAACCATTAATATCTTTATCTGGATGCTAAAGGTAGTGGCCAGAGCAAGACCTATTATCTACTTGCTTTCCAAGCAACTATCATGGGCTGTCTTGGAGACCTTGAACATCATCATATGTTTCTTAAATTCAGTGATAGCTTCACTGGAGGTTTTCAGAATGATCAGAATTTCAGCACAAGATGGATTTGATTCCTTATGAGATCTATAGAGAAAGGAGAAAAAGACCTCCTGAATATGTATTTGCTGTTGACTTTGCACAGCATCTAGGATGGATAGAGATCATAACTCATGCTAATATTAAAAAAGTGTGTGTTGTGATTGCAGCTGGAAGCGGTGGGCGGAGGACCTCTGGTCGTGAGGATCTTGAGAAGCAACTGCATATGTTGGATTTGACATTTGTGTCCACTGAACTTTTTTTTTCTTTCCTGTGGCGGGTTTTATTCTTCTTGTCACATCTACCCGCTTTATTTCATCTCCAGTGGGGCTGCATGAGATTTACAGCACCATCAATAAGGGAAGAATCAAGGAAGCTTTTTAAAAGATCTATGTTCTTCACATTCCTTCATGTTTATTTAGCTTTGCATACTCAAGCATTTTCAGGAAAAAAGCAAGATTGGTCTGGTGAAACATTTTCCCCTGTATAGAAGTACGAGAATTCCCAGAACTGGAGTCTGAGTAAGAACACTCATCTACTTGTGAGTGCAGGTATAAAAAGGTACATATCTGAAGGGATTTGCTGGTTTTGGCACCCTTTATGGTTTTCTCAGATTTCATGTTTGCTTTCAGAATTAAATCCATGGGTTCACAAACATTAGCTTTTAATTAGTGTTCCCTCCACGCCTTGACTCATTTTGTAGCTTTGTATTAAACTTGATGATGCCATTGGCAGCAAGGCCTGTTGGGTAACATGAACCATGCCTTGATACACTGAGTACAGGACCATAAAATGTAGCTCATCTCATTCACTGCCATTCATGCACATCCTAAAGCAAAAGTTGTGGCCCAGGAGTGTTGTTGGTTTTTTTGTATGTGGGTTCTTCAGCTGTGCTTGGTTATTACATGGGGAAGTCAGAGCAGTCAGGCTCGTAGCAGCAAAAAAGTGCAAGTGGACACCTTTAAAGGACAATGCAGTTAATGAAGAGGAGAAATAGCAGTTCGAAAAGCTGAGCATCACAAGGAAGCAGAACACGGTTATGGTCAGGAAGATATATGAAGCAATGACTGGAGAGGGATTTTTCTTTGATAAAGGATGTCCCTGAACAAAATATGATCAAGGCTTGTTCCAAATGGGCTCAAGTACCTTGGTAGAAGTCGTCCCCATCCCCATTTTGTCTTTCCTGTTTTCACAGTCGTTTTTCATTCCCATCGTAATGTATGTCTGCTTCAGGTGCAGGTCCAAACATGAGCCAGTTGCCTCTCTGAGCATCAAATGTCTCCATGAGCTACAAAGTTATGTATAAAGGCACAAGAGGACGAGGTGCTGAGGGACATGGTTTAGTGTTTGATAGGAATGGCTGGATTCGATGATCTGGTGGGTCACTTCCAACCTGGTTATTCTATGATTCTATGACTTTTCTTTATACTGCATATTGACTATGCTTGTGAATCACCAGACTAACCCACCAGTGAGTTATCTGCAGTATGTGCTCAGGAAGTACTGGATGCAAAATTCAGTAAATTTACAGAGCAAAGACAGAAGTATGCTCTCCCCTTAAATAACTTTGAATTGCCTTTCTTTTCGAAGCTTATCACTGTAGAGGCTTTTCTTGCACTGTGTAGCAGAAATATGTGAGGTGTATCACTCGAGGTTGTTATATTTGGAGAAATGAACTGCTATACAATTTATACAGATTCATAGAATCAATAGGTTGGAAGAGACTCAGCACATCATCGAGTCCAACCATTCCTATCAAACACTAAACCATGCCCCTCAGGACCCCGTTCCCCTGTCCCTTAAACCCCTCCAGGGAAGGTGACTCAACCACCTCCCTGGTAGCCTCTGCCAGTGCCCAGTGACCCTTTCTGTGAATAATTTTTTCCTAATGTCCAGCCTAAATCTCCCCTGGTGGAGCTTGAGGCCATTCCCNCTGGACCTGCTGGTCGCACCGTTTCTGATACAAGCCAGGATGCCATTGGCCTTCTTGGCCACCTGGGCCACTGCTGGCTCATGTTCAGTCGGCTGGCGACCAACACCCCCAGGTCCCTCTCCTTCAGGCAGCTTTCTAGACAGACTTCTCCCAGTCTGTAACTCTGCATAGGGTTATTGTGCTCCAAGTGCAGGAAACTCTTCCTACATCTTTCTGCTGTCTCTTACTCATGAAAGCACTTAATCCTTAGACTTGCTCACTCCCAGTAGCCCTGCTGTGGCTAACTAACCTTTACTCATCTATGCGTATTGTTTCAGGCAATTTCACTTGAATTGCACAGTTTACGTAATGTAGTCTGCATGGATGCACTTAGACATTCTCATACCTTAAAAATAATGAATGATGTAGGCCTGAAATGGAAATAGTTGAAGATTTTGGTTAAAAGTACTAAATAGAAAATATATAGGGAACCAAAGGAAACTCCTTGATTTTAAAAAAACCCAATAGAAACTACAAGTAAGAAACATTATTCAGTATAGAATAATGGAAATTTTCTAGGATTCATAGAAAAAGCCCTTGAAAATCAAGTCAATGCACAATTCTCTTAGATTCTCTACGATTCTCTCTCTATCAAAGTTGTAAAATGGAAAACCACATTGAAATCTTTGATGTTGCTTTTCATTTCAGTCTTTATGTAAAGTTGGATCCACTCCATAGCAACTCCACTGTGTACTAACTACAGTAGCACAGACATTTGGTTTAGTTCCATCATTATTTATTTTATTACTCACGGCTTTGCCAGAAAACACACATGCTCTGTATTCACCAAATCAATTTAATTTCATATCTCCTGTGAAGATTTTACAGCTTTTCCAAATGTGGTTTCTTTAGAACGAATCGATGTGTTTGCCCAGTGATTTGAACAGCTGTAATAATATTGCGTTCACGCTGAATCCTTATTTCGTTTGCTTAGTAAGTGGGAATTGATTTTAAGATAGATGGGTCAGAAATTTCCAGAAAACTTTTATTGGAAAAGTCATGGATATTTTTTATTACTCTTTTTCTTTTTTTTACTTTGTGTAACTGCCTTTTTCTTCAGTTCTTGCTTGCCCTTTGTTTTTCCTACTTCTTTAGGAAAAGCAGAGAAATACAGTTAAAGTTGTTTAGACAGGTAAGCAATATGTTAGAGAAGACAGCTAAATAATAAAATTTTGATGGGAAGGCAAAGATGTTAAAGAAAATAATCTTCATTTTCTGATAGAAGTCCAGTCCCAAGGGGTCAGATGGTGCAATTCATCTCCCACAAAGAGGAGCATCTCGTTTTCCTCCTTTACTTAGTCCACGGCATCAACGTGCTGCGTTTTCCTAGGAAAACTCTATTTCATTTAATGTTCTGGTCAAGAAAGCATCCTCCTCTGTGCTGGAATCTGAGTATGTGATACAAGTGGAACATATGTAAAAGACTGATTTTGCAAGGCTTTCATCTGGCAGGTGGGAAACATGTTTACACCGTAAATAATCTATAGAGATAAAGCCACAGATATTCTGCAGTGTATTTACTTCAACTAGGACTGCTGCCTTGGTCACCGTAAACCCATAACTACCTTACTGAAGGCTGTCTGAGTCGGAAGGAGGAGCAGAAGAGAGGCAAAAGGCTACAAATTTTCTGAGTGTAACTTGCCAGTGTGCAGCTACCAAATGCATGGGTGTTGGCTGGATCCTTCTCAAAGTCGTAAGTTGTGCATGTTGCATGCATCTAAAAAGATTCTGTGTAATTTTACTGGGCCAGGTCTCCAAAGTAATCTACCTGCTCACCCTGCTCACTAGACCAATGTGTATCACATCTGTTTTGAATGAACAGTAGCATTCTCCAAAGGATATCCTATTTCATGATTTCTTCCCTTTGTTACTGTAGTGTTGTGGCTTTCTATAAGCCGCTGTCATGTTGCTTCTTGCGAAATGGTTGCAGCAGCTGCAAGTCTGATTCCACTTCTTGACAAAGTCATCTGAATTCTGTTGTCAGACTGCCAGACATAAAATTAAAAGAGAACTAACTAAATGAGCATAAAATCAAAAGGGAACTAACTAAAGAGGCATAAAATTAAGAGGAAGGAGACTAGGTGATAAGAGCTGAAAGTATTTTGTGTTGTGGCTCTCACTGGAAGCAGCTGCACTGATGTCTGTGAGCCTGGTGTTTGATGGAGTTCGGAAGAGATAGAAAGATGCTCAGGCCATGGCTGGTGTTAGTAACTGTCATGGGACAAAAAAAAACATTCCCAGGCACCAGATCTCAGTCCTCTCTACTGCTAAACTCCCTCAGTGGTTTCATTTTGAACTGACCCTTTGAATGGTTCCATGCACTCTGCAGGAGAGGGCATGGGTCCAGGATGATTCCCTATTACCAGCTTGGATGTAACCAACCTATCTTGTAAATTCTTTAAGAGAGTTTAAAAGCACAGACACAAGCTGTTTCATGAGTGTTGGTCTCCATGTCGGAGAATAATCCCAAGTGTGTTTTATTTCTTGCCACGTAGGTAGCCTTTAGTTTTTAGGCTCTGAAATACCATCATATATGCTTCAGTTCAGTAACTTCATCACATCAATTCTACGATTTCTCTTTGATCTGGTCATGTGGTTTATATCAACAGCTGGAGATCAGGCCCCAGCACTGATTCATCCTACACCGTGGTGTCTCAGTCACTTTTGCAGACATTATCTCCTCTACAAGCCTCAGAATGAGAGACTGAACGGTAATAAAGAACTTATTTTACAAAAATTCTTCCTGCCGCAAATATAGGAGGTGACTCACAGGCCACAAAGGATACAGCAACCAATTTGTGAAATCTGGGGCATTTTTCAGTTTCTGATGAAAAAAATAAAATTACATTTTATTTTAGGAAGTCTTCTTTGTTTTTCGAAGTATTTTGCTGACCACTATTATTTCTGGCAAAGTGTTATTAAGGCACAAACCCAGTGAAATCCTGCATGACTCCCTACCAGCACGTGGTAGGCTGTGGTTGATACAAGTAGTACTTACGATTACCAAAAGTGGAATATTTTGATTTAAGCTAAAGTACAGTTAAGTTCCATCTAAGCAGTTGTGCTTTATGAAAGTTAGAGAGAATGTCCCTCTAAGAGCATGGTCATTTTTCCAGACACTCTTCATACTTTTAGGTGATAACGTCTTGTGTTAAGCATGATCTGTGCTGAACAGATGTCTCTTCTTCTGTATCATCTCTGTTTGAAGTATTTCCTAACCTAAAACCAAGGTCTAGCTGAGAGTTGGAGCCAGTTCCAAATTAGCAACAGATTTGACTATGAATTTTCATAACATTAAAATTAGACCTTGCAAAATAATGAAATATGCATATGTTTTCTGGGAAAATTTATACCCCTGCATGTAACTGGGAAATTATGTAACCAGCCTTTGTCTTGTTGCATANGTTGTGCTTTATGAAAGTTAGAGAGAATGTCCCTCCAAGAGCATGGTCATTTTTCCAGACACTCTTCGTACTTTTAGGTGATAACGTCTTGTGTTAAGTATGATCTGTGCTGAACAGATGTCTCTTCTTCTGTATCATCTCTGTTTGAAGTATTTCCTAACCTAAAGCCGAGGTCTAGCTGAGAGTTAGAGCCAGTTCCAAATTAGCAACAGATTTGACTATGAATTTTCATAACATTAAAATTAGACCTTGCAAAATAATGCAATATGCATATGTTTTCTGGGAAAATTTATACCCCTGCATGTAACTGGGAAATTATGTAACCAGCCTTTGTCTTGTTGCATATAATTGATGGAGAGTGTCCCTGCATGTTGCCCAGGCCCAATCATAGAATGGTTTATTCTGGATTATAACTGACATAGAATCATAGACTCACAGACTCATAGAATCATAGAATAATTTGGGTTGGAAAGGGCCTTAACGATCATCTAGATCCAATCCCCTTGTCATAGACAGGGATACCTCCCACTACATCAGGCTGCCCAAGGTCCCATTCAACCTGGCCTTCAACACCTCCAGCGATGGGGCAGCCACAGCTTCCCTGGGCGACTTCTTCCAGTGCCTCACCACCCTCATAATGAATAAATTCCTCCTTATGTCTAGCCTAAATCTGCCCCTCTCCAGTTTATACCCATTGTCCTATCACTACAAACCTTTGTAAGAAGTCCCTACCCACTTATCTTGTAGCCCCCTTCAGGTACTGGGAGGCTGCTATAAAGACTCCTTGCAGCCCTCTCTTCTTCAGCCCCAACTCTCTCAGTCTGTCCTCATATGGGAGGTGTTCCAGCCCTCGGATCATCTTTGTAGCCCTCCTCTGGACCCATTCCAACAGCTCCATATCCTTCTTCTGTTGAGGATTCCAGACCCAGACACAATACTCCAGATGAAGTCTCACAAGAGAGGAATAGAGAGGATAAAGATGCTTGCTTTCTAACACTCCAAAATGAGTCTCAGAGAGTTTTCTGTGCCAGCATTTCCTATATCACTGTGGCTGCATTTTGTGGGATTTCAGCAGACTGTTTCTTCAAAATGGTACAAACATGCTGGCTGCTTTAAATCTGGGAAGTCCATGGGAAACAGTGATTGTCATAGCTTTAAGCAGATTCCTGACTGATTATCTGTAAGAGCTTTACAATTTTTGCTGAAGAGGTCCCATTGGTCCCTGGTTTCACAGTAGCTGAAGTAGCAGGTCAGCAAAGAGGGACAACTTGTGGCAGCTCAGCAATGGAATAGGGGTTTGGCAATTCTGCTGCAAACCTAAGCTGAAATGGATCTAAGAAATCATTGGCCATCCTCTTCCAAGTGATAATTTGATCGAAGCTTTCACAGAAAGGGCATGCATCCATCTTCACCCTCCCCAGCCTCTGAAGTGTCTGCTCAGAAGGTAACAAGTATGAGTCAAACCGTGGTCTTGCTTTCAAAGCACTCCTTGTGACGGCGAATGACCACTTGACCCACAGTCAAGATACTAGATCAGATAATATTATCTTTCAGGGTGCTTTTTGTAGTCAAGATATTGTAATTTTTTTGAAGGCAGAGTCTTCCCCCACACATAAAGGAATTTATGACTGACTTCAGTGCAGTCAAACTTTAACCTCTTTGGAGAAAAACAGAGTTTATCTCCTTTATCACAACTGGACGGCTAAGTCTTAAGAAAAGATGATTTTCATCTGATCCAAAAGCAAAGAAAGTCAGGTTTCAGCTATTACAAACATTGAGAAACTGTGCAAAACAAAGAATTGTGAAAAACATTTAGAAATATTTCTCGAGTTCTATGAAAGAGCAAACACTATCACCATACTAATGAAATAAGTCTGGAACCAGTCTCTTCAGGTCTAAAATTAACTTTCAAAACAGGCAGGTACATGCAGATTGATTCTTGAGGAAGATCCCTGAACTATACTGACTCCTGAATGATGGCCAAATATTAGTTTGTCCAGGATAAAGCTGCGCCAGGAACCAAGTTGACGATGCAAGCGTATAGACTATTACTTCTCTGATGCTGCTTAATTTACTCTGCTGAAAACAAGTAAACAGTATATCCCAGCAGCACTTCAGGATTTTTCACTTCAACATTACAAGCTGACACATGTTCCAGCACTGACCTTGAGAAGATCTTCAGGATGGGCTTAATATTAAGCCAACAATCATTTATATTAGGGTTATGAATCCTTCCATCACACAACAGGGTCATTGTTATGCAGTGGCTCCTTAGCAAAGGCATAACAATAAGCAACATCACAAGTTTCTCTATATCTGTTAATCCACAGTTGTCAGCAGTAAAAACTCTGGATTGTGCTGTTTTATTGAATTATTGTCAGAGATAACGATGGATCTGATTGTGTTCTCCCTCTTCCTGTTATGTGGATAGGTCAGAAATTACTCTCCCAAGAGTTCCTGAGTTAGTTTTGAAGCAGTATTAAATATGCATTTCAAAGAGTTTGCTTGGGGTTAAGGCTCATCAGTCTGCTCATAGAGTATTTGCTTCCCAAACTGACCTCAAATTTATCTCCTAGTGCAGGATTTCACTTTATATACTTCCACATTTTTGAACTGTTCCGATATCCCATATCGTTATGCTGTTTCTCCCTGGGTTGTTCAGGCATAGACTCATCTCTGGTTGTATATTTCAAGGACTGTTTCATACATTGTCCTTGAATCTGCAAAATTTATAAGCTATTTTTTTGTACCATTTGTTTCCATCGTCCATTTCCATGTTCTGTCAAAATGACTGACCCTTCCCAATCCTTCCATGGGGCAAAAGCATGAGCCAGGGTCCCACATTGTATATCAAAGGGCTGAGAGACATAAAGATGTAACAAATAATAGCAGTAGAAAGAGAAAGAGACCCTCACTAATAGGTTTTCAGAAATTATGTCCTTAATGATACCAAGGTACTTCTTTCTTGGAAGTAAATATAACTGAGCCTCAACCTAGGAAGCAGTTAATTAGCCTTCTCACAGCTGTGACCATGAAAAATGGCTGAAAGACTCTGGTGAAAAAGAATCATTTAGACACTTTTGGGAAGGAAACTGAGGATCAAGTTTAGAAAGGAGGTCATATACCCAGTAGTGCAAACCAAATGATTCACATCCACTCAGAGAATTCAGCTGAAGGGGTAAATCTGTGTAGTGCCATGAAATGGTGTCACAGCATTGTTCTGATGCAATTTAAAGCCTCTTTCTCATCCTAAGTAAATAACTCATTATTGCAATGTTTTATGTACTTTGTCCCATGGCTTTACCTCCATAGCTAAGAAGGGATAAATTTGACATCAGCTTTGATTTAGTATTGTTCACTCTGATCGAAATTCATTTGCACTATGCCACCTCACACAAGGTACTGGAAGAGAATGAAGTTCTCTGAAGCACTTTTTTCCCCCTATAAAAACAGACAGAGCAAGATTAAACTGAATACAGAGCTTGTCTTGTAGGGTGATGAAAGCGAGAAGCTTTCTTTTCTCCTGTACTTCTACCCCGGACATTATCTTTTTCCTGTTCCTCCCCTTTCTAGCTCTTGTCCTAGAAAGTTGTGACGATGATGACAGAGGAGCAGGATTCACAGTCCAAGGCTGGTCCTTCTTCTGGGTATCAGGATGTTGTCTAGGGCTGTTTTCCTACCTCTGATCTTTGAACAAGGTCCCTTAACCTGCTATGGAGACCATNAGGGAGGTGGTTGATTCACCTTCCCTGGAGGAGTTTAAGGCACGGGTGGACGAAATGCTAAGGGACATGGTTTAGTGTTTGATAGGAATGGTTGGACTCAATAATCCAGTGGGTCTCTTCCAACCTGGTGATTCTATGATTCTATGATTTAATATTGGGGATACAAAGTCTCCTTTTCTTTGCAGTGTCCAGCTTGCTAACTTGGATGTAAACATAGCATATTAGTTCATTAGCAAGCCCATGGTTAATGTAATCTAGCTGTGAGCATGGAGCTGAAGGCCAAACCCAGTGATCCAGCTGAGTTGTAAATATAGGTAAATCTGTAACGATTCAAGAATCAAGAACTGATCATTTATTTTTAAATTATATGATTTTAATTTGCATTGGTTAAGTTCCGTGTCTCAGTTTTCTACCATTATTTAGTGTTATCATTGTGGTAATGCTTAACATTTTGTCTCATGAATCAGAGTTCATTTTGAAAAGTGCTATTGTGGTTTGACCTAAATTAGATAATTTTCTAACTTCAGTCAAATCTCATCTAAGTAACTTAATTTTTTTGTAAGTTAACTGCATGTTTTTCAAACCGTGCTCCTCTCTAGAAGTTGTAACACAGAGCACTGTTATGCAGGAAGGCCAATGCTTGGACTTACTGCTTCAGTAACCACGGTCCTCCTTGAGCTGGCAAAAAAAAAAAGGTCACACCTTCAGGGAGAGGCAGAGAAGGGAGGTGACCCCAAAATGGCCAACAGAGGATTCCATCCCATATACGTCATACTCAATAAAAAACCTGAAAAATCATGAGAGTCTCAGAATCACAGAATGACCGGGTTGGAAGAGACCCACCGGATCATCGAGTCCAACCATTCCTATCAAACACTAAACCATGTCCCTCAGGACCCCGTCCACCCGTAACTTAAACACCTCCAGGGAAGGCGAATCAACCACCTCCCTGGGCAGCATATTCCAGTGCCTAATGACCCTTTCCGTAAAAAACTTCTTCCTAATCTCCAACCTAAACCTCCCCTGG
>WAAB01010267.1:19579-30640 GCA_013389865.1 Piaya cayana
GTTTTTTTTTTTTTTAAAGTACCAAATCCTTAGAAACACTCAGTACCAATTTTCTCAAGGGTTTTGGAGTATCTTTATTATGCCTACCTCACAGGCATAAAAAACATTCTTGACACCTGATGTTCTTCCTTTCTTTCCTGCCCACCTGAACTTCCTCTCTACCTCATATAAGACTCATTTTTCAAGTGACCTTCCTTTTGCAGTTGTGTGATATTGTGTGATGCTATCAGGTAGCATCTCTTTTCACACCCACCATTACACTGAACTTCTTGCTCAGTTTATTTCCTACCTACAATAATCAACAGCCACGATCAGCACTCAGGAGTTGTAACTGGTCAAAGTCTGGTGTTGTTTCCAGTTCAAAGGCAAACCTGATTATCTACTTAATCATGATCATCTTCTGTGTTTTGGGTTTTGTTTCTTTGCTTGTTTCTTTGTTTGTTTTCATTGACTTGATTCAACAAGGCCAAGTGCTGGGTCCTGCGCATGGGTCACAACAACCTCTTCTCCCTGGTAGCTAGTGACAGGACAAGGGAAAATAGCTTCAAGATGCATCAGGGGAGATTTAGTTTGGATGTTAGAAGGAGTTTCGTTACTGAAAGGCTTGCCAAGCCTTAGAATAGGCTACCCAGGGAGGTGGTTGAGTCACCATCCCTGCAGATTTTTAAAAGACACTTGGGCACACGGTCTAGTGGCAGACTTAGCAGGGCCGGATTGATTGTTGGACTCTATGATCTTAAAGGTCTTTTCCAACCAAAAACGTTCTGTAATTCTGTGATCTGTTTACCACCCAAGAGCACAGTGGGTTGGTTGATTTCCTGAAAAGGTAAGTGAAAGAGATCTGCTCTAGCAAGTTATTGATCATACACAGCCCCTGCCCAGCTCTGGTAGATAAACCGCTCCCACGACCATGCTAGAAGATCATGTTCTTGCAGGCAGAGAAGTGAGCAGGATTTTTCATGACAATTTGCTAGGGATGCTGAACTTAGTTTATCTCAGCAAAACATTACATTATGATGCATAATTTCCTCATTTCCTAATCCAGTCTCTTGTGATCCATTTCAAAACCAGCTGCTAAAACCCCATTAATTGGTCAAGGAGTAAATGACCATTTTTTCTTTGTGGTATAAAATAACTGGAAAGACTGGTGTGGGTTAGCTTTCTCCTTGTTTTCATATGTCTCTTCAACCTTGCTCTGTCTGCCCTTCCAAACTCCTCTGGTCAACAGGAGGGGAAATATGACATTACAAAACCAAATAGAAATGTGCACTGAAAAGCAAGAAGGATGTTTACTATAAACATGGAGAAAATGATTTTAGCTTGACCATGTGGGATCCTGTTTTCTGTGTCTTTGTGAGTCTGCCTGGTCCCACCATAACTGAAGATACTGGGCAGCTTCAGCTGAGCTGAATTGGGATGCTGTAGTTCCTCCAGGTTTTCTGGAATATAGCAGCTGACTAGAAGAGAAAAAAACCCCCAACTATTACTGTAAGACTGATCATAGAATGATAGAATAATAGAATAGTTTGGGTTGGAAAGGACCTTGAAGATCATCCAGTTCCAACCCCCTGACATGGGCAGGGACACCTCCCACCAGACCAGGCTGCCCAAGGCCCCATCCAACCTGGCCTTCAACACCTCCAGGGATGGGGCAACCACAACTTCCCTGGGCAACCTGTGCCAGTGCCTCACCACCCTCATCATGAAGAAATTCCTCCTTCTGTCTCATCTAAATCTGCCCCTCTCCAATTTATAGCCATTGCCCCTAGTCCTATCACTACAAGCCCTTGTAAATAGTCTCTCCCCAGCTTTCATATAGCCCCCTTTAGGCACTTCAAGATCACTCTAAGGTCTCCTCTGAGCTTTTTCTTCTCCAGGCTGAACAACTCCAACTCTCTCAGCCTGTCCTCATATGGGAAGTGCTCCAGCCTTCAGGTCATCTTTGTAGTTCTCCTCTGGACCCATTCCAACAGCTCCATATCCTTCTGTTGAGGATTCCAGAAGTGGACACAGTATTCCAGATGAGGTCTCACAAGAGAGGAACAGAGGGGCAGAATCACCTCCCTCTCCCTGCTGGCCAAGATTCTTTTGATGCAGCCCAGGACATGGTTGGCCTTCTGTGCTGTGAGTGCACATTGCTGGCTCATAGAATCATAGAATAACCAGGTTGGAAGAGACCCACTGGATCATCGAGTCCAACCATTCCTATCAAACACCAAACCATGCCCCTTAGCATCTCGTCCACCCGTGCCTTAAACACCTCCAGGTATATAAAGCTTCTCATCACTCAGTGCCCCCAAGTCCTTTTATGCAGGGCTGCTCTCAATCACATCATTCCCCATCCTGTATTGAAACTGGGGATCACCCCAGTCGAAGTGTAGGACCTTGTACTTGGCCTTGTTTAACCTCATGAGGTTCACACAGGCCACTTCTCCAGCTTACCCAAGTCCCCCTGGCTGATTGGTGGGCCAGTGGCTGGTTAGCCCATGGGCTAACAGACAGCATTACTCAGCTGGGAACCTGACTGAAGTATGAGGACATGCATTATTAAGAGCTACAGATGGCACAAGAGAGTGCCAGGGAAGTGGTACAGGGAACTCTCTGGGATTGTGGGAGGATGTGTTGAGGTGCAAGACATAATGCCCTGCTAACCAGGCTCTTGACAGAGATGGAGGGAAACCACCACCACCCAGCACTCAACACTTACTGGATTTCTGCTGTGACTATTCTTGTTTCTGTTCCTCCAAAGACATGAGAAATGAAAATTGAGTGATCAAGCTGTTATCACTAATCAAAAGTCGAGTCTTTTTGTGTGCGAGTGAATTTTTATGCCTTCCTGGCAAATAAAGGAAAAGCAATACTCATTGCTTTATTCATCTTTGCAGACGACCTGTGAACACATACACAGGTTTAACAGAACGCCAAGGTTGCCAATCAGAAAACTTCATTAACAGCATTTCACTGTTAAAGATTAACTTTCCTCAAGACAAGAGATTTATATAAGTTGTAAAACAATGTTTCACCTGAGAAAAGAGGAGAGCACAGCCTAATTATGACGTTTCCGTGTGTATTTGGAGATAGTGGAACTTGCCCATGTATTACAAAGAACTGAATAACCTCCTTGATGACTCAATGATTATACTTCTGTTGCAGTTAAAATTACGATTGTATTATACACTGAGCACTGCGTGTGTAAGAGTAACATTGCCTCTGAATATAAACGCTTGGGTGTAACTTGGCAGCTTCTCTAACTGTGCTGTTCAACTGAGCTTTCTACACAACCACCAAATGAATTGAATGGTGGAGAAGACTTTAAGCAGGCTGGAAATACAGAAATGGGTACAAAATTGTCTCCATCTCACCTGCCACCAGCATGATCTGGCCTTGTGAGACATCATGGTCACTTAGTGGGTGAGCAGTATAAATACAAGCAGGTGCCTTCAGGCAACTTGCTTGCTTGCTCATGATGATATTGAAAGCTTTATTTTGGCGTATCTTGCAAAAAAGTCAACATCAGAGAGCAAGAAAATAAGACGTCTTTCAATTGTGGATCAAAAAAAACCTGGAAGATATCTAGCATAGACACTATAAATGTCAGAAAAAAAAATCTGTCTGAAAGGCAGCTACTCTAAACAGGTTGCAGAGCCTTCCTCTGCAAAGAGATATTTTCTCCAAGGGCTGGAGATACTGGTTTGCCGTGGTTCAGTCACTAGATGAGATGAAAGAAGTAACCTAGTGGAGAATTCTCAATCTTCTTTCAGTACAGGAACCTTCCCTAACTCATGGAGATCAGGTGTCTAGACAGAAAGCTAAAGTCAAGTCAGATTAATCTCAAGCATCCATAATTTCACCCCACTTTACATATAAATTTTGTTAGGGATCTGAATTGTGATGGTGTTCAGTAAGATTAATTTTGTGGATTAGTGAAGCAGCATATCTGAGCCTCTATTCTGATTTCCTGGCAGGAACCAAGCAAGTAGGGTTCTCATAGCAATAACAGAAACATGACACTCTTGCTGTTTACACCAAATCACGTACATGAGGTTCGAAGATCATAGAATCATAGAATCATAGAATCACCAGGTTGGAAGAGACCCATCAGATCATCGAGTCCAACCATTCCTATCAAACACTAAACCAGGTCCCTCAGGACCTCGTCTACTCGTGCCTTAAACACCTCCAGGGAAGACGAATCAACCACCTCCCTGGGCAGCATCTGCCAGTGCCCAATGACCCTTTCCATAAAAAACTTCCTCCTAATNTCATCTGAACCTGTTCCAATAGTTCTATATCCTTTTTCTGTTGAGGATTCCAGAGCTGGACACAATACTCCAGATGAGGTCTCACAAGAAAGGAATAGAGGGGCAGAATCACCTCCCTCTCCCTGCCAACCACACTCGTTTTGATGCAGCCCAGGACGTGGTTTATCTTCTGCCCAAGGCCCCATCTAACCTTGTCTTCAACTCTTCCAGGAACAGGGAATCCTCAGCTTCCCTGGGCAACCTGTGCCAGTGCCTCACCACTCTCATGGTGAAGAAATTCCTCCTTATGTCTAGTCTAACTCTGCCCCTCTCCAGTCTATACCCATTGCCCCTTATCCTGTCATTACAAGCCTTTGTTAACAGTCCCTACCCAGCTTTCTTGGACTTTTCAGGTACTGGAATGTTGTTGAAGGTTGGAATCACTGAATTGTTATATCTGGCACTGTAAAAGCACACAGCAGAAAGCAACTTTTTACCAAAGCATGCAGCAGGTGTTTAAGACAACCAGATATATGGGAACTAGGGAGTATGGGAAGAAGTAAATGGCCATCAGACCACGTTCTCAGATACACTCAGCCATGCTCACAGTATGGATTTGCTGCCAGAATTATATGTAAAAAAAATAATTGGAGAGGACTGTGACTCTGTGGGTTTTGCCTGATTTTGTGAGGAGTTTGCTCCACGTGTGATGGTTACATGTCATAAATCTTGAGAAACGTGTGTGCTTGAAGCACACGCTTTGTGCTAGCGGAGTTGTGCTCCACAGGATGGTAAATCAATCCGTTTCTTGTACAGGGCTGATTGGTGTAGGATGTCACTCATAGATTCACAGAAAATGACCACTGATGAAATACTGTTACGCTGGAAAGAAACTCAGAGTGAGATAATGTCTTTATACGCTAAGGCAGAAGGGTGGGTTTGATGGTGAAATAATGATACGGTGTGAAAGCGATAAGGCTGCGAAGGCCAAAGAAAAGCAGAAGAAAAAGACAGGAGGGAGGGCAGGAAAAGAAGTGGTTTTTTAGAAGTCTGACTCTTGGAGATGTTTTGAGGCAAAAGCAGCAAAATACAAATGTCGTATGTTGGAAAGATATTAGCATGTAGAACATTTTCAACAGATGAAGCAGAAAATAGTTGACATGAGTCTAAAAACATTTATTGCCAAAACATTTCAAAGCCCACCAAGATTATAAAATAATAAATTACNGAGGTAGAAGGATGGTTTTTGATGGTGAAATAATGATACAGTGTGAAAGGGACAAGGTTGCAAAGGTCAAAGAAAAGCAGAAGAAAATGACAGGAGAGAGGGCAGGAAAACAAGTGGTTTTTGAAAAGTCTGACTCTTGGAGATTTTTGGAGGCAAAAGCAGCAAAATACAAATGTCATATGATTGGAAGGATATTAGCATGTAGAACATTTTCAACAAATGAAGCAGAAAATAGTCAACATCAGTCTAAAAACATTTATTGCCAAAACATTTCAAAGCCCACCAAGATTATAAAATAATAAATTACGTTGGACATTTTGCATTTAATCAGGGGTAAATGGTAGTTTTGTTCTAGCTTTTGGAGCTACAATTAGAGTTGACATGCTAATTTACCTAAAGAGCAGACATACATGAAAACTCTTCCTGTTGCCTGTTCTGAAAGGAGGTTGTAGAGAGGAGGGAGCTGGGCTCTTCTCCCAAGTGACATGGGACAAGATGANAGTAGTATATATGTGAACAGTCTCTGAATAACCTAGAGTATTTTTTTCCTTACATTTTCAGTATAGAAGAAGGTGTAATAATATTAATGGTTAAACCAGCTGCTACTCTTCATTTCACGGACAACCTTTTTAGCAGTAGGGTCAAACTCCCGCTGCTTTGATCCATGGAAGAAGTAGAAGAATCCTGGAAATAAAAAAGCAGAGCATTATGTTATGGACATGAAAGATAATAGCTTCATTCTGACAAAGTGGGGAGCATCATCTTTTTTACACACAGGAGAGCACCTCTTCAGTTATATCTTTTTCAGGATACAGCAATAATGACATTGATCCTAACTCCAGAGCTTATGTTCTTTTCAAGTAACCCAAATTTGCTTCAAAGCTCATTTCATTTACCTTTCTGTTGGAAAACAGCATCCACCTTCTGGTTAATTCCTGGAAAGTCATTAACTGTACGTCTAGGATAACCCGTCTCCATGGACTGGCTGTTTTCATCATACCTAAATCACGACAAGGGAGATACGTGATTTTACAGAGTTTACACATCAAGTCCGCAAAGAATTAAGTGGCTGCTGGGAGATGTTCACCATCTGTAGTTTGACTGATTCCACTGGGGATACACAGAGTACAGTTATCTACTCGCATATACGTCCGTAGGACACTGGCCACCACATTTTCTGTGAGGTGGCTACTTGTTTGCTGATAAAGGCAGGCACAGCTCCAAAGCAGCATCTAGAGAGAGACAGATTGAAGCAAGGATGGGATTAACCTCCTCTAATGACAGCAGCGTGACAGGCAGCACATGGAAACTGGCTGGGTTGATTCCTGTTATAGCAGCTGCACATATTTTATTGCAGGAATTTGAAATTCCATTTAGGCTTTGATATAATATGGTGCATAGTCCTCTACCAGCAGAGAGATTTAGATGGAGAAAAGGAAACTGCATGATTTCAATACAATTGAGTTGTTCTTAGTTGAGCCAGGCCGATTTTTATAAGATGGGGCTGAATTTGGGATGTGAAAGGAGGACCTAAAATGTTCTCGAAGATTTGAGGAACCCTCTCAGGAGAAAAGCAAACAAACAAGCCTTTGTTTAGTTCTCCTTGGATACGAGAAATAATTTTCACAGGGACATAAGACCGAGAGGATGAGTTACTAGATAAGAGATCCGTGCTGTGGTTTTCTTACATGCCTTTGTCTTGTGATCAAGGCAGTAAAACAGCAGTACAAGATAGTATAAACACTCTTTCCACAACTATCAAAACCAAAGGATGGGAAATGACATGCAGCTGAGAATCCAGCTGACACTGTATGTCTCACTGAGGAACCCCACAATTAGTCACGATTAAGTCTGCTTGCCCCACGCATGCTCCTGGCCTGCAGATGGCCTTTAAAATGGCTTTTCTTGCACACCGGAGGAATCTATCAGCTTCTCAAAGCCAACGTTTTGCTTCTGCTTGTCAGGTGTTTGGGTATTGGGAGTTGCTCATGGGAGCTTAGGATTTACAAGAAGCATTTTGCAAATCCAGTGTTAACTAGCCAAGGAAAGGAAAATGAGCCATAACTTCTGCCTCTCTGAAAGACATAACCCAGGACTTTTCAGAAATGAGAGAAATCCTGTGCAAGCCATCCCAACCAGCCTTCTGCTGGTTAACTTTCATATCTTTCTCTTCTAAAGATAATTCTGTCTATTATACGTGAAAATCCTCTACATGCTGCAATTTGTTCATCTTCCAGGTATAATTTTCCAAAATGGGTCCATATGTTCAATGCCTGTTTAGGACACCCTTAAGCTCTTGAAAGTCAAAACTATATTCTTCTGCCTACACAGAAGTTAAAGAAATATTTCTATAAAAAGTAGGATCAATATACTTATCTACTCATGTGTATTTGGATAAAATTCTACATTCTCTTTCATCGCATAGACAATATATACAAATTCATAGAAACATAGAACACTTCAGGTTGGAACAGACCTTAAATGTCTTCTAGTTCCAACCTCCCTGCCATGGGTAGGGACACCTCCCACTCGATCAGGCTACCCAAGGTTCCATCCAACCTGGCCTTGAACACCTTCAGGGATGGGGTAGCCACAACTTTTCTGGAAACCTGTTTCAGTGCCTCACCACTGTCATGGTGAAGAAATCCCTTCTTACATCTAGCCTAAATCTACCCCTCTCCAGTTCGTAGCCATTGCCCCTAGTCCTATCACTAAATGTCTTTGTAAACAGTCCCTCAAGTTTCTCATCAATCAGCAGCTTCTCGACAACCATCAGTATTATATCGGAGTCAATCATAAGAAAATATTTTCTTACCTCCAGTACTTGTCACCTATGAAAAAGTCTGTCTTCCCTGTATCTTTATTACAAACAGCTGCATCGATTTTCTTGACGCTTTTTGGGAAGCCCAGTGTGCTGATACTCTTTGGATAACCAAGCAATACCCGATATCCACTGATAATCCAGAATTTATTGCCTGTTAAAACCAATTTCAATATTTAGTTTCATCAGTGGTTTTGAGACACAAACGGAAAAAAAATCACACTCTCCTAGTGAAGGGTCTGGGAAAATTAGATCCAATCTCTTAAGCTGTAACTTTTTAATAGAATCATAGAATCACCAGGTTGGAAGAGACCCACTGGATCATCGAGTCCAACCATTCCTATCAAACACTAAACCAGGTCCCTCAGGACCTTGTCTACTCGTGCCTTAAACACCTCCAGGGAAGGTGAATCAACCACCTCCCTGGGCAGCATATTCCAATGCCTAATGNGCCACAAGTGTCTAATTTGAATATAAAGAGATTTTGTGGTAAATAATGTAACCATAGGCATTTCTACATGTGTACAAGAATATGAACAATGCTGAGACTTACAAGTTCTTTCTTGTCAGTGGAGCTACCTGCTTTGACGTGTCACAAAGGAAAACACTCACCTTGGTAGGAAGTGAGGCTTGTTTATATTCTAGTTTCTTTCTGGAATTACCCTTGTCATTGGTACTGACTGATCAATGGTATCAGTTACCTGTCGCTGAAACATTCTGATTGTTCCTGTACTGCATAATAAGAGGGTTACAGGGTTCCAGATGAGCCTAATTGTAACTTATTCTCTGTATACCCAGATGACTTTGGGCTTGAGAAGGTGACTGCAGTAGACGTTGGTCCAACTACGTAGTAGAAAATAGTAAATTCTAGGAAGTGGTCACAGAATTTATTAATATCACTGCTTGGTGTGACCATCTATACCTTTGGGAACTGTGGAATCATAGAATAGCTTGAGTTAGAAGGGACCTTAACGATTATCCAGTTCCAACCCCCCTGCTATATGCAGGGGCACTTCCCGCTAGATCAGGCTGCCCAGGGACCCGTCCAACCTGGCCTTGAACATCTCCAGTGATGGGGCAGCCACAGCTTCCTTGGACAACCTGTGCCAGTGCCTCATCACCCTCATCTATTTATCTCATTATAGATCTCATAATCATAACCATGCAAACAAGCAAAGTGTTTTGTCTTTCTAGAAACCATGGCAAACCTCACAGAGACAAATATATGAATATTTACCTGCCCTTTAGAAAAATGATTTCTCGTCGGAGTGTAGTTATTGCATCAAAAGAAATCTGGGAGTCACAGGTTTTAGGTGAGGTAGGAGTGGCTGGCCTTTCATCTGGGGCATTTGGTCGAGATCCTAAGTGGAATATTTTACAGAGAATACAACAAATTTGTGTAAACATTAAGGTTTTGATATATAAATGCATTTTTGGTATTTCTGAGTATGCAATGACTTTTATGGTGAAACTTTGTGAAAGGGTTTCTTTCTTTCCTGCTTACTTCTTTTTTTTTTTAAAACCACGGCTTTTACTTACCATAAATGGACTGAATGCCATTTATATCATCTGGAGAGAGGGGAAATTCACTAGGGCTGACATAGGCGTAATTGGGGAACATCAAAGCCCTCTGGTCATTAGAGTGAGAGAGACCCAGAGCGTGACCAAACTCATGGGCAGCAACGAGGAACAGGTTGAATCCTAAGAAAAATAGATAGAAAGAAGAGATCGGTGTAATTTTGGTCTTCAGGTGGCTGATACACTGTGAACACAGCAGGGCTATGGATCAGGTTTTCATATAATTTATTGAAATTCATTAGGGTATGCATATATGTAAACTTGTATTTTGTATATGATAAAGTTGTGTTCTTCCCCTGCTAGAAGAGAGTCTCTTTTGGTCTTTTTTGCTGCTGTTCTTTCTCATAGCTATTGAAATATGTGTGTGGCATGAGTAGATGTCTGGAGGTGAGCAGCAGCTCACCTGGTGTGCTGGGTGCAGCTCCAGGAAGACCTCTGGCAGGGTTTCCTGGCTGAGCTAGAACAGATTAGATAGTGAGTCAGATCAAACTAACAGCTCTCCAGGGCAAGGATAAAACAATACCCTCTGTGCTCACTTGAGGTACCAAAGTGTCACTCGGTGTGTCACCTACCTCCCACAGACCTGAGAAAGGTGAGATCATGAATATAAAAGGAAAAACCTGTTAGCAAAACTACTTAACTTTTTATTATTAGGACTTAAAAATTTACATTTTCTTTATAGCCTTGTAAAATAAAAGATCTTTTAAAAATACTGTGTTTATATCTACATATTTCCAGTAAAATACGTTAACACAGCAAAGAGATAAAAATGAGATTTCCTTCAACGTGCATTTAATTGCTTGCACCCCGTCAAGTGACATGCTTTTCTGAATTAGGGAAGAACGTTCATCTGCCCTGCAGACCAAAAGCCAGTAAATCAGCGAAGATCACAAGCCTGTGGCAGTGCAGAGGTCTGGTCATCGATTGCCCAAGAAAGCCTGGCTGAAGCCAAGATTTCCATTCCTCAAAATAACAAACAAAGCCTCAATTTTTCCACCCGTAAGTCCTGTCCTCCCTGCTCACGAGCTTTCCGAGCTTTCCAACTAGTTCTGCAATGCCTGGCCACCAGAACTGGGCTGTTGATGAACATCAGCAAAAACTGTGGTTGACACATTCACTCCCACTGTGGGGGACACATAGCATTATACAAGCATGACATGTCTGTCTCCGTCCTTATTTTTTTACTCATCACA
>WAAB01010268.1:8226-95220 GCA_013389865.1 Piaya cayana
CCTCATCTCCACAGGCCCTGCCCCTCAGGGACCCACCAGCTCCGCCCTTCACCTCCACAGGCCCTGCCCCTCATGGACCCCCCAGCCCCGCTCCTCATCTCCACAGGCCCTGCCCCTCAGGGACCCACCAGTCCCCCCCCTCGTCTCCACAAGCCCCACCCCTCATGGACCCACCAGCCCTGCCCCTCATCTCCACAAGCCCTGCCCCTAATGGACCCACTAGCTCCGCCCCTCACCTTAAGCCTGATTTTCATATGTATTGTAGTACGCCTACAATTAAAAATCCGTTAGCAGTGATGTCCTGCAAACCATCTTTAATTAAAGGATGAGGAAACGAGCAGTGTGTGCCATCAGTCTCTTGTGGTTCACCGAGAAGTAGCAATATTTAGAAAATAATACACACATACAGATTTAAGAAATGGACAACAGTTCTCTGTAGATGTTTATTCTACTTACAGTAACAAAAAGCTGTGATGTCCCCTATTTTCATGTATAGTGATAGATTTTGCCATATAAAATACAATTTACAGAAAGTTCTATCAAGTAAACCTAAACAAACACGCTTTTTGCATACTTGTATGTAGGTCTTTAAATTAGAAACGTTGCATTAAGAAAAAAATATTACACCACGGTAGATGTTTGCATTTAATACCAGTTCTCTGTTGTTTTGTCTACAGGTTCTGAATACAGGTGACCACTTCACCAAATCTGTGAGGGATAAGGACTTCAAAGATGCACCAATGGCAACTGTAGTGAGATACATGACATACACGCTACTTGTGATGTAGTCTTCAAGATGTGAAAGGTTATAGGATTCTCATCTGACATTCCCAAAGCTATTTTAGAAAAATTACAAAATATTTACCCAACTGTTAATCTACACGGTCAAATAAATTAGCAGGATTTATTTCATACTTGAAGAACTTCATACTTGAAGAATACAAGGCAAAGTAGCAATGTATGTCACAGTGGAAAGCTTCCCTCTTGAATCACAACATGAAGGACCACCAGTCTTCTTTACAAGCTTAATGCAGTTACACCTTTTCCAGTGGAGAGTGTGATGTTCACTGCCTGCCCCAGTAGGGTCTAACAAAAATAGTGACACTTTTTTTTTTTTTTCCAGGAGCAGAACACTTTCAGAATGAGAAGTACAATAAAATGGGGACATTTCTTACATATATGGCAAAATTCTGCAAAATCAAATCCAAAAGAATGTTCCACTAAATCAGTTCAATCAAAGTAACAGATTTAGTGGCTTATTTAACCAAGTTATTCTTCTTTCCTTTGGTTCCAATTCATTTGTAGTCTTGGCCTTTGTCAATTCTACGTCCAATGTCTGTAGAAGTTTTGCTGGTTCTAAGGGTACTATTCTGGTAAGGTCTTTAATCACAGATTTGTAAAAATGCGACATTAAAACCCTCAGCCTCATGGAAAAAGAAAAACAAGTACGGCTTGTTTCTTTGCTGTACACTTAACAGGATTCCAAAACACAAAATATCTGGATATAAAAAGGAAGATAGTGCACTTTAAGCTTATAACATTCTATTCTCAGATCCTCCATCAGTCACAAGTAGTTATTAACACTGTTCTCCTGCAGCCTTTTCCTAAACACACACAACCTTTCTGTTGTAAAATGAAGAAGATACGGCAAAGGTGGGCTCCTCCTTTTAAAGCGTGTGCTGTAGGAACAACGTTGACTCTAAAATATCAGGTACATGAGATGTAAAGGTATGGCTCCTAAAGTCTGGATTAAATTCTCTTATAAAATTACAATTCAAGTTACTGGAAAACATAACTTTATAATCTTAAAAAGCAATATGCTCTTCTTAGACTTTTTTCCATTTCTGTACTGTAAATGGAAATTTTAAGATAAAGATGCGAGTAGAAAAAACCAAAATTTCAGTACAGGTAATGCTGTGAAATTTTTTGTAAGAAAAACATTATGCACAAAATGCAGCAAGTGAAAGTCCAGTATGTCCTTGCCTTTTATTTGTTTGAGTATTTTGATTCACAGTTGTCCCAAAGTTGCTAATTTGTCAGTACAGTTTGTAAGGCTAGTTTTACAATAGCAGTTCGTGAAGGTGGCAATATACAGTATGTACAGAAGTTGTTGATTCAGTCCTTGCTGTGTTGTAAATCATATACATGAAACAATGATATCAATCATATTTCTATGACTGATTAGTGGAAGATGAAGCCTCTGTTTCTGGTGATTTCTGAGTTTCCTTCGGTGTTTCTGGCTTCACCTCTTTACTAATTTCCCTACTCTTACTGCGGTCTTTGCGATCTTTTCCTCTTTCTCTTTCACGATCTCGATCTCTCTCTCGATCTTTTTCCCTGCTTCGATCTCGGTCTCTGTCTCTCTCTCTGTCACGATCTCGGTCTCTGCTCCGTGATCGCTCTCTGTCACGTCTTCTGTAGGATTCTCTCTCTCTTCTTCTGTCTCGGTCTCTGCTTCGTTCCCAATCTCTAGACCGTTCTGAATCCTTCTCTCTATCTTTGTTTTGGTTTCTGTCTCTATTTTTATCCCATTCCTTGTCTCTGTGTCTCTCCCAGTCTCTGTCTCTATTCCAGTTTCTGCCACGGTCTCTTTCCCAGGGTCTGCCGTGGTCTCGATCCCTTCGTCTTTCCTCAAAGGGTCGACCTTGCCGATTATCTGCATGCTGAGGCTCTGGCTGATCTAAACCCTTGTCTTTATTGCCTCCATCATATCTCTGTCTCCCTTCAAATGTCTGGCCTCTATATTCAGGATTTTTGCCTTCTCGGAAGTCAGATGCTGACCACTGTCCTTCCGACTCAGATCCTTGTCCAGGAATATTGGAATGAGATGCAGATGGCCCACCTTCCTCCCACATCTCTTTTCTGTGGGATGGTGGATGGCTGGGAAGGTCCAGCAGCGGTCTTGGGGCTGGCTTCATACCTTGCGATGTTTGACCTTGGAAATGAAATCTAGAAGGGTGAGGTTCATTTTCTTCTGGAAACAATGCAGGTGTGGCTCCTCTTGGTCCTCCAAACTGAAGCGGTGCCGGCCCTCTCTGGTTGGCAAATCTGGGAGGTGGACTCCCTCTCCGCTCTTCAAATGGCTGTGGCAAAAGTCCTCTTTGACCAGGTACATGATTTGGAGCCGGACCTCTCTGCCCTTCAAACTGATTTGGATGAGGCCCTCTTGGTCCCCCAAAATGACTTGGGGCGGGGCCTCTTGGCCCTCCAAACTGAGGGCCTCCTCTCTGTCCTTTAAACTGAGCTGGTGGGGGACGTCTTTGACCTCCAAAAGAGAAAGGCGGAGGTCCTCTGTTTCCCATAAACTGAGGTGGCTCTGGTCCTTCAAACTGTCCTGGAGGTCTAATCATGTCATTATACTGAGAATCTGAGAATTCCCTTTGTTCCATGTGAGGTTCCCTGTGATCTTCAAACTGAGACGGTGACATTCCTCTTGGAACACCATGGTAAGATGGAGCAGGGCACCTATTATCACCAAAAAGAGGTGGCCCGTGCTGTGCAGAGAATAAGGAAGGAATGGGGCCCTTCTGACCTCCAAATCTGCCAGATGGAGGCCCTCTCTGTCCATCATTATTTGGAGAACCATGCTCTTCAGAGAACTGTGGTGCGGGTCCTCTAAAATTAGGTCCATGAGGTCCTCCAGGTGCACCGAGCATCAGAGATGGAGGCTCTGCTTTCTGCCCAGACAAAGAAAATGGAGGTCCAGCTCGGTTTTCTTCAAAGTGCTGTGGGGAAGGTCCACCATCGCTCTGAATGGATGGAGATTCAGTTTGTTCTATGAACTGATGAGACTGAGGATTTCTTTGTTCATCATATTGCACCGATGAAAGACCCCTCTCTGGGTCAAAGTGACCAGCTGCCTGTTCCTGAGAAGTAAACATCGTATTTGAAAAAGAATCCCTTCCCATTATTTCCTTTGACTCACTTGACCATGATACTTTATGCATATCTTGCAAAGACTGACTGTCATTCGACATGGAGAAATTAGGCTGAAAAGATGTACTTGGAGGTGTTGGAAGCAGCACTTTACGTAAAGGTTTGGATGTAGAAGGTTCTCCAGTAACTGTTTGACTAATGTTTTCCAAAGTAACTTGAAGAGTGTTTTCAAATTTGCTGTTGGATGTCTCTTTCTGAGGCACCGTAGGAGCCTTTTCAGTTGAAACCCAGTTATCGCTACTAAAACCAGGCTGAACAGCAGAAATTAAAGTTTTATCTTCCTTACTAAGTGAAGCCTGCAAAACATTTGGAAAACTTGCTGGAGCGACTTCTCTTGTGGTTATCTCATTCTGTACCACCTGTGGCTTTACTCGTGGGTCAACGCTGTCATTAGCTTCTGTCACCATTCTTCTGGCTTGTCGAGGATCTCTGTTCTGCCTCGGATCACAGCCCTGGTTTAGAACTTGTGCTTGTTGATTTAAAGATGAGGGTAAATCTACTTTTTGTGCAGCTTGCTGGTCCTGATGGAATAATTCAGTCTTTAGTAGGGAAGATTTTGGTGGTGGTGACATTAAAGCATCAGACACTGAAAAATGAGCCATTGAAACACCAACAGCCGCTCTTTGTTGTCTGAGGGCTTCTTCTTGTTCTTCTAGTTGTCTTTTCTGTTCTTCTATTTGTTTGTTTAATTCTTCCAACATTTTTTGCTGCTCTACCAAGGACGAGGATGCAGATATATCTGGCACATATGAAGCAGGTGTTTCTGCAGAATTGCTTTTAGTGTCTGTATACATTTTGTTAGGTAAATCATCAACAGCAACTTTTGCTTCTTCCAGGATAGTTTCATCTTCTGGATCATAGGCTTCATCCTCCAATTCTGCTGTGTTGGATGGCTTTTCCGCGTTATATCGCTTCTCACTTTCACCAGTCTGCATTTCAAAAGCTTTCTCTGGACCATATTCTTCTTCAGGATCATATGGTCTGTCATCCTCCTCCTCCTCTACAGCTTTGTCTTTTGACATCTGTCCAAACTGTTGCACAATGGGATCTAACAAAGGAGCCGCTGGCATTCCTCCATCAGCAACAGCCTGACCTTCCTGATTGGAAGACTGGACAGTTTCAGATTCCTTAGCAGGAGCCTCATAAGGTTTCTTTTTTCCAAAAAGCGTCTGCAGGATGTGCTCGAGAGGTGTGGCAGTTTTTGAGGATGAAGAATGAGTAGTGGTAACGCTCGCAGAAGCAGCGGTTGAAGCAGGTGGTGTTACAGTAGGTGTGCTTCCACTTTTCATTGAGGACAGTATTTTTAATACTGAAGGTGTAACTGCTGAGGTATCAGGAATGGGCATTGGAGGGGGTGGTGGTGGCGGAGGTGGTGGAGGAGATCCAGGTGGTGTTGTACTTACAGCTGAATCTGCTGAATAAAGCGAGTATTTTGGAGTTTTCTTCTCTTGCGAAGCAGCTAGCGGCACTTTAAAGAAGAGAGATGTTTCGGTTTCCTCATGTGTTTGAATTCTGCTTCGCTTTTCCTCTGTCTTTTCTGTTTCAACACCAGTGGCTGGACGTTTCCCTTTCTGACAGATGACCAATCCGAGAATTAAATTTGGCCGAGATGACTCAAGACCTGAAAGGAAGCACAAAGATTGTATATGTAAAACCCTGGTTTTTAAATTCTGCTTTCAGGAGACAATTATTATTTTATAAAAGCTATATAAGTCACAGGATAACAGTTTTTTCTAATTTACATTAAATGACCAACAGCAATTTTCAGTAGTCCATAAGCATATGCATCTCTGTCTTTATTCTTCATATATATTTGTATATAATAAGTAAAGAAATGTTAATTCCTTCCTTGATATTTTTAATAAAAGATTACCACAATAGGCATGACTATTAAAAAATGCCTCTGTGAATGTTCAAAACCAAAGAAAGTTTTCATCTTTTTTGTATTATTACATTGTTTTTTGCTGTTGTTCAACCACCCCTACATCTTCCTCTGAAAAATCAGATTTACTCTTAAATAGTTCACAAATACATTGTATACAGAGACTGAAATGTGAAAAAACCTGGGCTAGACCTTGTACCTACATTTCTCTTATAATTTGTGCTAGATTACATTGACAGTCTAGAAGTATTTGGTTAAGTTAAACAAATACCAGTAGTTGCTAAGAACAGCACCTCAAACAAACGGGTTTGGAGACAGTATTAAAACCTGTAATCCACTCCCAGTTTGTTTGTTTGGGTTTTTTTGCCAGCTAGACCTATTTTAAAACAGGATAGAAACAGGGAAACTGAGAGCCAAAGCACCAAACAAGCAAAGGAGGGCTAAGCAGCCACCAGTCAAACAGGTGGGAGAAAGGGACACTGCAAGAAAATGGTTGGGTGAGTTCAAACTCTCTCTTGCAGGGTTCAGTTTGATGCTGTGGGCCTTTCTATAAGTAAAAAACATGAGTAGGATTCTTCCTCTGTGAAAGCTTTGGACTTGAAGCCTTGGAGAAGAATATATCAAATATAGAGGGGAAAATGAGAGGGTCTGCAGGTCTGTTTCATGTTATTGTGTTCCTTCCTTTTACAGGCACAGTTCCCACTGAAACTTGAGAAAGAGAAACTTGTCCAGAAGGAAGGGAAGGGAATAAATCCTTCTACATAGGGTTGGTGGCAAATACAGAAAATCTCTAAGGAGAGAAACTATTTGACTTCTGTATTTAATGATTTGTAAAGGGTCCTCATATGTGCCATTAGTTCTTATTTCCATCCAGCTAGGAAGGAGTGATAGAAATACAACACAATCTGTGAAGGAACAGATAATATGCAGTGGTTAATTGTATGGTGAGGATTCTGACCTGAATTGTTCCTTCTATTAATGATCCTATGAGTTATGTATATGTCTATGTGTTCCTCGTTCTTATTAAACCAAACCAATTGCTCATTAAGGAACAATTTCTAATTAGCGCTAAAACCTTTCTGATACCAACAAAAAACCCCAAACCCCACAGCTGCAAATATATTCCAATAGCAAACCACACTCACAGATACATTACTTTGCTGAAACAACTGAATTTAAAAAAGTTTCAAGGGGACCCTTAAATTTACCATCTAATGAGAAAATTATATTATTGCTTTTCCTAAATCTATGTTTAGATATGAGATATATGAGAAGATACATCACTTACAACATAAACTAAATTAAGGTAGAACCTGTGAAAATGTAAGACAAAAAACTTGGCTGAATTGATGCCAAGGGAAAGCCCAAGCATCAGAACAAACTGAGTAAAGATTCCTTCTTTAATGAAAGCCCATACTGCAGGAATTCTTTTCAGTTTGCTAAATAACACACTAAAACCTGCTGCTTTATATTTTAAACTTAATACTTCTCTTCAGTACTTGCTATATATTTCATTAAGAAATAACTTTTGCTCACAGAATGCCCCCTCTAATCATCAATTTTCCACTTCTTACAATCAAATCTTATCCCATAAAAACCTTATTTTCCAAATAATGAACTCCAGATAAGACAAAGGAAGTAATTTTTTTTTCAAATAAAATAAGTTGACTGCAAAGTTCTATGAGAATTTTTGATGACTGAGATTCTCTCTGCTAAGAGTTGACTTAATGAAGAAACTGCTTGCTCCCAAGAAACAGTCTGTTTAAAAAAAGACCAGGCAAAAATATAATGAAAATTTGAGGGCAATCTAGAATACTTGCTTTAGATGTCCTGTCAGGAATGGCTCTCATTATAATTACATTGAGAAACAGGAATAATGAAATTTGAGTGAAAGTGATATATGCAATTAGTCACAAAACAAATCTCAAACCCTGAGTAACAGAAATGAACAGGTTTCAAAAACCCATCAGATTGGATATCTAATAAACAATTACTGAAAAATCAGGTTTGAATCCCTGTAAGAAGTAGAGATCAAGTCACTAATTAAAACAGGCTAAAACTTTAATATCCTTTCTAGACAATAAATTCCAGTAGTAAGTTAATAACAGCAGTTATAATTTAATCTGTTTAGAGTTTAGTTATAAAATAAATCCATTAAAACTTTACATTTTGATTCTGTACTCTTACACAAATATTAGAAGTTCTGCCTAACCCAGCTTCTCTATCCACTCAGTTCAAAGTTATCAAATCCTAAGTGCTTCTTTTGAACGGAAACAGAGCTGCACCAGTATTTCAAAGGTCAGCCCCATTCCACTTCAACATCCA
The DNA here is from genome assembly GCA_013389865.1 of Piaya cayana. NCBI lineage: Eukaryota > Metazoa > Chordata > Aves > Cuculiformes > Coccyzidae > Piaya > Piaya cayana. Next base: position 16,370 of record WAAB01010268.1, read on the forward strand.
CAAATAAATTGAGTCGCTAATTTCAGGTAATAAAAACGTTAGCTACAGTCTCCAACTCTTGCTCAATGACTGCCTTTCACAAGCATTTTAGAAGAGCTGCAGTCTCTGCCTGCAGAGCTGGAGCTATCAGTGCTATGTTATTTATAAAATAATTACTGTCCTTTATCTATTTGAGGTCCACATGCTGGTTTTACTGAGTTACATCCTGTAACCAAAGCCATTAAACTAGGATGCACTAAGTATTCGATGAATATTTGTTTTCTTACCCTTAAATATGTTACTATATTTATGCACAAAACAGCCACATCTTTCCCTAGTGTCATCAGCTGGTAAGTTGCCTGCCCTGTTATCTACAAGCTTCATTTCCATACATGGAAGGGAAAACCACAGGAATGGACTGAGCACACCCATGGTGCACCTTTAACTGCAGAGACCAATACAAACTAAATTTTATCAACACCATTTAATTATCTGTCCCAATTAATCGTGAGAGCAACTGACAATGATCAAATTCATGCACCCTTAATCCAAGGATATGGATCAGTTCCAGCATCGCAACACTGCTGGATGTTAAGGTACATTTGCTGACTGCAACTGGCTGGCATAAAAAATAAGGTTCATAATGCCATATTCTTTTACTGCAACTGTTCACAGTGATTTCTGCTGGGATGAAGACACCTAACTCCCTTCAGAGGTCAATGACAAGTTTTGTTCCATTTGTTACAATTTTTAGGAGTGTTCCCAACAGCACAAAGACAGGTCCTGTCTTCATACTGTAAGAAAAAGCAATTCCTCCTGCAAACTACCGGGAAAGAGATACGATTTGTGGGATCCTTTGCTAGAATATGGATGGTTCATTAAAATTAACTTATTTCAACTAAGATTGATGTTTGTTACGTTCCCAACATTACCACTAAATCCCTCCATAAACCACTGTTTCTGCTAGTAACTAAGGCTGATTATACTTTTTTTTAACCAAGTGCTTTGGGATCTGAGATGAAAGTGCTAAATAACCTGTGTGTATGTGAAAGAGAAATGAATTGACATACAGTAAACCACTGTAAGAGCCAAGACAGAACAGCCTGCTCATACACCAAATCCAGTAATAAGTGGCTGAGATGAATTATGGATAAATATGGAGGACCTTCCATTTTCCTCTGGTTTCCCATCACCCATGTCAGAGGTTTTTGCAGCTCTTCTAGGTACTAGTGCAGTTCAGAAGTCCTCAGTTGTGTTCCAAATCCAGTCCACCAAAAACCAGGAGAAATTCCTAATCCATACATGCCTGATGTGACTGGCTGATACAGCTGGACTATCTTCTAACTAGGATTTCTGGAGTGACATGGTCTAATTGTCCTCTCCCTCCTCCCCCCTCCAGCCACATTTACCAAATCACCCTAAGCTATCTAACGCTTTTCCAGTCCTTACTAAACTGCGTTTGAAGGTACACAATTAAACTTAAGGAGACAATGACCACTTTCCACAAAATATTTTTATTGATTGTAGAAGAAAAAGCAGTAAATTCCATCAGATCTCATTAAAAAGTATGGATTACATGTCTTTCATGTTGTGGTTTTAATACATAATACAAACCCAGAAGAACAGCTTACCTGATCGTTTTGCCCCCACCACAGCGGATCTGATAGTGGATCTGGTTTGAAAATATGGACACAACTCAGCCCAACTATGAGCCAAAGGCTGTGACAGAAGTTTCCAAGAGGTGTGAATTGATGGCAGAAGGCAAAGTGGGTCTTCTATGAAAATGTGAAATCATATGGCCTCTCTGCCTTGGAACCTTGTTTCTACTGCTATCCTTTAATCTACTTTGCCTTCGTCTTTAGATCTGAAAACCTGACTCCATGAATGATACCTACAAATGATCCCTGTATCTCTTCCAAGCAATTCCCTCCAGTTTTGAAAGACTTTCGCATTTCTTGGCTATGAATTGGAAATAACAGTTTTTGCCTGCCTTTCAAGAATTCAGTACTTTACAGACTATGGAGGTGCTCAGATTAAAAAAATACAGAGACTGTGAGGTTAATTTAGATAGAAACAATCCTCCCATTTCAGCCATAGCCTAAAAACAATGACCTAGGTCAGGCACTGTTCGAGGATGGGTAAGCTAGACTTGTATGAGAAAAGCCTTGTTTGAGGATGCAGAGCAAGTGCCCTTTGCAATCTCATGCAGGAAGCAAGCACATTTTACTAAGGACGTATCATTTGCTGAAGTTGTATGCCAGTAACACATGAAAACCTGGCCTAGATACTGTTGCTCCTGAATATAAGCCCCAAGAGTGCTTTATTGAGTTTAGTCCTGAATTTGCATTTGGGAAGCAGAGGACAGTCAGCTTCTCAGGAAGGTCAGCCCCCTGCATGTTTGCCATTTCATACCTACCATTTAATGTTTTGGAAACCATTGTTGGGACAAGGAAGTATTCTATTACCATCAGTGTAACCTGCAGTTCTTCAGCTTCTCCATCTGTTATTTTATATAAACCCCCAAATACTTATTTGGTAACTAAGCACAAGCACCTCCTCCTCCATCAGGAGAACTTCAAGTTTTGCAATAGAAGGGTGTTTTCGCGGCTGAATTCATTCTCAGTTCTTCCGTCACCATGTTCGACGCACAAACATGAGGTAAATTCAAGCCAACCATTATGTCTGGTGATTTTATCTAAAAGTAGAAGATTATAATACCACCTGCCTATGCCAACTACTGTCTGCCCCTACTAAACCTAAGGAATGTGGATCCTCCTAACCCAACAAACCAGTTTTCAGAGTCAGCAATTTTGCAGGAGTTGGCACCCCTGGAACAAAACACCTCAAACACCTTGTGCATCAGATTGCACGTGCAGCATAATATGAGACAATGACAATGTAGTGAAACCACCGTAAATATTACCTTCGTCTTCACAGATTTCTTGACTTGTCAGCCAGTTTTAAGTTTCCTGCTTGATTTAAGTGACGGTGAACGGCTCCTAAAGGCCTAGGGTTTGTGGATTTATGGGTTGCTGAAGATGGCGGCGACGCTGGGGTTTTTTTTTAATGTAGCGGCTATTCCACTACTTCAGACTCAACTCCTAATGGCACATAAGTATCTTGTTGGAAGGACTACGTAAACTTTAGAAAATTTTATCTTGAACTAATATCCAATTTTTCCCTATTTACATACTCTAGAATTTGTTTTCTACAAAAAAAAAATAATTCTTACATTAACATTACATTCAACTTAGATTCAACTACAACTTGTCTCAGATTTAATTTTGTTTTATGATTTTTACCTAGTATTTAACCTCCCCTGTTTTGTGCTTACCTGGTCCCTCAAAGGGCAAGAGTTTGGAAGGAATTGGGTCCTTAGAACTCAGGGGGATCAGGTAGAGATCCTTGATATGTCTGTTGGTATTAGCTACAACACCAAAACGACCACGACTGCTAAAATAGGAGTAGAGAGAGATATAGGCAACTTCTTCTTCTTCTGTTGCAGGATGGAACCGAATCAAACACAATTCCTGTAACACAAAAGCAAAGTGGAAAAATTCAACCTGTAACATACCAGCAAATCCAACGGTAAAGAGCAAATCCAAGAGGTAAAAATAAATTGTACATTCATCGCTCCAACTATGTTTTCAAAGCAATAGTCTAGCTTTAAGGGAGCATTGTTGTTCAGTTGGTAATATTAAAACTGAACTAGGTTTTTCATTTTCAGAAGTATAAGTTACTGTGTATCTTACATAAAACTAAACATCTTGAGGTTCAAATATGAAAGGCAAAAATCTTAATTTGATGATTGTATCTATATATTGTTCATTGTATCTTCACTTCTAAAGTGTTTACAATAGTAAAATCTATTAAAAACATTTAATGATGTTCCTTTTCTTTAAAATCTGAACTTCCACTTACTGAATAAATAGGTTATTGATGTTCAGCCATTACAAATGAAAAAACAGTATGAAGATTTAACTTCATAATTTAAGATTTAACCAGAGAGAGATTTTTAACAGCTCAATAAACATTTTCCTTCAAATAAATGACTAATTTGAAAGGAATAAGTGGTGTCGGCAGTTTTCCAGGTGTGATCTATGTCAGTATTTACTTTTTTCTAATTTATATTAAGAAGTTGTCATTTTATATTGCTGGTTTTTTCTTCTGTATTTTGCAAAGGATTTTAAGTGAATACCTTTGAAAGCGAAGATTTGAGTTTGCCCACATACTCCCAGACTGTCTTCGGTGAGATCCTCCCACCGATATGAATTGTATCTGGTAAATCCTAGACAAGAAGTATTAGATGGAAGCATGAGAAAAAAACAAGAGACCAACAATTCAAAGCAGTGTGGGTTGTCCCATCCCAGTAGCCCAGCGGATAACGCATCATTATGCTTTAATAAACCTTGATACATACTTCACTAATTCCCAACAGGCCATTTCTAAATTTCTAGGTGTTTAATTAAGGCATGTTGCCAAAAGACTAACAGAAAAGGCAAACAAGGACAGTGGCAAAACATCCAGCAGTTCTCTATGCCTGTTACTAGCTTGGTTTTTATAGAGAACCTACTGCTTGAAACATAGACTGTCCTCATGCTTTCAGTTTCTCAGGAAATGCTGCATTTGAAGTCACAAATTCTAGTAAGTGTCCTGTCATGAGCCACCAACTCTAATGTAACAGTCCTAAACCACACATTTGTTTGTGGTTTTGAAACTTTCTAACTCACATAAAATGCACTTCAGAGGAAAAAAAGATGTGAGTTTGTCATAGTGCAAGCCTTCAGATTATCACATTATTTCAATGTACACCCTTCCCCAGATATCATCACCCAACTGTGTGCATTTAAAAATCAGTAGGAAGGATTCTGTTTTCCATAAATGGCCAAAAAAATATGAGTAAATCACAGCAGTGACCCATCTTATTTGAGACCAGAACACTACTTTAAAATGCTGGCTCTAAAACATTTTCTTAAAGGAAGCTGAAATAAAGCTATTATTCCATGTTTGATCCTAATACATATATATAAACATGTTTAAAGACATAAGAATTCTTCACAGATTTGTGAAGAATTTAAAAAAGGCTTCTTTTTGCCCCTGAGCCACTTTTTCTATTTCTAAAGGGATGCCTCTAACCTCCACCATAGTTCTAATGTAACAATATAGTGACCCCAGCCTTTCTAGCAACATGAAATGCAGATTTACTCTAAACACATAAACACGTCGGTGCTAACCTCGCTAAGATAATCAAAACACCCGGAGACAGGATATGCTTTAGTGACAAATTTGGCCACACTTTGCATGTTAATAAATCCTTTCCAAATGGTGTTGAGACGAGACAGAAAGAGAGAGGTGTCGCTGTCTTGAGGAGAGCGAGGCTCTGCAACACTGCAAAACAAATCCAAACAGAAAGGTTACAGAATACAAACAAGAATGATCTCTTCTTTTTTTCCTAACTTCCCTCCTCCTAATGATCTAATACTTTAAACAAATAACAGAATGTTTACTAAATGCTTTGTTAATGTTTTCCATAAGCTTGACATTAGTGAAAAAAGCAAAGAGTAATTGAACATAAACTTGCAGTTGCAGATGGGCAAAAAGATGTCGAAAGGCATGGCTTTTATAAAATTAGATTAGCACTATAACTGTTGTGATTCTGACTCTGAAAGAAACTTATCTAAATTCCATACTTCCCACTAAGTCAACAACAAACATGTGACAGCAATTCTCAAGTAAAAGAAACTGATATGAACTAAAATCTTCAAACTGCAGTTTCACAGCCACATAGTTTGCAATATTTAACTATTGCATATAGCCAGAATATGCAAGAAATCCTCCTCCTTTCAAGTTGACCAACTGGTTAACTTTAATTCATGTTTATAAATTCAGATGTAACAGTATTTTAATATAGGATGGAAATCTGCAAATGCCTTTAAGTTATCTCTCACATACAGAAAGGGTCCTTGGGCACTGGAACAGGCTGCCCAGTGAGGGGATTGAGTCACCTTCCCTGGAGGGGTTTAAGGGATGGGTGGACGAGGTGCTGAGGGACGTGGTTTAGTGTTCGATAGGAATGGTTGGACTTGATGATCCGGTGGGTCTCTTCCAACCTGGTTGTTCTATGATTCTGATTCTATACACTTGCTTTCTATATATTAATGTACGTGCAGCCTCCTAAGTCTGCATAACACCTTCAAGTTGCTGCTGAAGCACACTGCAGAACCTCTGCTGCTGGCATACCCTGATGCTCTGAAAATTTTACCAACTAGAGAGGGCAAAGGAGGTGATGGTAACCAAAGAATTGGTCTCAGGTTAACTGAACATTGAAGCCTAAGATGCCTTTTGACTCGGGATGGGGGAAAGGGACGACGGACACTCAGGACTTTGAAAATAACCACATTAAAGAGACAGTATCTTGGCTTACTATGAAGTATACGCACTTGATATTGGGTGACTGATGAACTGCTAAATATCTTGGGTCTGGTGAGGATGACGGTTTTGTTAATATTGATTTGGGGACAGTCATAACCGGTTTTGAAGTTTCCTGCTTTGCTTCCCCTGTTGTAACTTTGTCCAATGCAGGACTAGGACGCACAACTGGTATTGCAGTCCCAGAGCTGCCGCTCATTGCTGTCCTGGGGTCTCTGCCAGAAACTGTCACAGTTGTGACAACGGTGCCAGCACAAGGGGCAGGAAAAGCTGCAGCCTCTTCAGGTACAGAAGAATCCATGTTGTTATGGCCCTGAGTTGTAGGAATGTAAGTTCTTTCTTGATTTGACTGAGAAACTGTTTCTGCCACTGGTCCAGCTTCAGTTTCCGCTGCATTTTCAGAGACAGCCTCTTTGTCAGGCTCTGCTACTGGGTCTGGTGCAGAACCTTCATACTTTGGCTGAACTTCTGCTTTTGACTTCAACTCCCCCTTTTTAACAGGAGCTGCTAACTTCGTCTTCTTAGCTGGTACTTCATCTTCGGATGCTGAAATCTGACCTATAAATTTATTTTAAAGCGTCTTATTACTATTTGACAATGAAATTGTTTGGAGAAGAACAAATAAACAAACAACACTCAACATAACAATTCTTAACTCTGCACAAAATCAGCACTGTAGATACCTGTGCAGATTTTGCAGTTCAGGTCAAATAGATGGGCTCGATGTTGACTTGTAGTATCTTTCAACATACTGCTAAAAACATCCAGAGATGGAGAACTGTTTAAATTTGGTGCAGCTCGGGCCGACTCTTGCTGCTCCTAAAAGTGAATAAACACAAAAGATATTCCACTTGATCATTAATTTCAATCATAAAAATATACTTAAGAAGCCATAAATTAACTTCAGTTCTTTCAAAAAAAAAAAAAAGAAAAAAATAGAAGAATTCTCTGTAAATTGACAGCAGGGTCTGAAAAAACACAGCATTTTACAAGTCAGGGCAAAATGTGCCTATCATTTGGTTGTTGCACAGCATCAACCTGAATGAAAAACACTCACAGCACACCTAATAGGTAACAACATCCCTGCAGTTCATTGGAACAATCTGCACTTTTGATGAAACATCTGAGACCCCAGTTACCATTTATCTCCCTGTTTTCGTGCTGAAACAACATCCAATACTTACATCAGAATCTGACACTGGCGGAGAATCTTCCATATTTACAACAGAAATGTGTTCCTGTTTTACAGCTGTTTTCTTGGTTTCATGAGATTTGCTTCTAGACTCAATCATCTGAAAAAAATAAAACCATTTTGGTAAGAAGCCCACACATCTATTTTATAGTTTTACTCCATACTTTGCATGGTAGGGAAAAAGTTTATTGAAACTGAACATTGTTAGTATTTCATTAGGAAGAATGAACATAATATGAACATAATATGGGTGATGAGAGCTGGTGAACTCCCTCTTAATTTGTTAATTAAGGACATGGGAAAATTTTGTTACTTACTGCTTTAGATGGTTTCTCTTTCCATACAGACAGTTCTTTAGATAAAAGTTCTTCTGGTTTCATTCTCACTAGTTTTGACAGTGAGATTTCCTCTCGAAGAACTCTATGAAAAAGTCCCTGAAAACAAAACGGACTTTGTTGTCATGCTGAAGAGAACCTGCTTGGTAAAGTAACTATGTTTGCAGTGCTGAACAGGCAAAGCTGTTCTGATTCCTTATTAAAAATACCAATAACTTAAAGGCAAATTTAGAAAGGTGCAGAAAATAAGGATGAAATAAACACTAAGTATGACTTTTTCTGATTATTCTCAATAACTATCTGTATAAATGAGTAGGAATGGCAGAGGCTGAATGGCCACTCTGCTGTTTCCCCAACTATTGTAGAAATTAAGAAAAAAAAAAGTTTCAAGTGTTCTCTTGTGAATATTTTCATCTGTACCAGCATGTTTTTTTCTTTTAAAGCATAAACATGATCACGTAGACACATTAGAGAACATCACAAGAACAGACATTAACAAAGCCAGTATTTATTCTAAGCAAGCCATGCTATAAATAAGAATTTTACACTAAATACCCAAGCTAAATAAATACCCATGATCAATTGAGGTAGACTGCACTACTTGATTAACTTTTTTTAAAAGTATGAATGGCTTTATAATAGTCTGTTACAGTAAAATTTAATCAATATCTTGAAACGCTTAATGCTGAAGGTGGAGTTTGACATTTAAAACCCAAAAGTATATTTCAGTATATGTTTACTGTTTAAGGAAATTCCAAACCTGGTTTTTGGGGTCCTTGAGATTGAACATGATGCTACGGTATTTACTCTTGTATCTGTTGTCCGTAACTTGGAACAAATTAAACATCTCCTTTTCAATATTGAGTGCTACTTTCCCTACTTCACTCTCTGTCATGACCAGATCATCACTATCATTGACTCTGTTAAAAATAAGAAAGGGTTACATGTGTTTGTTAGGCATGAATCTTCAGGTAGCATTCATAAAACTAACCTTTCAGAGGAATGAGCTAACTGAGGCTCCCCTGACTCAGTGAGGACTCAAGACTCCTTTTAAAAGACATCTCAAAGCCAAAGTCTATCTCAGGACTTTGAACTGTGAACTACAACCAGTTCTACTGTCTGTCCTCAGGCAGCCCTGGAAGAGAGCCTTTCAGGAATCGAGTCAGCCTTTTCTGCTCCTGCTTATGGCAGTGACGCGAGAAGTTTCTCTGCTAAGAACGTTACAGTGCACCCAGGCACACGAGTTTTACTCCGATTCTCTACTGTGAATGGCATTTCCACTTCAGAGGCAACACCAGCATAAGTACTGACAGCTGGCATCTGTTTGCATAATGATTGTAAGAAAATCTGCTCTTTGTTTTTTCCCTTTTCTTTCCCAGGTGATACAGCTGTCTGTTTACCAGGGTTTGCTGCCATTATTGGAAGGAAATCTCTACTTCACTAAGCCTTTAACCCTTCACTATCGTATTTCCTATACTATGTTTCTTTCAATCTCAAATCTCTAAATGCGGCCACCACTGGATTTTAAAACTTCAGAGCAGTTTTTACATCAGGATTTTTTGATATTCATTTTTTAGTATAGACCTGGAATGCCTATTAGCCTTATAGTAATTTCTGGCATAAATTCAATCCCTCAAGATCCCTTCTCAAGAAGTAAAAATTCTGCAGGCTAAACATTTACTTCTACTTGCAGCTTCCTATATAAAGTAAGTGCTTTGAATTCCCACCTCTTCCATAAAATTTCTTTTAGGGACCGTCGAATATTTTGTCGAATCTGAGAGTTGGGTTGTGACTGGATAGCGCTGGCTGATGCTTTTGCTTGACTGCTCCCAGATGTGGTAGAAATGGAAGACAGTGAAGGCTTTTTGAGTCCTCCACCCAAACTGGAGGATGTAGCTGGTTTTTTTGAAACAGGTGAACCATGAGAGATAGACGACTGTTTTGAAGGAACACCACCTGATGAAGCCCAAGGTTTCTTGGGGATTACACCTTTGAAACTTCCAGCGGGTTTAAGTGGCTGTTGAGTTAGTGATGTGTTAGAGAAGGACGGGGGCTTCTTCGATGGAAGATTTTTAGTGAGAGAAGGAATCTGTTTCTCCATAATCGATGCAACAGTTTTCTTTGATGCTGGCGTGGACTCTGCTCTACTGTCATGCTTTTTCTCTTCTCTTTGAGCTGTTAAAAGAAAGAAGAAAATACAATATTAAAGGCTTAACTTCCTAACTAAGAGGACTGGTTAGCAACCTATAAGAAGAGTCTGTGAAATGGCACCTTCAGCAATCAAGTAGAGAACTTATGCTCTTTGCTTTTACTAGTCTTTCTAAAGGTCATTTTAAGAACCATGCAGAGGTTGTAGGTGTTTTTGAAAAAATTTGTCTTCAATCCTTTAGAGAGCATTACATCTCGGAGGCAGACTGAAGTTCTGCNCACCTCACAGAATGTGCTTGTGACAGAGGCCGAGCTGATGATACAGTGCATAAATTAGAAATTGCATTAATAGTACCTTAAGTTTTGTATTATTCCAAGTTTAATAAACCCTTTCATCCAGAGCAAGCAGAGACAGACAAGTAACATAGCACTGAAGTTGCTTAAAATACATAACTTTGATTATATACAATGAATATCACACTGATTATGTTGCTATAAACTATGATTANCGGTTAAGCTTCATAAAGACCCCAAACACATTTTTTAAAAAATCCATGTTATGTTTAAACAGAAAAACTCTCATGGCACCTCACAGAGTGTGCTTGTGACAGAGGCCGAGCTGATGATACAGTGCATAAATTAGAAATTGCATTAATAGTACCTTAAGTTTTGTATTATTCCAAGTTTAATAAACCCTTTCATCCAGAGCAAGCAGAGACAGACAAGTAACATAGCACTGAAGTTGCTTAAAATACATAACTTTGATTATATACAATGAATATCACACTGATTATGTTACTATAAACTATCATTAGCACAACCTATTCAGTTCCTAGCTACAATCTAGATTCATACAATAATTAAATATTAATATTGCTGCTCAGGCTATGACAATCTAATTCCCACCATTCTCAGACTATTCCATTCACAATATTAAAAGTTACCATTTAAATATTTATTTCTAGCACTAATAAAATAACTGACTTATGTCTTACATGAGAAAATGTACAAAGTATAAGTCAAGGCTCCAGTTTTCACCCGTGCTGAAGTTACATTTACACAGGAATTTAAATGCAAGCGTGTCTTTAAATTGCGTTTCACCTGCCCACCTTCTGGTACTGATAGGAACAATTAAACAGCAAAAAAGCCACAACCAAAGACCACACACCCTGTCACAAACATCATTCACAAGACATCCAAGTTACTGAGTGCTAACACTAGTATATTCATCCCAAAAGCTCAAATGACAAAGGGTTCCGATGAGAACTACCAAAACTCCTGAAATACACTTGTTTCAATTAGAAAAGCCAAGTTTCCTCCCCAAAAGCCTTTTTTCTTCACAAATCTGTAGATAACCACTAGTTAGAAGTTCATTTTTAATTCTGTTTTTTGCTAGTGAGGGTTTGTGGATGAATTAGCCCAGAAGCCCTTGTTGTAAAATGACAAATACTTCCTGGGAAAGATCCAGGAATTTAACTTTTGATACTTTATCAAGGACTAAATGATCCCTCTTCACCTTCCAGAACTCCTGTAAGAGCAGAAATTACAGCCTTGATGGGGACCAAGCTGTCCTGTGATGTCTGATCCAATAAACACCACAAATGAGCCCAAGCTTCAATGGAAAAAAACCCTCAACCCAGGGGAGATTTCAAAGGCTTAAGAGACATATGTGATATTCCCTCATTCAGGGAAGAAATGGCCTTGCAAACTTCCTCCATACTCGACACTCAGGTACCCCTAAACATCAAGGAAAGCAGAAAGATGCTTCTCATCCCGTATTCTTAAATGGGCTCCTGCTGACGGCAGGTTCACCACTGCTACAGAAACTGGTGGTCAAGATGAACTATGGAACGACACCATAGGTGAACTTTAGTAAGACTAAGTGCAAGGGTGTGTGCTGAACATCTGCTGGAACCCACAGAGAATCCTGAAATTCCAGAAACACTACCTATTTAATCCTTGTTTGTTTTCCTAGCAGCGTTTTATGAGGAGACACCTTGAGGAATTTTTCTGAGTGAGATTTAACCACTTGAAGTGGAAAATAAAGTGGCAGCTACAATACATTAAATGATTTCAAAGAATTTGAATTTTAATCTATTTCATAGCAATATCTCCTTACTCTTACACTATACCCAAAGCTTTCCCTTGAGACTGGTCTTGGTCAGTGTCACAGACTGAGCTGGGGAGACCTTCTGCATGACCCACAGTGTTTCCCCTCATGTCCTCACCCTCCCGTTCCCGCAACACCACACCAGCTGTCAGGAGGGCTCTGGCAATCCCAGGAAAAAGAAGTGGGATCAGGAGCTATCACTGATGGCTTTGGTTTGATCGCACTCAGAACTTCACAGAGCTGAAAAGCCGAACTGTTTTGAGTTAATGGCCTTGAACAGAGAAGGCAGATATCCAAAACATGAGTAAATGGTAACACTGCAGGAATTACTCTACTTCCATTCTCTTTTTCCTGGTTTATTGTATCTTCTGCACAGACTTGTACCTTTGCAGGCAGGTAGAACAGAAGAACGTTCCCGTGACTCATTGTGAAAAGGCAGGACGGCACAGCTCAGGTTTCAAAATACTGACAGCAAAATTCAGTTCTCAGTGCTAAGACATTCCATTCTTTCAGTTTACAGCAAAAGTACAAAACATGAAATTCTAAACTTGTGTTTATTCCTCTGTATATCTTTTTGATGATTACTTCTAATTCATTAACAAGAACTACACTGATAAAATTAAAAATACCAGAGTCAAGATGATCTGTATCATTCAGATGTTGTATGGATGAGAACTACACACCTACCACAAACTTCTGTTACAAACAGCTCTATCAGAGTAAGAATATGTACCTGGAAAATAAATAAATAAATGAAAGTCTCTAGTGCAGAGGCAGATTGATGTTCCCAGGGTTGAAGGGCAGCAGAATCAATGTGCCCAAGAAAGAGGCAGAAGCATCCTTTGTTCTGCAAGTTGCTATCTTGACTATTTAGAAATGTTTCTGAAGAAATGCATGTAGTTCTGGGCTTCTTCAGCCAATGGAAAAACGTGCAAATACTTCATGAGCTTCACAGAAGTTTCAGAGTTTTATGCTATACTACTACTTTACACCAATTAAAACTGTCTACCTACTTGTTTAGAGAAATGGACAGCACAGGCTTTGCATGTGCTAATTCAGCCACACGTAGCTCAATCAGAGCTTCTGAACATCTACTAGCTTCTTCTTCAGATTTACAGGACCCATCACTGTATTTGAAGGACACTCATAATCGTGTTCGCATTTTGACAGAGAATCAAGACTACTTAAATCCTACACATACAAATAAATGGTGGCAGCTGTAGATGAACCTAGTTTTAAAAACCTTGTTATTTTGATTATGAGAAACCAGAATTGTTGTCCTATTGAGTTTTGGGCTTGGGTGCCAGGATTCATGTGCTGATCGAGATGAACCAACTCACTGTGTCGTTACATGGGTCTTGGATCCAACACACAGGAGCGCCCAGCTGAGCGTGGGGAAGGAGCAGCAGGACTGCTTCTGGTGGCAGCTCACTTGGCTGTTGACTTGGCTGGAACATACATGAGCACACCCCAAGGTGTGAAACTATGGCAAATGTATGTTTGGAAGAGTTAACTCTTTTCCGAAAGCAGTGTCCCAACATATGTAGAATTCGCCTTCTGAGCAGACGCCATAGTTGCTCAGCAAACAGCTTGCAGCCAAGGAACAGGTATTTTCTTAGGCTACGAGCTTCAAAACGTTTGGCCTTCAGGCCACAAACAACTTAAAAAGAAGGCACAGTCAGTGCCTACTGTACATACTGGCCACTGTATTTAGACTGTGATGCTTATGGTCCTTTTCATCAGCAGCTCCAGCATACCTAAGTGCTCTTAAACAAATTTAAGCTAAAAGGATAGATGACTACTGAGCATTGGCCAGTCCAGCCCAATGCAATAATCAGGAGTTTCACCAGACAGAACATTAGTGGCAGAAGGTGGCAGTTAGTGGCAGTTTTAGTCAGCACTGAACACCCAGGCGTACTTCCCTTGGATCGACACTAAAAATTATATTTGAAACAAAACAAGTATTAATTCCCACTTTCCCCATTTTGTTCTGCGGGCCATTTGTTAGGACAGCAACAGGACTCTCGTTGACTGAAGATGTATGAGCTAAAAAGACTTGCGAGGTTCAGACAGAGCTCACGAGTCAGCTCGCTTCCAGAGCAAATCCTCTGGCAGAGAAAAGTGCATTCCTCGCAAGGCTTAAGAAATAGCATTAGTGTAGTACGTTCACTACAGACGATAATCTACATCCCTCCCACTAGATGTCAACAGAAACTCTCTGCTAAGGGAATTCCCTGTGATGCTAAGCCAAACATTAAGACATACAGCTATGAACAAAGCTTCTGTGAGCAGTGGAGGATGCAACAGCCACATCATCCATCGTGTTACAGAGAAGCCTGTTGAATGCCTGATGGTTGTGCACCCTTCACTTATGTACACTCCAGCCCTAATGTTTCAGGGCTGCAGCATGGTTCTAGAGGCCCAATTTAAGTACGATTTCCACAGTGCAGCACTGTTCAAACTTGTGTGAAGTACTTGTGGGATGCATACATACAATTACCCCTCACCTACACTGGGAGGCTGCGTTCTATACCACCAGCACAGAAGTGATTCAAAGGAAACTGCTCCTTCTCTGACCTCTTAAAAATATTTCTGCATAGCGTCCAACCCTATGCTAAGGGGTTTTTTCCTCCCTTTGCCTCTCCAACCAATCTTTCTTTGGAAGAGAAACATTAGAAAGTCACTTCAAAATACACCCTTACTCCCCCAGTTTCTATTTAAATCATCTCATTTATGACAGAATATCTTTGCTGGAGACACGATTGAGTTTTCCCAGATTTTAAATACCTGAGAAAATGGGCTGCTACTTTTGTTGATAATTGAAATCACAATTTAGATTTCTTCGGTCCCTCAATCTAGTTGATGCTAGAAGTTTTAGGCAATGCTGTAGATAAACTGCAGGCAGTTACACTCAAAGAGCCTGGTCCATAATGAATCTGTAAGGCTCAGATTTAAAAAGGAACTTTGCAAAGAAAAAAAAAAGCGCCACAGGTCTAACTAGAGTACAAAGCAAGCTTTTGTGAAGCAGCCATGCAAGCTGGTTGGTTATGCAGCCTTTGCCCTATTGCCACTGGTGTTTAAGGTTGTCTTAAAGTATCCTTGTGTTCTCCTCCATCTACATTCCCCTCCCCCCCTCCACGATAAAATTCCTCAAGGGATTGTGCGGGAAGTACAGGCCGAGGACCACGTTGTCTTGTCCAGCTTGCACGGAGCTTCCCACAGTGGCAGCACTGGCCCAGAGGCAAAAAGCTGGCAACCCAGCATCTCAAGAGACACTGCCCAGCACATCAGCCAGGGGTGTGGGGCTGATGAAACCAATACGGGTTCTACAGCTACTTTTCATGCTCCTCTGTCTCAAAAATAGTGTTTGGGCGGGGTGAAGGGGAAACCCCAAACTAACTTTCAAATGTATGCACAGCATGCAAGCTCCAGAAGCAGCAACAGTAAGAAAGCTGGGAGTTAACATTCAGTAATTTTCCATTAAAAATTAAATTCTCTAAGATTCCACACGATGAGTAATAAAACTCAACAGGCAGAGTATAGCTACTCGTGATCTGCCTTCTAAAGTGGATCATTTAACTACACTTAATAGGATTTTCATGTCCTTTTCACAAAAGTCACACTAGTGCAGGTTTGCAGTTGCTAAAAAAGCAGAAGGACCTTGTAAGAAGGTAACCTTCAACAGATTGGCCAAAGCAGTCATTCTGTATTTCGAGTTTTTCTCTGAAGACAGGCAACAGTACTGGCCTTTACAAAAGCTTAAGCCTCCAATAGGAATGCAGGTGTGAAAAGGCCAACTGGAAAGCGATGATCTATTTGAGATTCCCCAAAAATTCCAGCCAGTATTTTGAGTGTCACTCAAAAACTGGCCCGTGAAATGGCACTGGGAGGTTCTGTATGCTCCCGCAGCTCCTTCTTGCTCAGATGCAGTCGTCCCAGTGTGCTGCAGCTGTCCAGTCTGACACTACAGAAGGCGAGGGCAGCCTGTTTTGGCACGTCTCACAGTAGAAAAGGGCAGTTCCCTCACAAAAGACAAAATACCTCACCTCTATCTACCAATATCAGAGAATTTAGCCACTGCATTTACCCCTTTGTAAAGCTGTTAAAACAGGTGATGGGCAAGATAAAACAAATTTAAAACTGGTGGTGTTCCAACAGTTCCCCTTTGCCACTCAGCCTCGCCATGTCCTAACAGACTTGTTGGATGCAGCTGGGTACGATCCCTTTCTGCACAACTTGTGCCAGCAGTCATTTTACAGAACAGAACTTAAAATAACCCCTCCACACCAATGCAGTGGCTGATGCCCATGAGTTTAATCCATGACTTCTTCTGAAGTGAAACCCTTCGATGCATTATTTAACTTAAAAAATTGAACAAAACACATGGGTGAGCTGGTGCTTTTGATGCCAGCTATAAAGCACTCTACGATAGGAAGTTACTTACCAGTTACGAGGTGTTTCTCAAGTGCAGCCTTTGCAGTCTCACTGCTGGGATGCACACCTGACATCTCAGACTTGCGAGGAGTCAGTCCTGTTAGGTGCCACTGAAGCACCCTCTTGTGGCACTGAACATTCAGTGCCCAAGGCTGAGAAGGTAAGGTGTAGTTTGCAGCAGCTTTGGCTCCACGGCGTTCAACTGTCGCTTCCCTGAAACCTGTTGTTGCTAGACTTTGTCATTTTCCTCAAAGATAACTTAGTATTAGTTCTCAATAATTTTACAGTACTAAGCCCTTCTTACATAGGTTTTTGTTAAGTTTTTGCTGTTAACTGCCTATGAACGTGTCTGCTTAGAATTTAGAGCCTTAATCAGATTTTATTATCAATAACTATAGTATTCCAGTATTCCTGCCCTGCGGTTTTTCTTCAAAAGCCTCCATCATTTCTAACCTGCACCTCAACATGAAGCTCATAACTAAGCTGCCGTGTGCCAAGGCTTTACATTCAGATACACAAAGAAAGCAAACCTGTCTTTAAAGAAACTCTGTGACAAGAACCTTTTTTGTGGTGGCGATGTGTTTCAAGCCAACACTGTAGCGATGCTGATGCGTATCTGTAACTTAAGACATGAAAAGCTCTGTTTTAATCTGCATGAAATTATAGTGATTTATCTGATCTACATTAGATCCCTACATCTTTACAACTACACCATTCCCAAGGGAGAAGCACCACCTGCTGCTGCTGCAAAAAGGGTCCTTGTTTTCCAGACCGTTTATGGATTGGTAACATCACTCCTTGTAGGGACAGGCCATCTTCAGGTTCCAAATTCAGATCAGATACAGCAATTCATGAGCAGTAAAACTTGACTCTCAAGTGCAGATCACCTCAAAAAAACCACCCTTTTATTTGGGTGCTAGCAGAGGAAGATCTTTTTCACTATGCAGTCAAGTGAACAAGTTCAAAGAACTGAAGTAACAGTAGTAAAAGAAAGCAAAACAGCAATGGAGGGTGGTGAGGTCTTTTTAATCAATCTTTCATCACTTTCAGTGTTGGTGACAAGAGATAAACCACCCTAATACTCATAGTGTATCTGTAAGTTGAACCAGTTTTCTGACCCCCCCCAACCCTGGCTCTCAGCAGTGATTCCTTCGACTGAAGCCAAGCACCCACGATGGCAGAGTGTTGGCTTTCTGTCATCCAGGTGCCTTGGGCATGTTAGGTGCTTGAAAGGCAAAACAGGAAACACACCAGCAACAGGCACCAGCCCTCCTAACTCAAGAAACTCCACAAAAATCTTCACATGGCTGACAGCCACAGGACAGATGTAACATACCTTGTAGAGCAGAGAAGGGGAGCTCCAGTAGTTCACAGGCAGGGGATGATAAATCACGCTCCCCAGGGATCCAGTCCTCCTTTTAATTGGCTGGGTCCCAGAGGACACTGGCTTCTGCAGCCACTACTGGTGTGCCTCACTGCAGCCAGGGTTCAGATCATGTGCCAGCCCCCGTGCCAGTCTTATGATACAAGTACAGCACCCGCGGCTGCGTTACACCAGCCACTCCGCTACTATGATCCTTCCACAGCCAGAAGACATCTGACATGAATTATATTGGAAGTTCTGGCAGACTCATCTGAGGCATTCTGACTATTAACTGGTCTGTCCGCAGCCTTTCCGAACACTCCTCTAGTTACAAAGGGTTAAGGCTGGACCTACATTACACAGCAGCCACACATCCCCGAAAATGGCCAGTAACAAAGTATTTTTATTGGTTCTGCTCAATACTTATTGCCTCTTAGTATGGGTCTACATTGCAGAATACAGCATTAGGCTCCCTCAGCTTTCAGGAAGTTAATTCCAGATGCCAGAAGTAGTTTAGTTCCAACTGTCTGGAACTTGGCATGGGCTAGTTTACTAATATGGGGAAGCACTCACACCAGAACAGAGGCATCAAGTTTAACTAAATCAGTCCTTGCAGACAAATATATTTATGACTGAAGAACAGCTTCTCTGAGTAAAATATTTTTACTAGCTAAGCTAAGCCAACAGCAGTGTACATTTATCAATTAGCACAGTTAAGATGCTTAAGGAGCGTTAGCACCTGAGTTGAGTAAATTACCAGTTCACCTATTTCTTTTAAGTCTAATAAGATAAATCAGCTGAACTTCAATAAAGGCTTGAAGTATTTACAAGTACTTCGTATGCCTATGACTGGGTAGTTTCAAAATCAAGATACCTCAAAACATCTACCTTCTTCCCCTTCTTTTGGCTTCAGTTTCTATTTAAGAACAGCCAATATATTTGCTGCTGCCTCCTAATTTGACAATTAACAGCAAAAACAGAGAAAACAGACTCCAAGTCTTCCTCTATCACGCAGAAAACCTGAGTTCATGTGCTTCAGAAATACACAGATACCACTGATAAACTTCATGTTTGAAATGTTCCTTTACCCCTTTTCTAAAGGGCAGCAGTGAATGTAATGGACAAATCTGGAAGCTAAGATGACGTGAAATTCAACACAAACACTGAGGCCTGTATATTAATTTTCTGAACAAAATTTAAAAGAATCACTTCTGAAAGGGAACATTAACTCACAACTGCCTTCCTCTTGTATGTGTAGTTCAAACACCACTTGCGACTTCCAAAGTATTGTACTTCATATTCGCTTAGCAAAGCAAGTTCAAGGTATTTCCTACTGTAGTTATTAAATTAATAAATAGGATTACTTTATCTGGGAACATCAAGATGTAAGACAGCATCATTATCAGGCTGCAGGTTTTGGTGTACAAAGTCGCTTCCAATTAACCCTAATCCAGCCCCAAAAAAGCTTCAGGAGAAAAAAATAGGGAGTGACAAACAACTAACGGGGTAACACATAAAAAGAAACCACTGCTCTATATAGCTCTGTAGTAGCACCAAATATCCCTTTTTTCCTTTTTTTTTTTTAAACGCAAAACGGGATGGAAGGAGAAAAGGGGGCTTGGTAGCAGGGTTTAGATGCAAATATACTATCTGTCCCTATCACCAAGTACATCTGTAAGAGAGGTTTGATTTTCTTCTTGCTTCTGCTTAATGAAATTGCTGCCATAATGTTACAAATTCTTGTACTTGACAAATAGGGAGTAAATGTATGAAGAAATCCATGTCTGAAATGACAAACTGCCTGATGGAGAGAGTATTAGAGCGAATCTGCTAATCACGTTAAGTTTTGTTAATTCCTAAGGGGCCTTGTGCACTAAAATCACAAAGATTTGCGGACATGGCTTGAAGCTCTGGAATGCAGGCTGTATTTTGGAATGCTGTATGTGGAAGAATCCCATGCTTGGCCTCCTCTAGGTGACCTTAAGCCCCAAAATTTGACACTTAGATGTCTGAAGTAGTCATCTTAAATGTCTTTCACAAAAAAATGTTCAGAAATAAGCATTTCTAAACAGGGAACCACTTTGTTCTAAGATTAGCGTCTAAACCAGATATGCTTTGTCCACAGGTGTTTTTCTTGACACATCAGCTCAGGCTTGACGAGTTACAACTTTTAGATACCTGAAGTGAAGTGACACTCTCATGAATTTCCATGATGCTGTAAACTTCTGTCTTGAGCAGCATATAAAGATTTGTTAAATAAATAAAATCTTGTAGAAGATCCTGAAGGATGAGGCAATAGCAGCTTCTCAGGAAGATTACAGCTCAAAAACACCCTATCAAAAAGTAGAACAGTTTTCTTCACAAACACACAGTTCATCCAGGAATTTAGCAATGGTACCGAGTCTCTGCATTAGTAAAACTTACCTTAGTAACAGCAATCTGAATTTCTTCCCTGCTTTTGATATGAGAGTTCTTCATCACACCAACTAGGTTGTTTTCTATTCATTACTAAAGTCTCATACAAACACATATTTTTGAGCCAAACGAGCAATTTAGCTACAAAAATCTAATTTTCTACTGGAATTAGTTAAATCCTTATCACCTCAAGTGCAGTAAACCTTGAGAGCAACCCCCCTTAAAAAACCCCTAAACTCGCTGCCTCAAAACCTGTATTCCTGTCTCCTAGGTAAAAAAAACCTATAGCAATAAGGACATTTGAAGTGATATATGGTTACAAGATTAAAAATGCCTTAAAAATTTACCATGAAAAATAAGCCCTTTTAGTTTCATTTAAGTCTTTCTAATTTTACTTATGTTTAAATCATTACTGTTTCTGACAAAAAGAGTTGCAGTTTCTTTAAGAGGGGCTTAAAATGGAAGTTTATAAAAATATCTATCTAAATAGTTCACTATAAAAATGGTGTAGGGCTCAAGTAACAAAATATGTGACAAATATGCAGGGAAAAATTATAACCTTTCAACATTTGATAAGTCTACTATGTGCTATAATAATTAACAGTAATTTGGGGTAACTGTTCAAAAATCAGATCTAAAAAAACCTCATCGTAAAGAATTTATAAACTTCTCAGTTACTTTACATCTAAAGTTAGTGTTTAATAACTAGGCTTATTTCTGAACATGAAATATAAAATTGGCTAAAGTGTGGTTATGAAAGTTGTGAGAACTGAATTTGAGAATTCATTAATGTTCAAATGAGCAAACATAAGACACCAGGTCATGTGTTTTATAGGTGCAATATGTAAGACTTCATCTGAAGTTCCACCACTGTCTTATAAAACTACTTAGTTCGAGTCATTCAGAAAATGTCATTAGCAGAAATACTTATTCAGGCTACAAAACAGTCATTACTTACCTTTATGAGAGTTACAAGGATGCTACTCAAAACCTGCAAAAATATGCAAGGCAATATCTCTGCCTAATATCCCCTTACAATGTGTTCTTGTGTGCGTGGATAATGTGTGAAGTATGAACGTATACAGAGAAAAAAAAATAGTGCCTCCCCCCAGACGTAAAAAGTAAAGAATGGTCCTTAAATTACTTCATGTAAGGAAGGATAGCAGCAGGAAGAACTTGGATATACTTGACAGGTAAAAGCTGTTCGCAGAGGAGTATCGTTGGATACCACGTTGGAAGATTTCATTCTCGGCACTGGTTCTGAAAATGCAACACCTGACACAGGTGCCAAACCAAAATTACAAAAATACAACCCCAACCAGTACAGTCAGTTGCCAATTCACAGTGCACACACTGTGCAGCCTTCCTGTAACATTTAACACGAACATGTCCATACTTACCTTTTCTAGATTAAAAACAGTTATTGTCTTTATGGGAAAAAATTAAAGCTTAATCATGTAGTTCTCATACAGGAATCAGTTGGGTGGATTGACAGGCTCTTATCATACGATACAACTGAAACTTCTACAAGTGTCTCCCATTTGTGCGTATCTCTGTATGTGAATCTTTGAAGGTGAAGTAAAGCAGTTTGGTGCCATACTAAAAAAACTAAACCCGAATCCTAAACTCCCTAGTCTTGTAGAGCCAAGAATGGATGGGTACTCAAGAAAATGTAAATGATTATTCAGGAATATCCCTATGCAATACATACATTTGAACAATACGGAAGATGAAATGGCAGCAGTCCTTTCAGGCTTTACAGCATTGTAATTATGATCGCTTGCCCAGGACGGGGTGCTGTTTTCTGCTACTGCCTCTTTGGCAATAGGCTGGGCGCTCGCTTCAGTCTTGGCAGTTGTCAAAACAGTCTTCTTCATGTTTATCTCTCTTTTCTCAGGAAACTGTCTCTTCTGGCCTGGAAGAGGCTTAACACCTGCCTGTATGATAAAAGAAGTTTAATTAATAATAATCATTAAATAAATATTTTACAAACAAGCACAGAGTTGCATACATGCACACGGATTTCCTCCATAGTAAGCTCCTGCAGATACACCTGAAACGTCACTATTTCACATTCAAGTCAATAAAACAAATAGGCACTGGAACTTCAGGAAGAGAATGCTAAAGAAACCACCTCAAACCAGTACTTATAATCAAGCTGTGGGTTTTTTCCTTTGTTTGAAGAACTTCTGCCTGTTTTATAGTGGTTTCAAAAAGGAACAAAGGCTTTGATTTCATCTTTTTGCTTCCCAAAGCACACACAAGATGCAGTCACATTAGTTTACAATTCACAGTAATTCCACATTACTGCCCAAAGCACAGCAATTCGGAATTTATAAAGGTAAAATTAATTTGAAATAGAATTAAAATAAAAATGGTGTACTGCTTATATTTTTAAAAGCTAAATTAATTTGAAATTACATAATTTTTAATATTTTTTATTAAAAATGGTGCGCTGCCATCTAGAAGGTCCTCCAAGAAACCATCTCCATATAGAGGCAGTTATTAAGACTTTTAAAAAGTGGCAGGAAAACATTTTATTGACAGAAGAATTAAACAATGCTTTTACTAGAGAAAGCGCAAGGGGAAAAAGCAAAAAAAAACCCCAGAAAGCTCGTCTTTAATGCATGACCTGGGAATTTGTCTCAAAAAGGAGTACAGGAATAAGTTACTATGCTCCAGGACAACCGTTTTGGATCCTGAACATCAACTTACCTGCTGCTGTGATTTTAACATGCCGGGTTTTTCAGATTTTGGTCTGATCTTCTCTTTTGGTTTTGGTTTTGCATCTTTGCCAGCACTTAAAAACTTCATAGTGGCTGCAGCGTGTTTGAGAATGCAGTCGTTGCTGCAATACACAGAATCAGGCTGAGCCAAATTGGAACATCCAGGACCAATGCACTTGGATGCACCAGGAGCTTCCATGACCTAGAGATTGAAATGGAGCGAGTTCAAACTTCAAAAGAAGAAACAACAGAAACACACCTTTATAACATGAAGAAATGCTTACACGTTGTACGTGCAGACTGCAGCTTTGACTATTAGGGACCTGCACAACTGCCAGCATGAAAACAACTTTGGTTTATGACATCACAGAAACAACCCGTGCAATATATAAGATTTTCACTCTTGAAAACACAACGCATTCTGAAAAGAGTGTTTTAAGTGGTTGGTCTGCCAGCAGTGAATTAAGTGAGGCTGGTTTCCTAAACTTTCCAATCCCCTAAGCACACAAATGCTTTTTTCTGATTCTCTACATCATGTGAGAAATCTCTTCAATAATGCAGAACTGGCTTCTCAAGAGCAAGGTTTCTAAAACACATTTTACTTATGTATCACCGTCAGTAGCTGTCCTCAACCATGCACACACGCAAAAGGAAGCACTAAGCTATTCAGCTGTACAGATAATTCCTGCTCTAGAGATTTACTAGTTTTAATTTTAGAAGTCTCCAGCTTATATAAACAAAACCACTCTCCTAGGCAATTTTGCCACAGCCTATACTTGTCACAGAGTTAGAAGTTTGCGTATGCAATCCATAGATTCCTCTACCTCACCATCACTCTCCGTTTACATTGAAAGGTTACGTACTAGGCACTTCCTCTCCAAATGTTACGATGTACAAACCAGCACATTTCTTGAAAACAATACATAGGTGAAAGCCTAGAAACATTTGAAAGCCCTTTAGGTTCTAACATATCACTCCTAGGTATGATGCCTTAGTCTCACTCTTCTACTGTACTCCTAAAATCTTCTACAACTCACCTAACACTCAGAACTACTGTAGTTCTAGACAGTCTCTCCCCTATAAGTAAGCTGCAATTTCTAATTATCAAAACTGTTTTTTCAGGAATACATTCAGTTTAAAAAACTATTATTTGCATAGCATGGCTTATTTTTCCCCTATCAAAAGTCAGTAATGACAGTACCATCTGCTGCTGTCTGGGTTTGGGAATTTTCTCCTAAAAATTAAGCTTATGCTTTACAATACTTTTCCATCATGTACACACTTTATTGCAAAGTACAGGAACAAAGTGTGAATTCAAGCTCCCTAAGCAGTACCTCAAACTTCAGATTATATGAGGTGTCACTTCTAATTAAGGGCACTTACTCAGATCAAACTTTCAGTGTTGATGTCTGTACTTACATAACTTCTAGGAGTTTTAACTATGAGCCAAAACTCCACAGCTACAGCTGCTTACGGACACAAAGGAGTCTTTCTCCAAGTGCTTAGAAAACTGGTGTAAAAGAACCGATAAACTGAATAATGAGACTGTTCAGTCACTATAACACAGTGATTTCAGCACACCAACGTATGAAATAGGAATCATCTTTTTGCCTAGAACGGACAGAAAAACGTGCAACAAGAGAGTGGTGCCACAGAGGATCTTAACTGAAGTCTGAGAGAGACCAGAGGCTAAAAGACAGCCAGGCTTGAGTGCTCATTTCTCTCAGCACCTGGAACCACCTGGCAATACAGAGGAGCATTGCATTTCCATATGAGGCAAGAAATTAATTATCATTGTTTTACTTTCACTAAATGAGAAATGCCCAACATATTCAAGTAACTTGTTAGCACGCTAACATCAAAGAGTGACTGGGAATGCTCAGAAACAGAACTGAAAACTAACAGTAACCCCACCAGTGAAATGCAGACCACCACCAGCAGAACTGTCTTTGAAAGCATTTGAGAACAAAACTGTTCTTGAAAACGTTTATCTTATAATAGTAAGTACCTACATATTGAGCTCAAACTGTTCTGATCTCTACATTGAGCTTCCTGTGCTGACAATGGGAAGCTCTGCTATTTAAACAGACTGGAAGCAGGGGGTGTTGCAGACATGGTTCATAGAAAACACACTATAACACAAATGATCTCCAGAGATACGCTTACGTTCAAAACTTGTACTACTTACTCTAGAGATAATTACCAAGTTTAAAGATCAGGCATCAAAGCCTCATACAGAAAAAAAATTATTAGTTGTAAGATTCTAACAGCAAATAGACTGAACATGCTTTTGAAGGCACAGTAAGAACAAGAGGAACAAGTTCAAGATCTTAGAATAACTACAGTAGTTTACGCAGTACAAAGACAACCACTGCAGCACAAAGTTTTTAGTTTGCATACATTAAGGAAGTTTTGAAAGGGGTATGGAACTTGCTATTACAAAATTTAAACTTCCTCTATATCTTATGCCAGACTCACAGTAATTCAAAATACACATTTCTATGTTAAAAATGGCAGTATGAAACAATTCCCCACATACTAATAACTTGAAAAGCATGACGACAAAACCCAGAGCTTTAAGGGGAAGCACAGCTGGAATTAAATCCAACAGACACTTGACATTTAGCGAGAAGTTTCACTATCGTGGAAAACATCCAAAACTGAGACTATTTCAAAGCTAGTGTAAACTGGCCCATATTTCTAATATTTTTAGAAAAGAACTACTTATTATTTGACAACCAAAACAGAGGGCAGAATAACACAAAGCTTAGTAGCGTGGCTTTTCCTTACACCTACATAAAACTTAAACATACCCACTTCAAATTAACACTAGTTTTAGTTCCCCTACTGACAGAACTATGGATAAACTTCTGCCAAACAGTAATATTTACCTTTAAAAAAAACAGTCAGATTTACAGCCCTACAAGTAAGCCATTATCTCAATGCTCTTAGTGAAATACAAAAAATAATAACCAGTTAAAATACTTACAGGCTGAAATATCTTTAGTTTTTTCTTCCCACTCGGATTTGTAGCTTTTTCAATCCTACCCTTGATTCCTTGGTCCTCAACAGATTTTTGTTCAATTGTTCCTATGCTTGTGCATTCTGTGCCATCCACATTTACTTGTCCTACTTTGGCTTCCTGCTGGTCTGTTTCTGAAATGGGCTCATCTTGCCCTTGAAGAATGGTGCAGTTTGGACAGATGTAGTCCTCACCATTCCTCTCCAGCAATCGCCCTCGAGCCTCAGAAATACCCACGCAGTCACCATGAAACCATTCCTCACATCTGTCACAACAAATCATAAACCTGAAAAAGAAAAGCAGGGAACAGTAAAACATCATGAAATGAAGACAACCAATGCTGAACAGATATATCAAGCAGCAGATCTTAAGTACCCTGTTAAAGTACCTGCATACTGTTTCTGTTTCACTGTTCATTTCCGTACTTGCTTGTTCCCTCTTTTCAATATTTCTTATCACTCACCCCAAACATCAAACCAACCTAAGAGCTCATTTACATATACTCAAAAAGTAAGCATTAGCATTGGGTCTAATGTTTCATCACAGAAAAACTCCAACCACTTGCATTTTTAGCTTGCCCACCTGTTGTTATGAGGCTGCCGACAGATGCAGTACAGTGCGTTTGGGTCATAAATCTCAGACTCAGGTTTGCTTTTGGGTGGTTCTTCAGGCTCTTCATCTGTGATCCCTTCCATGCCAGGGGAAGGCTTCACCTCCTCCTCCTGAACCTGAAGATCATCAGTGTTTTCCTCAGACACAACCACCTGACTTGCAATCTCGGTGCTGTCTGCAGTCTCAGGCTCTTGTTTGACAGGCAACTCAGACTCAACTTGTTTTTCAGACTGGACTTCACCGGTTTCAACAGGCTCTTGTTCTGAATTTCTTTTACGCAGGCGGCTCTGTATATCCCTCAATGTCAGCTGCACAGGCTTCTGTTCAACACGTTTCTTTCTCAGTCGATTCTGCAGTTCCTTTAGTGTTAAGCCATCACTATCGCTATCAGAAGCCCCATCCTCTTCCTCTTCTTCCTCCTCCTCTTCCTCCTCCTCTTCTTCTTCTTCCTCTTTTATGCGTCTCCTTTTAGGGCTTTTTGGATCCTTGCTACTCCTAGTGCAAATCCTCCGAGTTGCACGTTTTATTTCTGGAGTGCTCTCAACACTATCTTCTGAAGCACTGTCAGCATCTGTAGCTGGACAAGATGCTGGTTCACTTGAATCCTCTAAAGCAGTGGGAGCATTCCTCCTGCCTCTGCGTCTTACTGTTGTAAGAAATTCTTCCACTCTTTCTGTTCGCTTTGGTTGCCGTCCACTACGCCTGAGATTTAGGCTTTGTTGCTGTTGTGGCTGTTGCTCACTGGAGTCCACATCAGCATCTCCTGCGTTTTCTCGCTTGGCAATTGTAGTTCTTCGAAAACCCCAGGTTTTCCTGAACTCTTTACTTGTAGGCTTGATAGTTTTTTGTTCCTCCTCATTGCTTTGCTCACCTTTCTCATCCAAAACTGATGCTAAAAACAAGGGAACAGTTATTAAACTGGTGGTGAAGGAAGAAGCTTTTTCTTAAAAAGTTTTTTCAGCATAGTATTATTTCATTTGCCATAATATACATCTTCTCCACCTCATTTTACAGCCCTGAAAACATAAAATGCTTTGTGAATGTAACACCCCAACAACAGCAATTAAGTAGACTGTTGAACACTGCCAACATAATCCAGCTGTTACAAGCACTTCTGTTATTTCAAAATACATGTCTACAGTCCCATATACATACACATAGACACATAATGGACAAATAAGCATATTTTCTGATCAATTAAAGAAAAAGAAATCTTACCAGGTGAGCTATTTTCCATGTTTTCAGTATTAGATTCAGACTTTAATGGCACTGGCTGTGAACTTACAGCTTGCTCCATAGCATGGACACCACTGTCCTCAGTCCAAAATGCTGAAGAGAAACATAACGTTCAAAACTCAGACTCAAAAAAATATTCTCATTTAACAGCATTATGTTATTGTAATAAACACTTAATTTGAATTTCAAGCTACCAATAGTCACTGAATATCAACAAAGATTTAACTGAATCCCTTCAAAGACGAAGTTAAACATATGGTTTTGGACACTATACTGACGTATTTTATTAAATACCCTTAGGACTGCTGGTATTTCTCAAAAAATCCTTTTGTCGTATAAATCTATTCCCTGGGGTTTGTCTGTGGAAAAACCCATAGCAGTTCCACTCTTCATGGACACAGCAAGGAAAGCCCAAGGAGTCAAACACACAGACATGGTTACTGTTTTCACAGTGAGGAAAGTATTTGATACTAGTAACACTTCCTGATAGAAAACATTGCCCATTACCTGCCCCAGGATAAGAAAGAAGGTGGAAACAACAGCCAGTTTAAAGAAATTCAAGGCTACTGCTGTTTACATAATACAGCATTGGCCTAAGAATAACAAGACTTGGGATTTTCACCAAAAAGTAAACCAAGAGAAAAATATTCCAGTGTTGCTTATTAAAATAAATGAGGTCTCTATCTTGTGTATTAAACAGTTCAGCTGCTATTTTTAAGTTGTTTCAGAAATACCAGTAGGTAATTCAGGAAAAAGCAACACATTTTCCCTTCATCATATCTCTAACGAGGTTTATTGGATAGAAGAAATGATACAAAAAAGAATAAAATAAAAATCTTCTCAATTATCTCCCTGGTGAGGGAAAAAAAAGTATGCTGGATGAAACTTGAGAAAGGCAGCTCCTTGATAATTTATTTACAAAAGGACTTTCAGCCTCTACCATCTATCCAAATTGAGCACAGAACTTCCAGCAATCACAGTTGGACCCATAGGAAACAAAACACAATCCATGCTGACAGCCAGGATACCTCTTTTTCCCCTCAAAAGTCTTTTGCAGCATACTGGGAGACTCTTGGTTGAGAGGACAGAAGGAAGTGAGAGAAATAAATTAAAACCAGGAGACTACATTTCAAGCAGTTCAGGAATAACCTTGTTTGAACAAGTATTAAAGTTAGTACGGTACCACAGTGCAATGTTTTATATGAGTTGCACGCCATGGAAATACTCTCCTAAACGAATGCAGAAACTATGTTTTGCTGTCACTGCAAATACACTGCTCGTGTGAAACTACAATACACAGTAAAACTACAATAAACAGAAATAACGTGTTAAAATAACAAGAAGAAAACCTTGACTCTCCCTCAAGCATGTTTTTGGAGTACTTATTTACATATTCTTGGCTCAGGAATTTCACAGGTGAGTCGAATGGGAACATTAACAGAATATCTAAGCAACAGTACTTGCTGAAAGAATCAAAGATATTTCTAACAGCTGTACATGTTAGAGCTACAAGTTTTCCAAGGCATCCCTTAGTAAGCTGTTCCCAGTCTTGCAGTGCACACTGGTGATAACACCTCCTTATTTCACACACTGCATTGGCTGCTCTACTGTTCTGCCATATTAATAAACACAATCCTGCAACTCCCCTGCTTTCTTGTATTATATTTAACAATGTTAAAACAGAACTGTCAATGTTGTGGAAACAAACGGCCAGGCATACGTTAAGGAAATTAACACTAAAGTTGTAATTTAAAGAGTCATTTCAGTGAGATACTACAAAGATTGCTGTAAAGCGGCACATTCCATAACATCAATTTCAATAGTAACTGATTGCTTCTTAACATAACAGCCAGAAAAAAAGTGAATTTTAAGCCTGTACTACACAGGTAAAGACCTGAAACCCATTAAATCCAGCAGGAAATTCCATTAAGCTTCCTGGCAAAACAAATCACTGACTATATATTTTATTTAAACCAACATTAAAATCCTATTCACCTGAGGAAAATGCTGCAATGGGAGTAACAGAACAAGTCAACACAATTAGAGTTTACATCTTTGTTTACCTTGGAAGATGAACTGTTAAAAGCTACAGGCAGAGGTAATCCAAATTCTGAGACTTACATTCCAGATAAAATGTAATGAAATAAGAAGTTTTCAATGTCCTCTATGTGCTTTACCTGACTCAGCATTAGAGGTTCCTCCCTGCAGAGCTGAAAGGAACGGAGAGCCAGAAGAGGGCAGCAAAGGATCGGAGTCATTCAGCATTATCCTTCCAGCACATGCTGAATGTCCTCATGCAAAAGCGCCAGGTGTTTCGGAGTTGTCAGTAGGACCAAACGCTAGCGATCCTCCTTTTCCTACTGGCTCCTGGGGAAAATAAAAACAGATAAAATAAGGCAACTATATATTTATTAATTTATCCTACAATTATAAGCATAACTTTGGAATTGGTTTTGCCTCTTTTACATCACAAAGTACTACCAGTCAGTTTGCCTTTTTGACGCTTCTACTTTCAGAAAGACATCAAAACCAGAATGGTAAGTCGGTGTCAGGCAATGCCACCTCCACCACCTACCAAGAGCCGAGACCTTAGAAACAATTACAAGAAATATAATTCTACTCTCATCAATTCATTTAGATTCTATTAAAGACAGACGAGAGCAGTAACAAACGGTAATTAGCAAGGCTATTACATTTACAGTATTTAATAGCATTTTAAGAGGTAAATGCAGAAACACTTTTAAACTCCATCAGCTTGCCCAAGATTACAGCAGGGAACATTTACCAGTTTGTACTAAATTTAATCACAGAAAACATCTGAAGTTTTGAGGACTTAAATCCAAGCAGCTGCTCAGTGTTTTTGCAAGGTAGGATAATAAAAACATACAGCTGAACTTCAGAATTAAGGAACATTCCTTATCACTGTCCCTTTCACCAATAAGGTTTGCAATATAGAATAATTCAGAAGTTTCCTCTCAAGGGCAGCAGATTACATCAATTACAACATTTTCCCTGAAGTTAACCCCTGGAAAATAGTTCAAAGTCACAAGGTATTCATTTAAATCATCTGAACAACTGTTTAGTTCAAGGGTCCCAATTCACCCACAGAGTATCAATCAAACATCAGCACTGACTGCTCACTTCCCAATGCACATGAGCTTGAAAAGCAGTAGGAAATGCTTGTATCTAACCCAAAGTAGTCTATCAAACTAGAGCTACACGGGAAAATAAATTGGGAGGATAAGGAGGAGCAAATACACAGGACAGAAAAAGTCACCTTTGACCTGGCCTATAAAATAAAAGAGTAAAACCAAAAGAACATGACTGGACATTGACTCTGTGTCAGTGTTCTGCAATTACAGATGCAGGGAAACTGCCATAGTAGGTGTAGTAAGTAACTGTAACATTTGTAATTCTTTCAAAGGTTATTAGAGAACAAGAGTGTGGAAGAAGGCACTTTAAACTCAGTCTGGCTTCAGCTATCAGTGACTGACTCCCTGGATATATTCACTGACTCAGACAAATTACATATTAGAGCAGATCTCCCTGATCAGAATCTCCAATTGATCACACATCATGCAAGTTTTAAGTGATTCACCTAAGGAAAGAGGGAAAGTCAGCTAAACAATTCTTGTTCAATTCAGTAGTACACTATAAAAGCAAACCATGCCTCCAGAACACGATAGAAGTGCATCCCATTTGAAAAATGTATCCTGTAACACACTGAAGAAGGAATTGTCTAAGAGATTGTCTTAACAGTGCACAATTATGGATCTGCATGTTCAAGGTCCTGTGTGCAACGAGCTCTTCACAATTACGTTGGAGCCACAGAGTCAATATCACTTAAGCATTAAAAAAAACAGAATATGTATCCTCTCTTCTGAGGAGGCTCCGGCTGGTTGAACAGAACACATTTCAGTGTTCGTCATACCCCACCCAGTGGCAAGGCTGCACAGTGCACAGGCCAGAGCTCTGATGTAACATAAACAGCAACATTAACACAGATAATAATTGAAAACTAAGATATTCTATGCAATAATCATGCTTCTCTTTGCATTCAAAGATGTAATCTCATTATTACTATCTGTATTTTTACCTCTGGAGAAAAAAAAACCAAACACTTTAACAGAACCACAATTTCAAGATAATTTCAAGTTTGAGAGGTGTTAAATCTTCAGTACACTTAAACCACAAAAATTGCAGCCCCCCTACATTGGCTATAAAAAGCTTGATTTCTTCTTATTATTCACTATCTCAATTTTTTCCTCTCCCCATTGGTCCAAATTATTTTTCATGAAAAACAGAGTAAGTTTCTGCTCTTGCAGAAGTGCATCTTAATGTGCATTAAATTTAAAACATCACATCTAAAAGTTGAAAAATCAAAGATTATCAAAACTTCAAAGCAAAAAGCCTTAACTCACAGTCACACTTTTTAAACCTTAGCAACTTCACTGGTACTTCTAATCAAATGCTCTACTAAATGCCTTTAAATTATTTACTACAATATAAGGCAACTTTGGAATTCTCCAACTATCTGTTTCTCTTCCCAATTCAGTATGGGGTTTTTGTTCATTTGTTTCCTCTCAGCTATTCAATTGAAGTTGAGGAGATACCAATGGAAGCATAAGCTGAAGCAGCAACCTGGCTATCTCATTTTAAATGAACTGAATACCCAAGATGGACTTCATCTTATTCCTCCTAATGCAGTACATTAACTACATTTTTGAGAGTGGAAGTCCTAGCTGGAAACAGAAGATTATTGCACTTCCCCTAACACACAATTCCTACCAGTATCAACCTCCCTTTTCTGCTACTTCTCCTTTAGAAAGCATATTAATCACCTCTGAAAAACCTGAGCCAAGAATCTCTTAACGATGGCAAAGGCAAAATAAAGTTAATAACAGACATATATACTGTTGCTTCTACAAAAGCCCTCTGGTTTTGCTTATGATAACCAATCTCCACTGTGAAAATGCCTAAGGTTTTTGAGACGGACTATAAATGAAGTTAGAAACACAAATCAAGGGTTTCTTAAAGCAAAAATGTCTTTTCATGGACAAAGTTTGCCAATACAATCCCTAGGTTGATTTAAATGGTTGCATACCAACACAGCAGATCCTCATAAACAAAAGATTCCCAGTGGTTATAAAATCTGTATTTTTAGACTGCAAAGAACAAAGTACAAATTTAACACTACTTGAACCCACACACCTCTGCCACAGAAACAGTCACCCAACTCCGTAGGAAACACTCATCTTCTGGATCCAGCAGAATATGAACCTACTAAGTAGCGACCCAAAAGGATAAAAAAAAACCCAAAACCATTATCTGCATTATCTGCCCCCTCAGTCAAGGTTGTTTTAAGCTTGCAAACCATAACGTGAGCATTCCAGTGAAACAGAACAGTCAGTTCCCTAAAAGCAGAGCATAAAGCTCATGCACGATATCATAAGAATATTCAGCCAAGAAAACATTTATTTAGGTTTTTCCTCCCCCACTAGTCTGTAGGTAAAGCGTTCCAGTTTCCCTAAAACAAGTTAAGCATTTGAATTCATTCTGGCCCTAAATTCCAAAAGCAACTTAAGCACAAATGCATCCTTTCCAAGTAAAATCACAGAACTGCCAGCTTTTGGTTGCAGCTTGGTCAACTATTCTCAAGCAGGAACAAACCCAAACCCACAGGACTGCCCACACTGTAGGACTAGAGAAGCCATCAATCACATTCACCGATGCTGTGGATTCTCCAACTACTGTAAATACATGCATATTCCCAAATTCCAAACCATGCTACTGCAACACCTGTTCACAAACACACAATACACTAAACTCTCCCGATCCTTCATCACACCTTTATTAAGCAACAATTTAAAAGAGAAAACTTGTAATCTCACTCCACTTCTTGTATTCAGACAAAGCCTCAAAGGTCCCAAAAAGCCGACAATGTACTGCTTTGTAACCCACAAATCTCAGGCAAAGAGGAGGGATTATCTACACCAGTAGCACAGAGCTTAGAGATACTAAGTGCAGGATAGGCAGTTCAGAGTCACCTGGATCAGCTGATGCTGACTTCATTAAATCCTTTTCAAGATGCCCCAATATAACTTCTTAATCTGGTGATGACAGAGCAAAGCTTTTAAAGAACATCAACATTCTCTCGTCTTTGTGGTTATATTGTATTCTTACAGAAGCTTTTAAAAGCACGTATAATTCACCAATGACCAGTGTCATCTCCACAATCTGACACAAATTCAGTCTGTGCCAGGATGTAAGACATTAGCTTCAATTAGAATGGCTTAGACCTGGCCTTTAGCTGTACGTTTCTGTGAGTTTCCTCAGAGTTAGGACTGACATGCAGAGTATTCGGCTAGAACCATAATATCCAGGATGGGTTCCTTTAATATTAACAAAACTGCAGGCTGCAGGATTATGTGAATAGAGAGTATCCATTCCAGAACAGTGACTCCAATTGCAGTTCACACTGTTTTCTCATTCTGTTCCCTTGTTCTGTTCCCTGTAAAAGAGGCACTGGGCTTGTCCCATGCCTCCTCCAGGTGTCAAAAAATTCCTTATGTGTAAATATGTTATTATCACATAAGAAAAAAACTTATTGTCTGAGAATTCATATTAAGGACACAATTTCTGAAGCAAATAAAATAAATGCTGCTATGCCTTAGCTAATGACACTCCCAATCAGAACACTGATCCCATTGAGTATTTGTCAAAGATGACATCTGGGAAACCTGCACACTCTCTACTTAGGCAGCAGCAAAATTAATCCCTTGCATCAACAAGAACTATAAAAGCAGCCCAAAAGAAGTCAGTAGGGCAAAAGCCTCCTTTGCATATAAATGAGCAGCTCCATTCAGGCCATGGACAAAGCTTACAATCAACCCAACCCCAAGAACAGCAGGAAAAAAAGTTCTGCACTAGCAAACTACACATAGGGCTGGGCTGCTGTTCCCTCCATCTGCTCATCCACAAAAGATGCAAGAGCAGGCTACTTACATGAGAAGCAAGGGAAAATTAGATGACCAAGCAGAACTACTACGTGGTCTTTTATTTTCCTATGAATATATCCACTGCTTACTGATTTAAGTATCTTCCTTCTGAAAGAAGGAAAACACTTTTCAAAGAGCTGTGAAATGGGAATGTTATGACAAGACAAGCAGTGAGAGCTGAAGAGTAAGTGAAGCAGCAGTGCTTAAGGCTCAAATCTTGATACGGGAAGACATAAAATTGTTCTGATCCTCAACTCCTCCCTTGCCCTGCAACTAATTTACTATCTCATTACTTGACTGCTATAGACAAGCTGCAGTTCAAGGTCAAAAGTGCAGACATCCCAAGTAAATGCAAAGATTTTATCCCAGAAGTTTACACTTGAAAGACCATATTAAATAAAAAAAAAAAAACTTGTGTAAAAATCTAAGTACATCAACATTTATAGTTATACCTAGAAGAATAAAAACAAACAGAAATAATGCTACAAAATCCATAACACTTAACTGTAAATGCTGTGCTCACTATCATTAAACACATTAAATTCCAAGTTTAGAAACAAACCTACCACCTCACTTACTCACAATTCTAACAACTTTAATATTTGTAGTTAAATCCTTCCTATTCCAGAGTCAATGCATTATTCCCATTTAAAAAACTAACACGTTAACAAGCTTCTGAATTTGTGTTATGTAGATTCATTAATACAACCACATTCCTCAGAAAAAAAAACCCCAAAACATCCTAATTTAGGAGATGCACTCTCCATACATACTGCATGAAGCAAGAATAATTCTAGGCAAATAAGAACAGTGCTATGCAGCCAAATGAGGACAAAGCCCTGGCAAGCCCTAGTTTTAAGATAGCTTGCATCAGAACAGTATTCCAACCCCAGATACACATAACACATAGCATTAATTTGTTAGGGATACACCACTGACTTTTACAAGTCTTGCATCACACCCTTCCATTCAGACCTGCTGCTTCTCCTCTCTCCTCCCCATCTCCTTTTACAAAGACAGGTTCCAGTACTTGTAAAACCTCATTTTTCAATGTCAGGCAGTTCCCCCATCTGGCTCCCTACCAAAAGTAATAGAAGAGAACTGACTTGACTAGTGTGGGACAGGATCAGGCTGCCCCAGGATAGAGGTAACTGGACCAGAGGATAATCTTTGAAGATGGCAGAAAGTGTAAGGGTCAAGTTTCCCAGGGACACCCTAGCACACAGTGCTCTCAGACCTCATGGGGGGGCNGCTCCTCCACTGAGATCCCCTTCCACAGATTCACCAACATTTTATCAAGAAGTCCCTGAACTCAGTGTAAGACCTTGTGGTGCAATGAAGCGTTATCACAAACAATTCAGTAGTGTCCTTGACTAGCACATCTCTCCGGTCAAGACAATTTCAGTCAAGTTTTGTCGTTTGCAGACTTTCTGACTTTGAATGCAGCTGCTTTAGTTTGGTGCTGAAAAGCTATCTCCTCTGTCAAGGGCATGGTGCAAAACACTTGTTCTGTATTGGCATAGGAGAGACCATGAAACGCTCATTTACATGTCACGGAGAACTACCAATACACAATGCTGATGTCAATCAACTGATGATGTTTTAAATGTAAATATTAACTACTTTTTGTTTTTCTTTCTAAAGACACAAACATGTGCTCAGTTTTCCTTCAGATTTTTCTCTCGTGAAAAACAAAACTCTATGCTTACAAATTTCACAAGATGTTTTTCTTTCCACTTGAGAGGTACTGAAGTATGCTAAGCTGACAATAAATTTTACAGCAAACCAACCTGACAGCTTACTTTTTAAAATAATTATGCAAATTGAATCATTCCAAGAAATAAAAGAAACTGCTTCCCTTAAAACCAATACTACGTTCACTTAGTCTCTGTGCTTGTAGGAATAAAGGAATCAATCTTTCCAAATTAAAATGTCATTAGTCAGTCACTATGATAAACCCTCCCTACTGTATGTCTGGAAACAATACGCACGTCCATATTCTTCCCAGCATTTCTGTCAGGCTTCTCACTTACCTTACATAAGCCTCATAAGAAGGCCACGGCCTCATACGATGGATAACTGTGCACATACAGGACAGCAATCCTGCTCGTTTGCAGTAAATATGTGACCACCTGGAAGCGTGGAATTCAATGTCTGTGCACTGAATCACACTATCACGCAGCAGGCTCTAGTGCACAGCAGCAGTGAGACAGAGGACACTAAGCAACTCCACAGCATGACATAACTACTCCAAGTAAAAATCGATGAAGTGGTTCTCCGATTTATACAAAACAAAGTACACACACACACACAGAGTTTTATTTTGATGTCTGTCACACTAAAAAAAACATCTCCCCAAGTAAAAGTTTAAAAAAAATACAAACTTATTTTAGTTTGCATCAAACTGGATCAGAACAGTCACAGTCAGAAAAACATGAATTACAGGAGGGATGTACCACTCAGTCAGTAGTGCAGCAGAATGAGAACAGTATCAGGTATTACAAGTATGTTTTATTCTGGGTAAGCAGCAAAAATTGTTTCTTTGAACCAGAGCGAAGCTCTCACAGCTAAATAGCAATTGCTCATAGAAACACTCAAGGCACTTTTGCAGCAGGCCAGAAATCTGGCAAACATTAAGATTTTATTTAATAAAAGACAAGCCTGTGATCAGATCTGCACTACAGATTTTGACTGGCATAACTGCACAAATCAAAAACATTAATGGGTATAATCCCTAATCAACAGAGCTGAGCATAAATATACCTGCAAAACTATTTTTACCTTTATGAGTTGCTCTGTTTGCAGGGTGGGGCAGTAGGTGTGCACCATCCTGGTGCAGCCAAGTCTTATCAGCGTGGCTACACACATAATAAGAAAGCACAATCAACACACTAGTGCAAGCTCTTCCAAGTATGGAATCAGTTTATCTCAGGAGGAAGCAAGACTTTGGAAATTCAATCAAATTCCTTATGTGAGCAACTAGATTCTATAGCACTTGTGCATGCGTGACAGCTTTGGCCAGCACAAAGTGTCAGTAGAAGAGGAGAGAACCAGGACTGATGACTGTACCGAGGGAACTTCAGAGAAGGATAAACCTTAACACAGGCCACTTGCGCGATGCACATCCTCCAACCCATAGGCCCCTAACTGTGTTTGATAAACAAACTCATATTCAGATCAGTGTTTTCTGCATTAACTAATGAGGAAAGAAAAGCATTATATAGATGCCATTGATATTTTCTAGTCCAGAGGTTTATGGTTGTTGAAAAGACTGGGCAGAAACACTCCCCTAGATTATTGACTGACACTCAGCTTTTTCACAGCTGCTATAGCCCCTCTCAAAGCCTTTATCCATGTTCTTCTAAGTAAGCTACTCCCGCATCTATCCTAACAATGAAAATTTACCCAAAGACAACAAAATAAAATTACATGTTTTGGTCAGGTTTACTTCTGCTCTCAGGGTGTGAACAGTACGGGCAAAATATGAGAGAGCAAATAGATTTTACTCATTAGAAAAAGCTGTGAGCAGAATCACAAGCAGTACAGAGAGCTCTACTAATTTCTTTTTCCTTTTCCTATAGGTTAAGGAAGAAAACCACAGCTTTCTGTGGTCAAAATCTTAAACTAAAAACCCAAACACAACCATCTCTGTACAAGAAAACTTTGAAAGGCCCCAGTACAAGCCAATTTTATAAGGCATGGTCTGACGTTTAAGCAACAGAAATATCCACCACAAACTTGCGTGATGATTGGGTAGTTATCAATACACAGTATCTTTACTATCCCTTTTCCAACATCTTGAATGAAAACATCTTACAAATATATACTACTTAATTTGTCTAACATTCTATTTCCGCTACTGAATGTGACCTCTCCAGCAGCACTGAAAACACATTTTTAGCAACTGCAAAGGAAACAATGTGCTTTGGAAAGGGGATCCCCACAGCCTGGCATTCCTTGGCTGAAGTATCAGAGAAATGAGTTCTTTATCATGACTATTATCTGAACAGCAACAGTTACTGGGCCAAGTCCGAAAATCTCACAGTTTAACTCTCTAACTTCTCACAGCCTGTTTACTTCTAAAGAGACAAGATCACAATTCTACAACTGTCAAATTTCAGCCTAAATACTTACACTGTACTTAAAATTCCCTCTCAGTTTTATGCAAATCAATAATGCTGTATGACTTTATTAGAGTACATGAACTAGATAACCTATTTCTACATGTTGGACTTGATGATCCTCTGGGTCTCTTCCAACCTGGTTATTCTATGATCTGGAATGTGTGACCTTTTTTTAATAATTAAAATATCCAAATCCTTTGTCATACCCAGATATTGCTGTCAATAGAACTGTATATACAGAAATGGACTCAAAACAACTGCAGGATTATAATTTCTGACCCTACCAGCACAGCCGTTGAAGAACCAAAAAAAAAATTAAAAATCCATTCTTGCCCTTTGTTTTTCCATCATTTCAGTTGGAAAATGTGCAATAAAATGTAATATGTGAAACAAGTTGTAATTTCCATTCTTATTCCAACAAAAAGGCTTCATTAAATTAAGTAAAACAAATTTCTTCTTCAGAATTTAGTGAAACAGTAATTACAGCATACTGATGATGTTATTAAAAATGCATAAACACAGTTCCATTCCCAATTTTGATTAGGATTTACTGTGAGAACACACATAATGCATATTTAATCTTCGTGCATTGGTCCAGAAAGGCAAAGTCTACCAGTGCTCCTGAGACCACCTCCATTAGCAACTGTGAAGAACTCACTTGTTTCAGAAGCTGTATTCGGTAAAAAATTAATAGCAGTACAACCCTCAGCATGTTAACTAACAGGTGATTAAATATTCCCCTAGCAAGGAGAGCGGATTGCCAGCACATAATGAAGATCAACCACTTCTTGTGTAAACTAGATAAACCTTACTTATATTTAAATCCTCTCCTTAAGTCTCCTACCACTGTCCTACCAGTTGCAGCACTAAGAGACACAGGGCAGAAAAACTGCACCAGTGAAAAAAACCAGTGCAGAGAAACATTTCTGCCAACTAAGCCCTACCTGACCTTACTCATGCTGAGTGCAGTCCCTGCTTCTTCTGTTTTATTGGCTAGATTTGATAAACTCTCAGCCTAACCCCTAAATCCTTGCCCTTCCTCTCTCCTTCAACAGTTTCAGCTGAAGTTCCAGGCTGTACAAAACCCTACACCTGTAAATTTCAACTATAAAGACAATAATTTTATCCAGAATCTAATAACAATCTAATGCCAGAAAATCTTAATCGTGAAGCAGAATTGAGCACTGCCTTCTAACAAGTCCACTGGACACTGAAAATACTTATTCAATTTTATTTACTATTTTGGACTCATAAAAATCTATTAACATTGTTTTGGAGGTTATTTTTTAAAAAATTCATAAGACCTTCTAGTTCTATGAAAAGTACCCTCTGAAGGAATGTATTATATGTGAACAATTAAAAATTTTTTTTTGTAGTCTGCAGAAATCTGCAGCACAGCAAAAGCTTCACGCGCACACCAAGAGAAACCAACAAAAATATTCCTTAAAAACACAAATAACACAAACTTTGCTAGAAAAATTATTTAAATGCTAGTCTAGAAATCAACGATTACTCAGTTTGCAGATCACTGCAGTTATGTGGTCTCAAGTAGGCTGAAGGCAAACAGGAGCCTACATTCTTGCAACAAAGTGCTTTAAAAATCCTGTATGTGCAGTATGATTCTGGAGCCATCAAGGGAAAAAAAATAAGGCCTAACTGCACAGCTATTTTGAGCTGACTTCTATATTTACTCCTATAGAAAGTTTCAAACATCAAAAAATGATAACAAGCAGCTGGCATTCATAAGAATGGAGTAGAATCCAAACTAACGACTACAATTAACACAGTATATGCTACACTTATACAGTGACTACACATTATAATTTTTCATTGACCAGCAATTATATTGCTTTAAAATCTAGTAAATTTTGTTTGCAGAAGCAGCAACCAGACGGCTGAAGTTAAATCAATTCAAATTACTGCTTACAAAAAACTGTAAAATAGACAAAAAAGCAAACAGTGGAAAAGTTCTCACAAAATAAAGCAAAATATAGTTGAACATCAGCTGCCAAAGAATTTACTTAAATAAGGCTGTGATGATTAAGTATTCAAAAGAGCTCTTTATGTAAGAAAATGTCTGATTATTCAGGGGAAAAAAAAACCAACAAAAAAATACTAGGGAAGTCGGGAATGCCATATACATACTTTTGAGTAAAAAAAAAAAAACTGACAGGTTTTTTGTCTCCCTGAATTTTCCTAGAAAGAAAACATGAAAGCCCATGCAAGAAAAACAGCATGTTACATTTCAAATTACCGAACATACAAACAGCAAGGAGAGTGTAACAAGCATTCATTTTGTAACATCTTAAAAAGACTGCAATGTTCTTTTCCCAGTTAAAAAGTTACAACCTAGTTTTCTTAACCTGCTACTAAAATGTAGCTATCGTCGTGCCCAGTTCTGGAATCCCCGGCATAAGAAGGATATGGAACTGTTGGAACGGGTCCAGAGGAGGCCATGAAGATGATCCAGGGGCTGGAGAACCTCTGCTGTGAGGGCAGGCTGAGAGACTTGGAGTTGTTCAGCCTGGAGAAGGCTCCAAGGAGATCTTAGAGCAGCCTTCCCGTACCTGAAGGGGCCTCAGAAAACCTGAGGAGGGACTTTTTTACAAAGGCATGGAGTGACAGAATGACGGGGGATGGCTCTGAATTGGCAGGGAGATTTAAATTAGACATTAGGAAGAAATTCTTCACAATGTGGGTGGGGAGATGGGGTTGCCCAAGGAAGTGGCAGCTGCCCCATCCCTGGAGGCCAGATTTGATGATGCTTTGAAGAATCTGATCCAGTGGGTGATGTCTCTGCTCATGGCAGGGTGTTTGGAACCGGGCGATCTTTAAGATCCCTTTCCAACCCAAACAACTGCATGATTCTACAAACCGCACAAATAAAGGAAATATTTGGTCACCGAAGAACCGTTTTGTGGAAGCCAAACAGGCAGCTCCAAAGCACCAGCCCCTTCAAAAGGCAGCATTTGAGCTAGTGCGAGGGGTGGGGAATTCAGTGTGCATGTAAGGCCAGCCAACAATTACTGCTGCCTGAAAACCCAACCCCTCCTCCTTCCCCTACCAAGTCTCCAGGCGCCGCCGCGGTCCGGCTGTTGCCGTGTCGCTCACCGCCGAGAGGCACCCTCCGCCGCCCGGGGACAGCGAGGGGCCCCTGGGAGCGGGGTAGTGCCAGTCCCACCCTCCGAGACGGGAGTGTGGCCGGGTTTGCGGAGCCCCAACAGCGGGCGCTGCCTCGCAGGCAGCCGCCCAGCGGGATCCCCTGGTCCGGTATCGGGGCAACGGTGCTAACACAGCGAGAGCGGCCGTTAACAGTCGTCGTGAAGAAGCTTGCTTGAATATGACGTCGATGGCCTCGGAGCGTACCCGTCCTCTCCTTTCCCCCCACCGCCTTCAGCCCGCTCCGCTCCTCTCCAACCGCGCCGAGCTGCGGCTTTTTGGTTTTTGGGGGTTTTTTGTTTCCTCCGGGTTTCTCCGACCTCCTGGGGACGCGGGCCAGGCCTCCGCGCCGCCGGTTCCGCTGCAAACAGGCCGCGCCGCGCCCTCCCTCCCCCCCCCACCCCCCNCCGCCACAGCGGCGCCGTTCCCTTCCTCCTGCCGTGCCGGTGCTTCTCCGGCCGCCTCCCTCACTCACCGCGGGGAGGGGGGACGGAGAAATCTCGCTGCGGGTCTCAGCAGAGCGCAGCCGCCATTTCCTCCTCGCAACCGCTCCGGAGCGCGGGGCGGGGACGCTCCGCCCACGGGACCATAGACACGGCCCGCGCAGCCGTCTAGAGCGCCCACCGCGAGCACAAGATCTTCAGGTTAAACAACTCCAGGTCCCTCGCGCGGCACCTCGGAGGACTTCGCGTGGCGGTGGCTCCGCCCCCGGGCGGGAGGGCCCAGGCTGCTCCGAGCTGGTCCCGGCAGCTTCCGAAGCGGCCGCAGGCTCGTAGAATGATTGGTTGGAAATGACCTTTGAGATCTTCAGGTTAAACAACTCCAGGTCCCTCAGCGGCCACTCATAACACTCGTTCTCCATCCCCTTCACCAACTCTGTTCCCCTTCTCCGGATGCACTGAAGCCGCTCAATGTCTTTCTTGTACTCACAGAACAAAACTGAACACGATACTCGAGATGCAGAAAAAGGGAGGCAAACCACCCTGGTCACCATCCTCTGCAGCACAGCTGTGTGGGATCAACAACGCTACTCCTGGTTTTCTTTATCAAAAGAGGGGAAGGGTATTTTTACAAGGGCATGTAGTGACAGGACGAGGGTTTTAAATCAGAAGGGGGAAGATTTAGAGTAGACATTAAGAAGAAACTCTTCATGATGAGGGTGGGGAGGCCCTGGCCCAGGTTGTCCAGAGCAGTGGTGGCTGCCCCATCGCTGGAGGTGTTGAAGACCACGTTGGATGGGGCTTGGAGCAACCGGATCCAGTGGGAAGTGTCCCTGCCCAAAGGAGGCATGGAGGCTTCCCTGTTAACGCTCTTTAGAAATGGCTAGGCTACTCTGAAAATTCCAGATTCAAGATGCTATAAATAGAGTTAACTATTTTTTCACATGTTTTGTTCCTACTGCTAGCATTTGTGGTACTGGCAACCAGTAACACCTGCACCTCAGAGTTACTGAGGGCCTCCAGGTTTACAGGAGTGTCTGTGAGGCAATGTGAACACTCCTGGACACCTGCAAAGCCTCTCAGGCAGTTGGAGGTGTGCGGTTTTTATCTTTGATTCACCCTGATCCTGCACATTTTTCCTCATGGGTTGATAAAATTGATTTCAATTGGATTTCAGACAGGTGCAGTGTTTGCCAAGGTAGATTAAGGAATGAGAACATGAGGAAACAAACATATTAGCATTAATTCTATAATACCACAGGATTCTATCATAATTTCATTACAACTTTTAGAAGTCAACAGTCCAGAGCCACTGTACAAAAGCCTCCTGGGCATAAAGGCTCAGGGTAATGTTGGAAAAAGCTACAACTAGGTATTTTTTGCCCAATAGCACCGTCAGCCCCCTTCACCTGTAAAACTGAGCAGTACGAATACTTACTTCACAGAGGAACACCAACAGGTAAAAAACCCAACAGATTCCTGTACAAATGTACAAAGCACCATTATTAAAGGCAAGCAGAAGTTTAATTTGTGTTTGGCAGCTAAAAAGCTACCATCAATGAAAGGCATGTGGTGAGGAAATACCTTATTATTTGGTAGATCAAGCTGCACTGTGATTTATGCCCCAGGAAGAGCTAATTAATTACATGTTAATGGATAAATTTAGCA
This sequence comes from Piaya cayana, assembly GCA_013389865.1. Lineage (NCBI taxonomy): Eukaryota > Metazoa > Chordata > Aves > Cuculiformes > Coccyzidae > Piaya > Piaya cayana. The sequence goes on from WAAB01010268.1 coordinate 60,760, forward strand.
TCTGGGGGGTGCTCAAACCCAGGAATTATGCACCAAGGGAAAGAGAACATGCAAAACAAGGAGTTGTGCACCAACAGTGAACACTGTAAAGCAAGCACCACCTTCAATCCACAAATCCCCACCTCTTTGAGAAAGCCTGAGTCTGAGTACTTGCCTCTGCCAACTAAGCACCTCCGTTGCCTTCACTTAAACCTCATTTCCCTACCTTGTTCCCTTTCCTCTCTAATTCTTTTGTTTGTTTGTTTGTTTGCCTTAATTTGGGAAATTTACTCCTGGGTTATTGGTCTAAAAGCAAAATTACACTTTCCCTAGATCATTTGCAGCAAGAAGCAGGATGCATTAACCCTGTTCTCCATGTCCATATTCCAGCCAAGGTGTCCTTTTGCCAGGAACAGGCAGTGGAAGGGACTGTGATATCAAAAAATGCCAGCAAATTAACTCTCTAAGACTCATTTTGGAGTCTTAGAAGGCAAGTATCCATTACCAGGCCTGGGCAACATGAGAAGTGATCTCCATCAATCACATGCACTGAGGCAAAAGCTGGGACAGCATAGATTTCCCCCTTACACGCATACAGATAAATTTTCCAACGCCTCATTTTAATGTTATTATGAACTTCACAACAGTCAAAACTCTTGCTAATTTGGAACTTTGGAGCCAGATGTGTGACCTTGCATTTGAGATGGGGAGAGACTGCAAACAGAGGTGATTGTAAGAGACGCATCTGTTCAGCACAGATCATATGAACACAAGACTTTATAATCCGCAGAGAATGAGCAGTGTCCGGAAAAAAACGGTGTTTGGGGAAAAAACATGCTATCAGAGGGACNTCTTCCAGGTTACAGTGGACAGGACAAGAGGGAATGGTTGGAGTCGATGATCCGGTGGGTCTCTTCCAACCTGGTGATTCTATGGTATTCAAAAATATTTATATGTTTGTATCAACGGGGCACGGGTGGGACTGGACACCAGTGGGACTGGGGACGGGTGAGACTNTTTCTGTTTAACTGTCAAAAAATGCAGCTACTCAGATGAAACTTAAATTTACTTTAGCTTGAAACAAAACACTTTACTTTGTAATAGTAGCTAGTAGTTTCGATTTTGTATTTTTATATATTTGTATATATTCTCCCTCTGTACTCGGCACTGGTGAGACTACACATTGAATCCTGCGTTCAGTTCTGGGCCCCTCACCACAAGAAGGATGTTGAGGCTCTGGAGCAAGTCCAGAGAAGAGCAACGAAGCTGGTGAAGGGGCTGGAGAACAGGCCCTATGAGGAGCAGCTGAGAGAGCTGGGGGTGTTTAGCCTGGAGAAGAGGAGGCTGAGAGGAGACCTCATTGCTCTCTGTAACTACTTGAAGGGAGGTCATGGAGAGGATGGTGCTGACTTCTTCTTCCAGGTTACAGTGGACAGGACAAGAGGGAATGGTTGGAGTCGATGATCCGGTGGGTCTCTTCCAACCTGGTGATTCTATGGTATTCAAAAATATTTATATGTTTGTATCAACGGGGCACGGGTGGGACTGGGGACGGGTGAGACTGAGCACCAGTGGAGCCGGGCATAGGCAAGACTGGGAATCAGTGGGATTGAGGACGAGATAAAGGGGAAGAACCCCTTTATCTAAATAAATAAATTTAAAAAGGGGAAGAACCCCTTTATCTAAACCTAAACTGGTGAAGGGGCTGGAGAACAGGCCTGATCAGGAGTGGCTGAGAGAGCTGGGGGTGTGTAGCCTGGAGAAGAGGAGGCTGAGGGGAGACCTCATTGCTCTCTGCAACTGCCTGAGAGGAGGTTGTGGAGAGGAGGGAGCTGCCCTCTTCTCCCAAGTGACAGGGGACAGGATGAGGGGGAATGGCCTCAAGCTCCGCCAGGGGAGATTTAGGCTAGAGATTAGGAGGAAGTTTGTTACGGAGAGGGTCATTAGGCACTGGAATATGCTGCCCAGGGAGGGGGTTGATTCTCCTTCCCTGGAGGTGTTTAAGTCACAAGTAGACGAGGTCCTGAGGGACATGGGTTAGTGTTTGATGGGAATGGTTGGACTCGATGATCCGATGGGTCTCTTCCAACCCGGTGATTCTGTGATTCTGTGATTCTGAGTAGGCCTGTGCACGAGTGGACTCGCTGCCCCGTCTCTATGGTCGCGCCTCCGTACCGAAGGGCGCCCGCCCGCCCGCGTACGCTCTGTCCCGCCGGGCCGTCTCGCTGGTGGCGCCGCTCTCGCCGCCCTGATTGGCCGCTGGCGCCACTCTCGCGAGACCCGCGCGTGCGGCCCGGCGGAGGCGGTGGAGGCGCCCGCGTTGGTGCGTGGAGCCGGCGCGGTAAGATGGCGCCGCCGGGGCCCTGCCCTGCCCCCCTTCCTCTTCCCCCTCCCCTTTCCCCCCCAGGCCTGTCGCGAGCGGGGACCGGGCGGCTGGGTGCCCGCGGAGGGAAGGTTCGGCTGCCCGGTGCGAGCCCCGCGGCTCCGCCTGGCTGCGAGCGGCCTGAGCGCGGGGCCAGGCGCCTCTCGGCCCCAGCGGGTCGTGCCCCCCCGCCACCCGCCCCGGGCTGTGGCGGCGGCTGAGAGGGAGGGAAAACGTGCGGAGAGAGGGAAGCGCGGGGCCGGGTTCGTGTGTGCCACAAACGAGGGCCCGTGCCTGTTGCTGGCGGCGCCTCGGCCCCCTCCGCGCCGCCGCCGATTGCGACTGGATGGTGGAAAATGGTTAAACACCGGGTTAGCAGCGCGCCTCGCTCCCACATCTGAAAAGATCAATCGATAAATAACACGAAGAGTTATCTTAGTAGAGTTGACAGGAGGACTTTTGCGGGCAGCGAAGCTAAGGTAGCGTGAATCTTTAGGTGTAGGTTGGATAGTGTATGGATTATATCGCTGTCCTGTGAAAACTTTAAAGCAGATACTGTTTACTCAGGCCTTGCTTTAAAGGCTTGTTACAGTGTTTCTGCATAGATGTCAAACTCATTGACTGCTTGTCTCACACTGCATCGTGTTCTCTATAACTTGTAAACATGGAGTGGATTTAAGAGCAAGAAGGAGAAGGCGGTATTTGGCTTTTGTATTCTGACGGTCCATGAAAGCAGCTTTGAGACAGGAGAACTGTTGCAAACCTCGCTCAGCCTGATCCAGGAGGAGGTGTCCGTGCCCATAGCAGAGGGTTAGAACTGGGTAATCTTTGAGATACCTTCTAACCCAAACTCTTCTTTGATTCTGTGATTCTATGAAACATGCAGGAACAACAAGAAGAAAATGTAAATTTGTTTGAGATAAAAGGATCTCTTTTGGACTGTTAACTTATAAGGTCTCATAAAAAAGATTTTCTGTAGAGGTGGTAGTAACATGGTGCTGATACACCTTAAACTTATTTCTTCCTGAATCACGTTAAATGAGATGCTTTTATTCTTCTTGTAGTAAGACTCCAGGATGAGTTATACAGAAAAACCTGATGAAATTACGAAAGATGAATGGATGGAAAAACTTAATAACTTGCATATCCAGAGAGCAGATATGAACCGCCTTATCATGAACTACCTTGTTACAGGTAAAAAATAATGCTAGGAATTTAAATGTGTGTGGCTTATTTTGCCAAGACAAATGATTTGGGCTAGATGGACTGAAATGAAGGACTTTGAAGACTTTGTGATAGCTGTTGGCTTCTCTTAGCAATGGACAACTGCTCTTAAGTTCTCTTAAGTAGAACCTGAGTAGGATTCAGGAACCAACTGAGCAGTTACCATGCAATGGAACTGATGTTTATTAACTCTTCTGTTAAAATAGATAGAAAGGAAAGTGTTTTCTGGAATGCTGTTAATGAGCATGACCTGCTTCTCTACCGTGTCCTTTTTTGTGCAGTTCAGACAGAGTTTATGATATGTTGCAGTTTTTAGATAGTTTTCTGAAAGCTGCAAGCTGACAATGATCGTGGCAAGTTTTAACGGGGTAGAAAGATAAACTCTTAAACAGCCCTGTTGTCGAAGTGGTTTGAAACCAAAAGTATTAACCCCTTCAGCAGACAGCTGAACTTTATACTTGGAACAACCAAAACCCCTTGGAGGTTGTCCCTAGCAATTATGGTGCATGCCATCCCAGTACGCTGTGCAGGGGTGGAGGCGTTTGCATCCGATCTACACCCCTGTTTACATTGCCACGGAGATGAAGACTCTGGAGTGAAGAAAGAGCGGGTTAGTTGTGTAAATCATGGAGGCCTGACTTAGGATTTAACACAGCTGTTGCAGCTTTAAAAGGAGAATAGTATGAGAAAGCAAAATTAATCTTCTCTTTCTTCTCAGTAAAACTGCTGGGTCTGTGTAAACAGATTTGGGGGCAGGAGGGAGAAGCCAAATCCGCCCAGATTTTGAAAACATGATTTTGAAAATCCCATTTTGGAATAAGTGCGCTGCTCTATTTAAGTATAAAATAAGCTTTCAAGTTAAGGGATATTGGATTACAAGTCGCATGCATCTTTAGAGAATGATGGTGCTTGAGCTAAGAATGAATTAAGCCTGTGCTGTTATATGCTTGTTGGATAAATGTCTGTTTAAATAGATAAGAATTTTTCAGAAGTTCAAACGTAATCTTTAAAGTCCTGAAATGTCAAGCAATGCTCAAGTCTCTTAATTTAAGCTATTTTTTTCCTAGAAGTGTTTCATAACATGTATTTTATAAGTGAAATGTTTCTGTTTCAGAGGGCTTTAAAGAAGCAGCAGAGAAATTTCGTATGGAGTCTGGAATTGAACCCAGTGTTGATTTAGAGACTCTTGATGAAAGAATAAAAATTCGAGAAATGATATTGAAAGGACAGATTCAAGAAGCCATTGCGTTAATAAACAGCCTCCATCCAGAATTGTTAGATACCAACAGATACCTTTACTTTCATTTGCAGGTAAGGACAGGTGGCAGACTCTCTTTGTTTTAGAGATTGTTGAGAGACTGGGAGAGTGTTACAGATGTTATGAATATTGGGAGATTTGCACCTGAACATGGATGCAATTTCAGGTATTGATTCTTGGCATAGTTTTATAGCAATGTGAGATGCAGGAACCATCCTATACTATTAATAGCATGAGGACTTGTAACAGCAGCAGTGCCTGTGACTGATGAACTTCCAGTAGGTGTTAGTCTGAATTTCTAGTAGTTCCTTTATTAACACATCTTGTCAAAACCTGTTACTCGAAAGCGTCAGGTTACGTTTTCCAGTAGGTTTTGCAGACGAGTCTGCTGCTCTTTGTTTCACACATTGAGAACTGACCTCAAACTGTCAAATTATGGTTTGATGTTGGTCTCGAATTACACGCTAATGCCTGAAGATTGCAGTCCTGAAATACTGAAGATTCGTTAATTTCTTAAGCTAGTATTGTTCTTTCTTTCATTTGCAGCAGCAGCATTTGATTGAACTGATTCGGCAGCGTGAGACAGAAGCAGCTCTGGAATTTGCTCAGACCCAATTAGCAGAACAAGGCGAAGAGAGCAGGGAATGCCTGACAGAAATGGAGCGTACGCTGGCTTTGCTTGCCTTTGATAATCCCGAAGAATCACCGTTTGGAGACTTGCTTAACATGATGCAGCGACAGAAGGTAGTCCTTTCTCAAAAGGAAATTGGTGTATTTTATTTGTATGTGGTGAAAACAATGGCTGAATTTTTTTTTAATGTTTAGAAAAAACGTATACAGTGTTATGCAAAGGAACAGAAGTATCCCCAACATAAGAAGGATACGGAACTGTTGGAACAGGTCCAAAGGAGGCCACGAAGATGACCTGAGGGCTGGAGCACCTCTGTTATGAGGACAGGCTGAGAGAGTTGGGGTTGTTCAGCCTGGAGAAGAGAAGGCTCTGGGGAGACCTTAGAGCAGCTTCCAGTATGGAAAGGGGCTACAAGAAAGCTGGGGAGGGACTTTTTACAAGGGCTTGGAGTGATAGGATATGGGGAAATGGCTTTAAATTGGAAGGAGGAAGATATAGATTAGACATTTGGAAGAACTTCTTCACAATGAGGGTGGGGAGGCCCTGGCACAGGTTGCCCAGGAAGACGTGGCTGCCCCATCCCTGGAGGGGTTCAAGGCCAGGTTGGATGGGGCCTTGAGCAGCCTGGTCCAGTGGGAGGTGTCCCTGCCTATGGCAGGGGGTTGGAACTGTATGGCAGTTCCGTGATTTCTTAAGCAAGATTTTTAAAAATGGTGTTAAATTTTCAGCTACTTGGCACTGTTAATTGTTTTCTCCAGGCTCATGGTCTGTGGAACTTTATCCTGACCATTTTCTGAGGAATTAGTACGCTAAGTGTGATTTTTTCAGTGTCAGTGTGACATTAACAGTGTTAATCATAGGAAAACTATTACTGAACTCCACTATTTCTTTTCCAGGTATGGAGTGAGGTTAATCAAGCTGTTCTAGACTATGAAAATCGTGAATCGACACCCAAGTTGGCAAAATTACTGAAATTACTACTGTGGGCTCAGAATGAGCTGGACCAGAAGAAGGTGAAATATCCCAAAATGACAGACCTCAGCAAGGGGACGATTGAAGAACCCAAGTAAAATGTGTGCAGATGGACATCAAACAATCTTAGTACTGCACAGTATACATTTATATCAGTCTGTGACTGAAATATTTTTACTACAGTACAGCACTCAATTCAGATTTTTCAATGAACATCTAATTTGAAGGGAGAAAAGTCCCTTTTAAATGCTGCAAAAACTGCATTGAAAGGCGCTGTATCTCTTTGAAAGTCTGACTTAGGCTATGCACTATAATACCTTTTTAAAAAAAAAATAAGCAGGACAGGAAAGATAGCATTTTTAAAAGTACAGAACTCGAGCTTTCTAATTGGCTACTGATGCCTAGTTTAGTGGCCAGTGAGTTAACATGGAGTTATATTGGCAACTGTTCAGTTAAGTTTAACTGTCTCCTGTTTGAAATGTGTATATAGAACAGTGAATATTTTCTACCTTTAAGTTATAGCCAGATATACATTCCCCTTAAGAGTAACTGGTCAAGTTTTCATCTATAAACTTTGCAGTAAGGTCAACCTTTTGCTTAGGAAATAGTGTACAAACTTGTAAATCTTAATTTAAGGACTTTTTTTTTTTTCCCTCCTTGTTTCTGACTTTTTGGTGCTTTGTATGGTGAGAGCTATGTTCATAATGGATCAGTGACCCATCTTTTCAGGACGAGTATTGTTGGAAATAGGTTGTTTTTCCTTAATTTTCACAAATGACCAAAATGGCCCCCAAAGGCATTTGAGGATTTATGTTAACAGGGGCCTTTTCCCCTTGTGCTGAATTTGCAGCTGCAGACACTGCAGTGATTCCAGTGGGCTGCTAAAGCTTTGGAGGCCACTGGATGTTCGTAAGCTGGGAGGTAACGCTTGTGTTAGGGAATTAAGTGTGGGGGAGAGGTGCTTGTTGAAACCTCTGATGCATCACTTTGTGCAGGATCTGCCTTTGCGCTTGCTGAATAAGAATTGTAGTTTTAGAGCTACTTGGGCTGGTTTTCTGCCTTGAGCCGAGCAGAGCAGGGCTGTCTAACCCCAGAAATTTCCATTCCCTCAATTCTTCCATACCTTTCTGAAGAGATGCAGTTCATCTTCACCTGTATTTGTTCAATGACTGTCCTTACTCCAGTTAGGATTGTAGTTCTAATGTTTTACACGTGAAGTCCAGACTTTCAAGTCAGCAAATTGTAATCTTCTGGGTATGGGTTGTTCTGGTTGACCCGATTGTGCAGCACTGAGCACTGGTGTGAGTCCAGTGGTAGTGAGCACTAATCTTGCCAAATCGATCTGTAGATTTTGAGATCTGTATATCACGTTATTACAGATCCACTGAACGAAGACCGAGTCGATGGGTGAAATAGCTTAACATCGTGAGACACTGGCAGTTTTCACACCAGTCCCATACTGTACATAACCTAGTCTTGTATGGTGAATATTACCCTGTAGAATGAACCTTAGTTTTCACTTAATTTTACTGGAATACTTATGCATTAAACTGTATAAAGCTTTGCAGATACACCTGACTTGTGGGAACTAACAAAGCCTGTTACTGATTGCTTTACTGTGAACACTGTTTACTTGTGTAGCTATTTTTTTTTGTGGGGGAAACCATTGTTTGTTAAGCAGCTATTAGGGATGCAGAGCGCCCAGGTTAAGCTAAATAATGGATGTAACAAAACGATTTGTTCCCATGTGTTACTGATTGTTCTGTTTTCCACTTTGAGGCATTTGTGGGATGGAGGTTTTAAAGTTTATACATCACGAAAGCTATCGGTAGCCCCGCGACTACAACAGCGGCTTTCCTTCACCAGACTGGTTATTCTAACACCAAACTTTTAACAGTTGTGGGGTTGTTTGGTTTGGGGTTTGTTTTTTTTTTTTGGTTGATTTTTTTTGTTGTTGTTTTTTTATCCAGTCGGTTGATGTCTGAGAACCATGTATAACTTTTAGTTTGTGAGAAACTGTATGGTTAATATAACTTTGTTTAATAACAAACTGCAGAAACAAAACTGGAATAGCTCTATTTCTTCATATGTAACTGATCAGCTTTTCCTCTGTTTTTACACTTGAGTTGTTAAATCGCATCTAAAGCTTCTCCCAGGTGAAGTGCAAAGTGGCGCGTTTTTGCGGCACGACTGGCATTTTTCTCCATGAGAAATGCTGTATCTACAGTCCTGGTTGAGAAGCTCACTCTACTTCTAGAACGCTACATTAATTTTGCATAGTGTTTGGGCATAGATTCATCATAGATTACTTGAATTTTCACTAGCTTGGGTTGGGGTTTTTTTTTCCCATTAAAAAATATGGTTTTTTAAGGGGTTTAATATAAAATTAATATAGAACTATTTCACTTTGTTTTTATGAACATGCCACATTGATAAGCAGCTTTAATCTGTAAAGTTTTTGGTAACTGCAAGAAAATATTCGAAAGCTATGCATTTTAGAGAAAGCATAAAGGTAGTGATAATGGTACTTCTAAGGATCTTTATATTAGTGTATATAAAATAGTTTGCATATACAAATATAATATATAATCTGTTTGAAATATTGAATAGTAGGGGCTGTGAAACATAATTTATGGAAATATTGTGCACAGTAAACAGACCTCTTAGTACACGAATGAACTTTTGTCATATGCATGGGAAATGTCTTATTTGGTGACTACTAATGAATGGGATTTTGTTAACCCATTTTTGTTAGATAACCACTTTAACAAATATTATTAAATGCCACTTTGATCAGTTTGCTTTAGTGTAAAAAAAAAAAAAAAGAAATACGTATTTTGTTCCACTTAATTTAGAACAATATGAAAATAACTTTTGTAAGAAGATCTGTTCCAAACTCAGCAGTGGCAAACAAATCTGGTGATTAAACATGGTACACTACGCTCATTCCTCCCCCAGCTGTTCCTTTGTTTGATAGCAAATAAGCGTTTTTTTATTAATATTATGGACATGAAGAAGTTGGGTTGTAAAATACCCTGTCTTATATGCCTCTTCTGTGTATCAGGTGTGTTTTGATTAGGTGGCAAATCTCTCCCCTTTTCCAAAACCTGTTACCTCCCTCATAACTGTTGTCTCCACTGTTACCACGTCTCTCTTCTGCCTGTCAAATCTAAGCTGAATGGTAGTTGCTTCTGTTGTACAACGGAGTCATTTGGGAAGGGTGGGGAATAACGGGTTTCCATGAAGATGGAGCGCTGGTAGAATCTTCTGGAAAATACTTACCCAATTGTTTAATTTTCTGTAGCTGGGAAAGCAGTGGCTGCTGCACAGAAATGGACAGCAGAATTTTAGGTAGAGCAAGCCTTTCTCCTTGAGACTTTTGAAGAGGCAAACGTGCCGTTTGAATCCTGGTGAAGTACCTTTCTCTCTGAGATGATTTCATCAAAAGGCTTTCAGCTCCTTCCACCCGCATTTAAAGGAAAATTGAAATTAATGCAGAGAGCACTTATGTAGCATTTGAGGTGTGTGAAGTTACCCGGAAGGAATTCTGTCTCCACTCCTTGTACATATGGGGAAGCCATTACATTATCCTAGGATGATTTTATTGTTTTTAATTTGTAACATTTATGCTTTGTATGCTGGAGTATACGCTTAAAAGCATTACTTAAAAAACCCTTCTTGACTAGTAGATGAGTGTTGCTCAACTTATTTCAAACCACTTTCTGTCCAAGTTTGTTACAAAGCTTATTAAATCGAGTTGGAGCGTGATCCCTGTGTGTCTTATCTTCATGGGTAATGGGGCCTCCTGCTGTCAACAGCAGCGGAAAGCATTCTTGAGACAGTTACTTTGAAGAATTATTAAAGGATATAGTCGTTCAACCCTAAATCTTCCTTTAGGCTATAGAGAAGGGTTTTGCCCTGCACTGCAGATCTCTTCTATCCAGAAGCAATGTCACCGGTCAGTGATTGTTTCTGCTCTAATGTTCTTAATGAAAAGGGATGAATAGGGTTGATAGCTGTTGTGTGAGCAAGTGTCCCCAGCCCTGCTGGTTTGCTTTTATGTGCTCAGCTGTGCAGGGACAAAACACACAGCCTGTGAATAGCATCCTTGAAAGGGTTTGTATTTCTCAATGGACAACTCTTAAGTGCTAAAAGCTGGGGTGGTTTTTTGTTTTCCTTCCCCTCCTACCTACATACAATTACATTAAGGACAAGATTGGCCATAGTACCAGTGGGCTGCAGGCTGGTACGATCGGGCATCTCGGAACCAGGAAGCCCCATGACGTTCTCTGTTGTGCTCTTCATATTAAAGGGGGGTTCCACTGAAATGTTGCCACCTTGTACCTGTCTGGATTAATTTCTGCATGGGAGTTGCTGCTCACGCAAAAGCAATCTCCATTTGTCAACTTCTCCGATAATTTGTTTAGTTTTCAGCATATTGCTGTCCACAGCAGTTTTGCGAAGTTGCATTATTTTAGCGCTGGAAAATATGTGCATTTCCTTCTGGCTACGGACAAGGCACATTGAAAATACTCTTGGTTAGCAGGGACTTTCTAGCTACCACTGTACTGTCCTTGCAGGACAAAACAACTGCCCTTTATGGAATGTGTGTGCCTATTTCTCCTTTCACACTCCTTCAGAATTTGGTCTTCATCTGTGTTTAACTTCATAAAATCTTCAAATAATACAACCATTGTCTGGGTAAACATCAATGATACTAAATGTCAGCGTGAATACTAACCCAATCATCTTTTGTTTGGTCTAAGCTTTTGACAAATTAGGCTGAACACAGGAAAAACAAGAAGAGGAGGCGGCTATTGCATAAGGTTGTTTTCTTTAGTCAGCACCTATCTTCTGAACAGATTCCATTTGCTTAATCAGCTTGGTGGGAGTTTGCTTCTAGAAAATTATCCAGCAGTAATAGGAACGATGTCTCTGTTTTTACATTTTAAACTTATTTATGTGCATGCGATGGATGTTCAGCTCAAACACTGTTTTTAACTGCAGCTATTTTTGACACCGAAACCAGCTCCTTTTTTGAGAAGTACATTAGTCAAAGCAGCTCTTCATTGAGGAGGTGGTGCTGAGCAGGACAAGGAGAGGACCTGGAGGGTACAACAAATAAAGAAAACTGACTTGCTATAGTCACAATTTTAGCAAGTTAGTGGGCAGTGTTGTAGTATCTGTGTTGAAGGTGCTTGCATCCCCTAGCAATGAAACTTAATATGCTATTAAGTCAATCATGGGTAAGAATTAATAAGTTTTCTGTATCTATGATTACTGTACCATGCCCAAGGCTTTTTTGGTTCTTTTCTGAGCTTACTATGTGCATTTCACTTCTGTAGTTAGATCAGCACCCATCTCCTCCTGCCTGGAACTAACAGAACTCTAAATATAGACACCGTTTAAAAGAAACAAAACAGTAAAAAAGATGTAAAATATGCCATGCACAACCAATTAAACAGTGGTTCTGATTTTTGGCTGCGTTTTGCCATGACTTGGCTCCCTCTTCTGGAAACGGGCACAGTAGCAGAGTTAATATAAATACTTTCTAGTTTCCCATCCTGCTCAAATAGAGGGAGGAAAGCCCGCAGCTGGACGGAGGGTAAGCCCTGTGGTTACTACATGTGGTTCTCCTGTTTCCACTTGTACCCAAGCTTGCTGCCCTGTTTACTTTCTCTGCTGGTAGCACAGGTCCATGTGGCTGTGTGTGACTGTGACAGATCTTTCCCCTGAGGAAGAAGTGCTGAAGCAAGGGACAAAATATGATTTTAATCTTTTTTTTTTAGCTTTTGTCAGCCCTGGTGACCTCCTTCTCTTGGAGTTGTCTCTGCAGTGTGTGAGGAAGCTTTTGCTACTTCCCTCTCTAAGGTTTAGCACAATAATAGTTACCCCTCTTGATTTAAGTAGCTGGTCCCTCTTCAGGGACCTGCAAAGTATTCCTGGAGGAGAATAATAGGTGTGTTAGCTAAATGTTAGTCTACTACAGGCTTAATTTTAATGAACAGTCACAGGCTTCTGGCTGCAGGAGCAGCAGATGGGAGATGCCTGCCCTGCACCTGTGCCTTGTGCTTTTTGGCAGAGCTCAGAAGAGCTGATACCTTTCCCCAGGGCCATGTATGACCTGGGTCAGGCTGTGCGGCAGCAACTCCGAGCTTTGCTGACCTGATGTTGCACTGTGCCTGCATCCAAGCTGCTACCGCATCACCTGAACAGTGCCTGAACTCCACCCGCTCCTGTTCCTGGAGTGAGTCACAAGTCTTGTTGTTTTGGACTGAGATAACCATGATCTTAGTTGTCTGCATATTTAATTATATACTTATCTATAATTATCTGTATCATAGGTACAATTATATTTTATCTACATATTGAATTATCTATTTCAATAAGAACAGAGAGACATTTCCAACATTGAAAGGACATGGATCTGCTGGAGCAAGTCCATGAAGATGATGTGAGGGCTGGAGAAGAGGAGGCTGAGGGGAGACCTCATTGCTCTCTATAACTACCTGAAAGGAGGTTGTGGAGAGGAGGGAGCTGGACTCTTCTCCCAAGTGACAGGGGACAGGACAAGAGGGAATGACCTCAAGCCACCAGGGGAGGTTCAGGCTGGACATTAGGAAAAAAAAATTCACAGAAAGGGTCACTGGGCACTGGAACAGGCTGCCCAGGGAGGGTGTTGAGTCACCTTCCCTGGAGGGGTTTAAGGGACGGGTGGACGAGGTGCTGAGGGACGTGGGTTAGNTGGCGCATGTCGCCCAGAGCAGCGGCGGCTGCCCCTTCCCTGGGGGTGTCCCAGGCCGGGCTGGATGGGGCTGGGAGCCCTGCAGGAGCAGCGGGCTGGGCTCCGCGGTCCCTCCCCGGCCGCTCCGTCCCCTGCCGCGCGCGGGGCCGCGGGTTCGAGGCTTCCCGTGAGCGGCGGGCGGCGCTGACACGTGGCTGGGCGGGGAGGGAGCCGGCCCGGCGCGATGTGAGCGGTGGCGGAGGCGGAAGGCGCTGCCCGCATGGCCGCGGGGGGCGGCGGCATGCGGAGGGACGGCGCCGCGGACCCCTACTGGTCCAGGTAGGGCTGCTCCGGGAAAGCCGCTCCTCCCGCCTGCCGCGCTCCCCGGGACCCCCGCATCCCTCGGGATCCCCGCATCCCCCGGCCGGTCCCTCCCACACAGCTCCGGGATCCCCCGCATCTCCCGGGATCCCTTCTCCCGCATCCCCAGGACCCCCGCTCCCCCTCCTGCATCCCCGGCCGGCCCTCCCTCCCTCCCTTCCTCCCGGCTCCGGGGCCACCGCATCCCACATCCCGCGGGACCCTCGCTCCCCGCATCCCCCGGGACCGCCGTATCCCGCATCCCCCGGCCGGTCCCTCCCTCCCGGCCCCGGGACCTCCGCTCCCTGCACCCCCCGCATCCTTGAGCGAGCTCAGCCAGAGGCCCCTGCCCGGAGGAGCTGCAGTTTCGGGTTGGAGGGGGTCAGGCAGCCCCAGTCGGTACCGAGGAGGCTGTTTCGGGAGGTGTCGGGATGCCGCAGGTCCGGGACCTCTCCCGGTACCGGAGGATGCTGCCCCACCGGCCCCTGTCCCTGGCTCCAGCAGAGAAAAGTGGGAAGATAGAGAATTACTGTAAAACACAAGAAGGGAAAAGCCTCTTGAGCCGATTTCTGGCCTGCAGTCAGTTATTTAAACGTGTCATTAAAATCAGTATGAGGTTCCTATCTCAGTGCTCCAGCAGGGACGCCTGAACGGGTGATAGTAATTAATTAAGATGAAGTATGGGATAGTAGCTGGGCAGCAGGTGGGCGGAGCAGACTGTTATTGAAGTTAAGTAGTAAAATAGTTAAAAGCGGCGTTAAGCCCAAGCTGTCCACTTCAAGCAGCAGGGCCCAAGGGTGGGTTTGTGTTTGGGGCTACGAACCCCAGACTGAGCTGGGAGATGTGGGATGCTCCTCTCTGCCACCCTGGGAAGGGCGTCCCGCACCTCAACCTCGGGATCCGATGCTTCTCCCAGCCGGGGCAGGGTGAGATGGAGACTCAGAAGTGCCATGTGGCACCTGGCAGCCACGGGTAGAGGCTTTTCCCAAACTGGGAGCCTTTGGTCTCTGCTGTCTTGCCCGCATGCTTTTGAAATTTGGTTGGGTTTAACACTGCCACGAAAAGAAGCCGACATCTGGCTGCCTCCTCGATGTCCTGGCCAGTGTGACCCGGGCGAGCTCGCCCCAGCGGGAGCGGCCACGGAGCAAGTGACGTTGGTGCCAATGGACACGTAGCCAAAGGGGAAGAATCACCCTGTCCAGGAACAATTAGCAATGAGCTGGTGGATAAGTTGAGATTTAGCATCAGTCGCTTCCTGCAGGCTGACAGCCACCTTTAAACCGCCTTCCCCAGGGAGATTTTTCCAGCCACCGGAGACCTGGAAGCCTAATCAAACCCGTCCTTGTCTCGAGAGTGAGGGGGGAGGTCTCAAAAGCAGACCTTTGGCACTAGGGTTGCTTAAAATCTGAAGATTCTCCCCCAGGTTAGGAAAATTCCTTCCTTCTGTCTCCCCCCTCCCAACTTTTCCCTGAGTCTGTGCGGAATGGGAGTGGTGGGAGAGAGGAGGAAACCCGCCTCAAAGTTTCATATAACAAAGTTTCCGCTTAGATGCTTTTCCTGTAAAAAAAGATAAGTACATTTAACCAGAAGGAACCTTTGAATTTTGCAGCTCTCTTCCTAAAATGCAAACAATGGAGAACACTTTACAAAACAAAAGAGGTGATTTATTTATCAAGAGGGACATAGTTGAAGCAATTCTGACCATTCTTCAGTGCTGCTGGTAATTGCAAGAATCTGGTTAATCCCAAGGCAGGATAACCATGACTCCAATCAGATCGTTATCTCTATTGCAGTAATTCACAAAAGCAGAGCTCGTCTCCCTTTGGTGTGCAGGCAGCCCTTGTTTGCTGAGGCTTTATGGAAGCTTTATGGTCTAAAGTAAACAGGATGGTGGAGGGTGGGAACAAGAAAAGGGAGCGATTCACCGGATCCTGCAAGCGGGTTGGTAGAGTTGTATGAAATACACCCTTGGATGGTTTCAAATCAATTGGGTGGGCAGTTTATGCAAATAAATAGCTCTCACCATTTCCAGGTAATGAGTTATTGCCATGGAGGCAAGATTTCATCAAGTGGGGGAAGTGACATGGGTTCTCCGTTTGGGCTCCAACAAAAGACGTGCCAGGCAGCCTTCCAAGATCCGTCTGCACCATCAGTGCAAGGAGAGATAAACAGTTATCTTGTCAGGTTTATTTTTCCATCCTTGTTCATGCTGCTTCTTCTCTTGTCCTCCCTTTTTTTTCAACTGGCTTTTCCTTCCTCTTCCACTGTTCTTGCCCTTGCCTCTCCAGCTGCCTTCCCCTAACTTTTCTGCAGGTTTCCAGTGGCTCTGTTATCACACATGTCTTGCTCTTCCAAGAAAAACACTCGGGAATTTCTGTTTGAGGCTTGGAAAAGCCCTCTTATTCGTGTAGCACATCTGGACATTTAAATAGGACTTTAAAATGGAGATCTTAACACGCCAAAGCAGGATTCCTCAGGCAGCAGAAGTGTGTCGGCACCTCTGGTTTAACTGGGGAAGACTGAAGCCCTGAGAAGAGAAATCCATGGCCAAAGGTTGTACACAAAGCCATGGGCAGGTCCAGCAGTAGATGTGAAAATCACATTTTGGATGGTGGCTCCAGGAGAGAAATACAACGTGGAAAAGGCAGCGTGTCCTGGGAAGTGAATGACCCCTGAAATCCCTCCGCATCTCCCAGCCTCTGGCTACACCTGAAGACAAGGGATGATTACAGCAGTTTCTTTAAGCTCCAGAGATAAAAGGGGTTGCTCTGCCGGCCACAAGCTGGTCTCCACTCATCTGACTGCACTCTTTGCCCAGAGCCATCGGTCACTTTTTTTTTTTCCTGAGCTCTGTGCCCTGATCTTTTGTCAACACTACATTACAGCTTTAATGGCTTTTTTTGTATTTATTTGATGGTTGAGGTTTTTTCACTGTGTAATTTCCTCACCCTGGTTTTAATCATGCTTTTGCTAAGGTCCTTTTTCACATGGAAAATGTAAGCAAGACATGTTTCATTCCTGGCTGATCCTAATGTGCCCTTAGATCAGCGTGCAAAGCACGCGTGTGCTTTGTTATTATGTTTTCCCGCTGCCTCTGCCTGGACTTAATAACTATTTCCAGCTCATACGAGCTGCTGAAATCTAATTTCATCTTTGCTTTTGCCGAAAGCAAGAAATGAAGAGAGGGAATAAACTCAGAGCCACACTTGCTGAACACCACTTTGTTGCCATCTGCGGCTCTGTGGAAGGAGTTTGTGCACAGGAGGCTGACAGGAAACCAGCAGCTTTCCCAGGAAAAAAAAAGCCCTGTGTCCTCTGTCCTCTGAGCTGCTCTCGTTGGCTGTTAGCTGGTGGATTGCAAAAAAAAAAAAAACAAACAAACCCTCCTAGAAACCCCAAAGCTACTTCTGACAGCGACAAATCATTAGCTTGGAGCCAGTCTGCAGCACGACAAAATCAACTCTGAGGTGGGGAAAAACCTCTCTCTCTCGACAAGCCTGTTAGATTTTCAGGGGAAGAGACAAGTGAGAGGACTGTCAAACCTGGTTAAAAATAACTACCTGGCTATCAGGAGAGTGGCAGCACGGCTGCTGTGTTTACGCCACGTCAGTCAGGTCGTGGTTGTGTTGGAGATGACTGTAAATTAAAGCCATAGGCAGGTAAGCTGGAAAAGAGGTTTTTGAAGGGGGATGCTCCCAACGGGCTTGGGAGCGGGTCATGGGGAGGAGAACGTCACCAGGCAGCTGTCTGGCAGGCAGGCACAGCTGGGACTACAGGCACATGCTGGGGACATTCCCCTGGGAGGTGGGAATGTCCCCTGTGCTGCTGGGTGCCCTTGGCTTGGAGCTGGTGGCTCTCCAACGCGCTGGGAGTTCAGCGTCACCACGGGGGCTCGTCCCTATCCTGCTCTGGGGTTCTTGCAGGGATGGGGCAGTGTCTGCTGCTGGCAGCCAGGACAAGTGAGTGGGCTGGGGCACTGGAGGTGGCTCTGGCTGAGATACCCACCACGTGCATCTCTCACAGGGATAGTTTTAGTCTCTTTATAGAGAGAACTGAGGTAGAGTGGCTGTGGGTGTTGGCGATATGCCCCACCACCAGTACCTGCACCCACCTTGGCCGTAGCACAGCTCTGACACGGCTCAGGAGCTGCAGCTCCCAGTTCTCCCACTTCCAATTCCAGTTATGGAGAACACCCACAAACCTTGGAGACAGCTTCTGTTGCTGAAATGGGCTGTTTGCAGTCATACTGTCTAACGCAGCTCGCTCACCACCTGAAAATACCTGATGGTCCAGGCTCATGCCTTGAGGGGGTGATAAACTGTGAACCCATAGATAATGTAAACTCCAGCAAGGCTATTTGAACAGTGACCTGCAGTGTCTGCAAACAGACAGACCTGCAGAGAGGTGGAAAGGAGGGAGTCAAGTCAAGAGAAATAAAACTGAATAAATATTTGCTCTGTGGCATGTACCGGGGAAATTCCTCCAGCAGGAAAACACTGCAAATAAAGATACCCTGTGCTGCTGGTTCTCTTTCTGCCACAGGACACCACAGCTTGGTTTTGCCTCTTTGGGGCTCTCAGGCATCCTTGAAAATCAATCTTAACCACCGTGCCCAGGGTGAGAGACCTGTTTGTTTGGTAGGAACGGGGTCACAAAGGAATCACTGGATGGTCTGAAGCAAAGCTGTGACCACCCAGCACATGGGGCTGCATTTGGAGGACGAGAACGAAGGGACGTCAGAGGGAGCTGCTCAAATACAGGACTGCTGCCCTAAAGGAAGCCACCCAGAAGAGTCATTAGGGCTTTAGCTTGTTATGGTCTGTCTGGTTGGTGGTTAGAGGTCTATGAAATAAGAAGTGTTTTCTAGCTGCATGGCTGCTTTGCTTGGTAAGGAGGTTCTCAGTGAAATGCAGAAGAGGATGCACCTGCAGTGCAGAAAGGCATGACAGGTCAGTTGAGCACTGACTGGGCAGCGAGGAGCTGCCACCCTCATGTGACACCCAATTAAGGAAATTAGGTGGCTCCTGACAAGCCTCTGATTTCCTTGCCAATGGTTTGGAGGTGGCGGTTCTTCTTCATGGAAGTTTTTGCCCCGTGTAGCCAGGGGTTGGCCAGGACCAGAGTAGGGTTGTGGGGAGATGCTCAGTCTGTCCATGGGAAAGGTGACACTAATGACACCAATGGCTGTGACTTCCTTAGGTTTCAATGTGCTTTACTCTGACTAGTCTGGTTATCTCTGGCATAGATTATCTTTACTTCCCTCATCAGTGAAACCATTAGATTTAATTTGTTAATACTGGTAAGGTTCCACTTCTGTAGGTGTGACCTGCAAAAACTATTTGATTTGTTATTTTTTCCTTAGTTTTTGAAGGAGAGCTTTATTTTTTCCCTTTTGTGCTAGCCGAGGATTCTCCTATAGGCTTTGCTGTTGTTGTTTTGTGCTGAGCAGAACACTGACTCATCGGCAGCCTCTGTGATAACTATAATTAGGAGAAAATGCATTTACAAAGCTCTTTCCTCTGATGCAAGCACATCATTGTCCTTGCAGAGAAATAATTCTTGCCATGCTTTCAGGTGGGTGTGGGCAGCTAGTGATTACATTTGACACTCATCTGAGTGGATTTTCCTAGCTGGATTTGCTGCCTACGGAGCAAGTGGTCGTCTGAAGCTGTCTTTATACTCCCCACTTGTTTTGAGCATAAGCCTCTACTGATGCATTTAAACACAGAGGAAAAGAATATGAATGTATAGAATGGACCAGTGATCCAAGGGAGCATTGCGACCATGTCATATACCCAGTGACTTATTTAGTGGTTTTGAAAAAGAATAGAAGTCAAGAGAAAATAATTCACAGGAGTTTTGCCAAAACATCAGCTGGGGAGGAGGCTTGTTGGGAGAGCGTCTCGGCTTGGCAGTCCCTTCTGTGTCTGAGCTGCGCTTTGAGTGGTGTCTTGCTCTTGCAAGGAGCCACGTGGCACTTTGTGGCCTGCTCTCAAGCAGGCTGCCTCTCCCTCTGACACCTCAAACCTCCTTGCGTGCCCCCAGTGCTGGGGCCAGAGTGACCCTGCCAGCCTCTTTGGAATGAGAGAAAAGGCTGGGAGCTCACAGCATCCCCTCCTGCCCCTCTGCCCTGAAACCAGGACTGCTCTCAGCCTGCCCCTGGGCTCAATCCATTAGCCCTGAGCTATGTTCCCCTCACCTGCACATTCTTCAGGCACCAGCATTGCTGCACGTGGGTTTTGCTTTTCCTAGCTGCAAATACTCACTGGAGAGAACAGACCTCGGTAGTATTGTCAGTAGAAGCAGAGTAAAGACTTGTTTTGCTGCACAGGTCTTTATCTCTCCATCTTACAGCGTGCATAGCCATACAGGGGGTTAAGGCCAAGGAAGAACCATCGCTTTAAAATCCCATTAAAATGCAATAACTGCTGGGAGAAGAAGGAGAGCTCAGCCCTGCTCCAGACAGTGAGAAAACTCATAAATGTCTCCCTTTGCTTCAGGGGGAAAAACACAATTTAGAAAACTATCTTGGTGGCTAAATAATAGGAAATACCTATGCACATCGCAGGCTGCTGCGTTTTACTTGGTTGCCTCAATTGTTGCAGGATCAATAGCTCAAATTAATCTGCACTGTGTTGCTGTGGGTCGTGGGAGAGATTATGGCCCATTTCTGTGGGTGCAGAAGCACTGGTTAGGCAGGTGGGGGTCACTTGCTTATACTTGCAAGCATCTGATATTGGATTGTGTTGAGATGTTCTCTCTGAGGGTTCTCATGTCATTTTCCATTGCTCATTACCCCCACCTGACTCCTGCCTCTGATGGGGGATTTGCCCCCAAACACTCCTGCATGTATTGCCCGGCTGGGGTTGGTCTGACCCCAGCGTTTGGCCTCAGGAGCCTTTGGTTTCGCTGGGCTTTAGTGCAGCAGCTGAAGTCAATGAAGCCGCTACACCTGAAGCTGGTTGGTGATTAAAACCCCCAATCACCGTTGGTTTGCCACCAATTAAGATATAATTGCTGCATATGGTCTTCATCGTCTAAGACCAGGAGGGATTCTGAGAGCATTTGTCAGTCAGTCCAAATGGCTGTGGCAGGGCAACCCTTGGCTGCTTTTTTCTCTCAGGTAAAGATAATAGAATGGTTTGGGTTGGAAGTGACCTCAAAGCCCGTCCAGTTCCAACCCCCCTGCCGTGGGCAGGGACACCTCTCACTGGATCAGGGGCTCCAAGCTCCATCCAAGCTGGCCTTGAACCCCTCCAGGGATGGGTCAACCTCTTCCAGGGCCTCCCCATCCTCACAGGAAAACTTTTCTTCCTAAGATCTCATCTCAGTCTCCCCTCTTTCAGCTGAAAATATGTGAGGTTTCCCGTGTTATCTTGTACCTTGTCACACGTGCACAGCAATGATGGCTCCAGCCTTCAAAGCCCCAGCTGAAACACTTCCAGTTTCTCCTGCCAGGGGTTGGCACTGAGCTGCTTATCTGCCTCGTCAGGAAACAGCGATAAATTCACCTCCAGCGGGTCCAACTGCCCGGCGTGTTTTACTTCCCATTGTTCCTTTGCCTCCCTCCGTGACGGGCCATTTGACACGTTTATAAATGGTTTTGTGCAGTGTGGGATTAACCTACATTTATCATAATTCCAGTACAGAGAAATAAATGCTCGGTTCAATATAAACAGTGACCCAGGTTATTTCCCGTGCAGAAGGCAGGCGTGTTTAGCAGGGTGGAAAGCACAGAGGTTAATGCCCTGGTACGGTGAATTCCCCAGTCGTCTCTGGAGCAGAGAGAAGTCTGTTTGCTCAGTGCTTTGTGCTCTGGCCTCTGAGCATAAAAATAACCAAATACAACTAATGCAAATAGCAGGTGTCATTACTAAGCTTTTAACTCTGTACTTCACAGGCAAGGGGGGACTCAGACAGACATTAGCGGGCATGTAGGAAGGCAGAGGATTTCATCTGTGCCTGGGGCCTGAAGTTTGCACCAAAATGTGGGTCTCAGCTCCAGAATCACTGACTTGTGGCAGGAGAAGATTGCCTTCTCGCTTATTTCCAGCCTGCATCTTCTGCAGGAGCATTTTTCTTGGGGCTGAGTATTCATGCACCTAAAGTGGACACATTCTGTTAGCAAATGATTAATAATTTTGTCTCGAAGTTGTTATCAGGCTGGATTATCTTGCTCCTCTCTCTGGACTGTGCAGCCCTATCCTGTTTTCTCCATCTCCCTTGCATTTAGAAAGGGTAACAGCAGCCATCTCCTGTGGGAAATGGGTAGGAATGACAAATAACAAATGTTTGCTACTACAACAGTTTGTCTTATGCAAATGGTCCCAGCCTGCACTGACCTTTCCTTTGTTATCCTTATCTTTTAAAGACTCTCTAAAGCCTTTATTCAGGAATGGGAACTGGGGAGGGGGTTGCAGTCAACAGTGTCCCAGCAGCCTGTTCCACCTTGCAGCCTATGGGCACAATGTTGTGTTGCTACTGGAGTCAAACAGTGTTTGGGATGGAAGTTAGCATCATTCAGGAATGTCACCAGGTGTAATAGCTCTGTTTCAGAAACCCTGTGCCACAGCAGGATTGCACTGACCTTTATTTTACAAAGACAGACTCGTTATGGGCTTGCAAGCCAACCAGTCTGACCTGTCAGTCCTTGGTGTGCATGGACCTAACAGGCAGACCAGCCCACCTGCCCTTTCCCCATTTTCCTCTCCATCCTTGCAGGCCTGAATCCCGCGTCTGGACGGTGATGTTGCTGCTGGGGACGTGCCTGCTGTACTGTGCCCGCGTCACCGTGCCCATCTGTGCCGTCGCCCTCAGCACCCACTTCGACTGGGACAAGAAGCAGTCTGGCATCGTGCTCAGCAGCTTCTTCTGGGGCTACTGCTTGACACAGATTATCGGAGGACATATCAGTGATCAGTACTGGAAATGATTCTTGTTATTATTATTCTTATTGTTTTCCTCCGCTCGGGCTTTTTCAGTGACACTTGGCTTGGTTTTGACCTCTCAGTCTAAATTGCGACAGTGGCTGTGAGATTTTCACCCTGGGACAATGACGGGATGGGAAGGTGAAGTGTGTTTATGGGGAGAAGCTTTATGGGGCACTGCAGGTTGCTCTAAAAGCAGTTGAGGTCTTTCTGTCAGCCTCGCTCAGGGTGGATAGCTCTGATTCAGAAAGGACACATGTAGTTTTGGCTGTCCCGTTAGATTCCTGGGTTTTGGAATTGCTGCTCTGCTTCTAGGGCAGCGTGCACTGAAGGACTTTGCACAGGCAAAATCCCCTGCAAACACAGGGAGCATCCACACAATCATTCCTGCAGAGCAGCTCCCAGGAGAGATCTACAGGCATGTTAATGGACACCCAGACCAACGCAGGGTTTTTCACCTGGAAACAGTGACGAGCACTTTCATACCAGCATCACTTTTCTGGTGGGGGTTGCTTTTAGCACCGGTTGAGTAATTGCAATAAAAAAAGCAAACCCACAAGCTTAGACGTTAAGCTGGTGGAAGAAACAGTGGGTGTAAAGCAGACTTTGTTTTAGAGAAGTGCTAAATGCTCCTGCATAGCTCATAGCTGCTGCTCACTGCGAGTGTTACTTGTCCATTAACACACAGCTTAATCCCAGTGGTGCCGAGCAGCCACTTGGAAGGCACCAATAGGCACTTACAGCTGCAATCCCTAACCACAAGGAGAAAATACTTCCTTTTTGCAAGGAAAACAGCTTTATTTTTGTTTTCCCCATTTGATCTGCATAGTCTATCTTTGTTTTCAGTTCAGCACCTCCGTTTTTTCCACCCTATATTCTCATGTGATCTTTCTGCAAGCAAACCCCCATCACAGTTTCCATCATGTTTGGGAAAACCAAGCATTTCTGTTTTATCATATCAATTAAAAGCCAACTTCCCCAGTTAGCTGTAAGGAAGGAGCTAAGTAATTACCCGCTCGAGTTCCTTTCCCCAGCCACCCTGTTCTTAGTGAGGAGGGCTTTCCTATGAAATAGTCTGTGGAACACATGCCTGCAAGGACTACATTATCCATGCAGTGCATTATGATTTAATTACATTCCTTAATAGTCTGCAAGAGAATGACTGTAAGAAACCCAAATACTAAGAGGCAGAGCTGATGCAAAAGAGCAGATGGAAGGGAAAACACTGTCACTGGTTAAGAAAAGCAGAATGGTGACAGCAGCTTGGGCTTCCCCTCCGTCAGAGACTGGAGTGCAGCAGTGCTGGTGTCTCTGGGGCTGGTGTGTGCCGGAGCTGGATGGGCAGCGTCCTGGTGAGAGCAATGCTGGCAGCCAACTGCTTGCTGCCTGCTCCAGAGGAGGTGGAGGTGGGCAGGGAGGAGGTCAGATCTGCTCCTGGAGGGCTGAAGGCGTTTGTAAAAGAACAGCTGAAAGGTTGCCCTTAAAAACAGGCTAAACTGTGAAGAACGCTGGAGTCTTGACAGGGAGCTTTGCCCTTTTGCCCTCCGCTCATTTTTCTCAACGTGTTTTCTGTTTTCCAGAATAGGAGGTGAGAAAGTCCTCCTCCTCTCAGCATCAGCCTGGGGGTTCCTCACGGTCCTCACCCCGCTGCTCACCCATGTCACTTCGGCCCCTCTTGTTTTCATGACCTCCTCCCGGTTCCTCATGGGGTTGCTGCAAGGTGAGACTCCTGTCCCGAGCGAGTGTTGAGTGTCTGCCTGCCGCGGGGCTTCCTTGCACAGGGCTGATGTGCAGTAAATCCAGATGCACGTTATGTTGTTTGCAGTGCATGAACCCTCCTCCTGTGTGTTAGAGCAATCCTTCGGCTCAAAACTGCCTCCACATCCAGAGCTTCTGTGGCAAAAAAGAAGTGACATTTCTAAAGTCCCTGACAAATCATTCCCCTGTAGAAATCTCTCGTCTGGCTTCTGAAATCATCACTGTTCCTGCTTGATTTTCCACATTTTAAAACTCTTTCAAAGTACTCGGGGAAAATTGGCCCATGCCAAAACTTTTGGATAATTTGGGATGATTTCCCTTCCCTCGTGCTGAGCCGCAGCACTGGGGAACCGCTGGGATGAGTGTGTTGGCATTGATGGATTTACAGCAGCAGCAGTGATGATGAGACAGGGGATTACAGAGAAGGCACAAACCTTTCATGGTGATGGATTCACTTATTTCACTTGATATCCCTGTTTTGAATTCACAAAAGGCCTTGTTGCTTTGTCTTGGTGTTTTGCTCCTGCTGGATCTTTTAAATTTGCTTTTGATTTGCACACAGGGGCACAGGAGCCTGACTGCTCCCTGCCCTGCTCCCATTGCTCACAGGGGTGTATTTCCCATCTCTGGCCAGCCTGCTGTCCCAGAAGGTCCGAGAGAGCGAACGAGCCTTCACCTACAGCACAGTGGGGACTGGCTCGCAGTTTGGGTGAGTTCAAAAGGCTTTGAGCAGCGAATGACAGTCTCTGGACATCATACGTGATGAAACGCCGTTAAATAGTTGGAGGCAAAACTCGCAGCCCAAAGTACGTGTGGATTCCTGGGTCCTTGAGGATCGCGGCTGCAGCTGAGGAAGCCTCAGGCAGTTGCTGTTGTGTGTGTCAAGGATTTATGGGTTTTGTTTTCTTTCCTTTCAAGCCAGACTTTGAAGAGTGTTTGCAACATTTAATTACTATGGGGAACAGCCTGATCCAGTAGGAAGAGCAAGGGTCAGCCCGAGATTGGTCACTTGTCCTCACTGATAGATGTGGATAATATAACTTCCCCATCTCTGCTGATCTCCATGAGAATTTCCTTTCTAAATGGCAGGGTTTCTTAAAAGCCAGATAGAAATATTACTGATAATTTAATCACTTTGCTTTTCGGTGCACTCTTTTTTTTTTTTCCTGATTTGTGTTTTCTGAGATACTTTCTGCACACCACCAACGTCATTTTCTTTCCCCAAAGAGTGAGTTTCAGCATGGGGCAGGTGAGCAAGGGGTCCTATAGTGGTTCCTCCTGCCCAGCCAAGGATCCGGCCTGAGATGCCACCTGGGAATAGGGCAGGTGGCAGAGTCACAGGGTGACTTTTAAGTGTATAGAGTGGCCCGTCTCCTGTTGTTTGCATCCCGAATGCTCATAACGAAATGTGTAACTCTGAGTGTGGCTTCCCTTGCAGGACACTGGTGATCGGTGGTGCAGGTTCTCTCCTCCTGGACTGGTACGGCTGGGAGAGTGTTTTCTACTTCTCTGGTTTGCTCACTTTGCTGTGGGTTTACTGCACCTGCAAATACCTCCTGAGTGAGAAAGGTGAGTCCAGCTGCCTGCACCCCGCAGGCTGCCAGCACTCCTGAGGCTCTGGCACCCAACGGGTACCTCCTGCTCAATTGTCTGCAAATCGTCTGTGTTTCCAGGGACGTGCCTGGTTTTACACAATGACCTTTTGTTCAGATGTCTTCTATAATATAATACACGCTGTGTCTCTCTCTAGATGCTAAACCCAGAGACAAGGTTTTGAGCTCCTGCATTGCCGATTCCCTCTTTTAGGTCCCACACTGGATTATGTTGCTGTCGAGAGCCTGATCCGACTCCTCCGTACTCTTAAGTACCAGTGAAAATACCAAACAGAGCATGATCTTCAAAGTGGATTAAGCTAAAGCAGGGCAAGATACTTATTCTAAACTAAGAGTATCTACACACAGAGCTTTTAAAAACCAGTTAATCCAGAATATCTCTTCCCAAATAACTGTCTGTGAGTAATTCCACACATGGGCAATCCATTGCACCTGGCTATAGCGTTATTAGTGTGAACGTGGTGTGTAGGAGCCTGGATCATTAGGATCCTTGTGCCTGCCTGGTGCTGCACAATATCCAAACCTGGTCCTTGCCTAAAGAGATTTCTGATTGATTTTAACCAGAGGTGCAACAAATGAATGTGTCTGAGTAGGCAATTGAGTGGATTCAGAGGAAAAAAATTTGGCCAACGTAATATGATGTGTTCATGAGCATCCAGTGTGGGTATTGCGAAAAGAAGAGTTAGAAAGACATTAAGGGTAGTTGTATAGCAGTCCCTCAGGGCTCCCTCCAGCTGCATAGAAATTACTGATCAGATTTTTCCTTTGCATGTTTTTCTTTCCTGCAGAACTCATCATCCCCATAGATTATTTAATGAGAGGCCTCTCGATATCCAAGCAGACCAAAGTTCCCTGGAAGCAGCTATTTAAGAAGGCACCGATATGGTAGGCAGCTGCGGTGGCCTCAAGCCCTAGCAGGGCTGGGAGACCATCCTCCTTCCAGCGGCTTTTTTCTCCTATCTGTGCTTATTTCTTCTGCTTACCTGTATTTTGTCCACTTCTTCATATATTTGGGAAATATTACCAGGTTTTCTAATTTCTTCTGTGTAAACTGAAAGGGTAAATTTGACAAAAAGCAGTTAATATTCTGTCTGGAGGGATGTGAGACTTGCATATTACTGGCAAATCTTCCTCCTCATCTGTTTGTTCCCTGTGTGCGTCACGTGCTCCTCTGGAGGGATATTTTCTACTGGTTTTGTTAGAAATGCTGTTCATAATGGGCTCCTAAGAAGTGCTGCTCAGGGGCACTGGATGGCACAGAACGTGTTCTTATTGCTGGCAAAACATCTTTTTAATAGCCGTTTGTTCACTGGGATGCTGCATTTGGTCCTGAAGCTCATCCAATCATGTTCCCAAGTGCAGTTTAAAGTAGAGGAGGAGGGCAGTGGGGCTGCGGGGCAGCAAGCCCATTCCTGCCTTAAATAACCGCAGAGCATCTGCTGATAACAAATCCCTAGGAAAGCCCAAACAACACCTCTTGGAGCAGAAAGGACTGGTGGGAATTACACTCGCACAATTGCTGCTGCCATTAACCTCGCCTGAACCTGGGGCTGACGTCAGGCACCCACCCTGGGTAGTGAAGGGCAGCGAAGGAAGGAGCGATGCTGCGAGTGGTGAGACAAAAGGAGTAGTTATCTATGAAACAAATCTCAGGAAGCAATTGCAGCGCTTTGAGGGATTTATTTGGAGACCAGGAAGTGTAATACCGGCTTGCTCGAGTGCCTGTTTCCCACCCAGTGTGACCTGTCACTCCTGATTATTTCCTCCCCGCTGTGTATTTTCAGGGCTGTCATCATCGCTCAGCTTTCTACGGCCAGCACATTTTTCACTCTCCTTTCCTGGCTGCCAACTTTCTTTAAGGAAACTTTCCCTGAGTCGAAGGTAAGTTAGCTCTGAGATACAAGCATTGCTGGTCTCCGTGCAAATGAAGTTGTGCTGAGAGCCAGCCCGAATGGGTTGGTTAGGGAGGAAGGAGGGTGATGGCAGAGGGATTTGGTGAGGGCTGGGAGGCAGGAGAGGGTGGGAGGCTTCCCTGGAGGGTTAGGAGCTTCTATCCCCCTGCACTTGCATTTGGGGATGAAAGCAAGCACCCTCCCACCAGGCAAGCAGAAGCGATGTTTTAGGTGCTTGTTTAGGGATGCTGAAGTGAGGCAGAGCTGAGGCACCTTCCAGGCAGGGAAGAGAGTGTTGCATTTGGTTTCTAAACTGCTTTTCTTTTGAGGGCACGATGATTTTCAAAAGGCACAGGGCTTGTACTGTTATGCTGTTGCAAATGACCGTCGACGCATTCACTCATGAGTTTTCACAGGGCTTTTAACTGCTCTCACGTTGTATAGCTCAGAGCTGGCTGTTAAAATGATAATTACCATTAATAATGTGTACTTCAAAAGTACTATAAAAGCTTCCCTCTTAGCACAAACGATGTTCCTGTCTTTCAGAAACCTAGGCAATAGTCATCTGGGCTGAGAGCTAGGATTTTTATCGTCTTGTTCTTAGAAACTCAATCTTTTCCACAACGGCTTTGTTGGGTTTTTTATAATTTCCAGAGCTGCTTACAAATGCCTTTTCATATTATGTATGTAAGGCGCTTTGTGGCATTCTTGATATTTATATTAAAATCATGTATTAAACCAGCAAACATATTGTTGTGACAAGATCTGTGCACCTCGAATAATGTGCTTGTGCAGCAGTAATTTACCATCTGTTCAGCATTATATCACGGTGCCCTTATGTAAGATGCTCTGTGTGGCGTTGCTGCATCTGATAATCGCTTCGTACGTTTCCATAAAAC
This sequence comes from Piaya cayana, assembly GCA_013389865.1. Classification (NCBI taxonomy): domain Eukaryota; kingdom Metazoa; phylum Chordata; class Aves; order Cuculiformes; family Coccyzidae; genus Piaya; species Piaya cayana. The sequence continues at coordinate 89,359 of WAAB01010268.1, forward strand.
GGGGGAGGAGGACGCTTGGTTTTAAAGGATGGACGATAATCCCTAATGTGGGAAACCTGTCACCTACTGGTCAAAGTCCCTTTCTGCAGATGAGCTGCCCTCACCGCTGCCTCCAGCCCAGCTGGATGGAGGTGATGGAGGGGATGGGCTCATGCTGCTCTGTGACAACAGACACCAGAGATATTGTCCCACAAGCCCTATAGGGTAACATTTTCAAAAGTGACCGAGACCCAAACTTTCAAAGCCTCTGAAAGATGCAGATGCGCCCTGGTATGATTTCCAGGAGCAGCTGATACAGCATTGGTCAAACTCAGGATTATTCAGCCCTCCTGAGCATCCTGAAGGCAGGCGTCCTGCCTTGGTGAGGGAGGGAAGACTTCATGGCGTGATGGGCTCTGAGCAAAGGGGGAGAAGCAGAGGATGGTGGATGTTTGAGTATGTTCACCCAGCTGAGGTGAAGGCCAGCCCTGCCTGCACTGATTTCAGCTCCTCCTGGGATCTGGGCACCAAAATGCCTCTGAGCAGTTGTAATCCAGATGACCAGTAATCATCTGTGATTAAAACTACAGCAAGCTCGCTTAATTGAAAANTTGAGCGTCCTGAACGCGTCCTGCCTTGGCGAGGGAGGGAAGACTTCATGGCGTGATGGGCTCTGAGCAAAGGGGGAGAAGCAGAGGATGGTGGATGTTTGAGTATGTTCACCCAGCTGAGGTGAAGGCCAGCCCTGCCTGCACTGATTTCAGCTCCTCCTGGGATCTGGGCACCAAAATGCCTCTGAGCAGTTGTAATCCAGATGACCAGTAATCATCTGTGATTAAAACTAGAGCAAGCTCGCTTAATTGAAAATAGACCAAAGGATGCTGCTACCCATAATGTTACCTAATCCTGGCATTAGAAAATCCAGCTGTGTTCCCTCGACTTCGCAATAACGCTGCTAATGAGGTTGAAGCTGATGTTGGAAATTCTGCCAACAGATATTCTGATGATCCACAGGGCAGAGTAGAATCTAGGGCTTGCTTTCCAGGGCGTTGTGGCTCCCTGCCACATCACCTTGCTCAACAGTAAACTTTGCCACGTTTAGTCCTTCTTTGCTGAAGCAGACAGAGCTTTCTGCCTCTCCCATGGATGCAGGGTCACTGGGGCAGGAGGAAAAGAACCTGCAAAAGCTACAGCCCCGTGCTGTGCCTGCCACTCTGCAGACTCTGGAGCGATGCAGGGTGTAGCTGAGAGCTTTCTGTGCAGAGCAGGTAGAGATCCTGCAAGAAGTCCTAATTGCTTCTTTTTTTTTTTCCTTTCTACAGACTATCAAAGAAAATACCTGAAATCAAACTCATTTCTGACAGCAAACCTCTCTTGATTTTTGCTCCCTTTCAGGGTTGGGTGTTTAATGTTGTTCCCTGGCTGGTTGCAATTCCAACAAGCTTGTTCAGTGGATTTCTGTCTGATCATTTAATCAACCAGGGTAAGAACTCTTTTGGCTTTTCTTCAGCTCTTAGTTTATGTGATTTGAAAGAGCTTCTAGGTGGAAGGAGGTGGACCTGTTGGTAGGGAGAAGATGACTCAACAAACAGACAATGTGAAGTTCTGTTACAAAAGCAGGATAAATACTGCAGGGTCCAAATCCCATCCATGTGTTTAAGGCTCCCTTTGATCTCAGTCACAATACCTTTCTGGAGATGAAATCTGGCCATCTGAAATTACTTACCCTGTGGTCTCCTGGCCATCTGAACAAGGAGGCTTGGTGAGCTGCATTTAACTGAAACTCTCCTTTCTCTTCCAGGCTACAAAACCATCACCATTCGTAAGTTCATGCAGGTAAGAGAGCTGGAGTCACAGGAATGACACTTGAGCTGCCTGCTGAGCTCTGCTTCCACAGCAGAGGAGACCTCTTATGGAACTGGGCTGGTGGTTACGGATAGAAAGAGGAAAGGTTCTCTAGCTTTGCAGATAGACTGGTCATCAGAGCTTATGCAAAATGAAATCCTGAGGAAAGCCTGGACCGAGAACCAGAGTGTGGACCAGCAGTAACATTGAGCACAGAGATTTTGTGACTGCTCTCAAGAGGTTTTCTTTGGCAATCAAAGGGCAACCATACGCTGTCAATCCAAATGACCCCTTAGATACTGAGGAAGTAGAAACAGAAGGATGAGCAAAGTATAAATGCTGTGTGAGAGCATGGTGTATGCCTTTGGCTCCGCAGCATCGCATCTCTCAAGACAGATCTCTGGCGCAGAAAAACAGGATGATGGGGAAGAAAAAGGCTTGAGAAGCACCTAGTGCATATGAGCTCTTGCCATTGTAACAGGGAACAGTTTGTCCATGAAAGTAGTTGTATTCTTCCTTACAGAAAATGTCCTGTGGTATTTAATTTTCCCTCTCTTCCAGATCATTGGCTCCGGCATCTCAAGCATTTTTGCTTTGTGTCTGGGCCAGACATCCAGTTTTTGCAAAGCAATAGTGTTTGCCTCTGCCTCTGTTGGACTTCAGACCTTTAACCACAGGTAACGAGAGTGATAACGACAGTAGTTGTGGCCCTTAGCTCTTACCCCGTGCTCAGCATTTCGGGGTCTCAGAGGGGGCTGTCTCCGTTGCGCCTGTCAGAGCAAGAACTGGTCTTGTCTGAGCATCGTGTGTTGGTCCGTGCGAGGCCGGTGCAGTTTTGTGCCCACAGGGTTGGAGTTGATCCAGCGCATCTCTAGCATGGGGAAGAGCTGCATGGACTGGAGGGCACTTTGTTCCAGGCAGGTCTTAGGGAGATAAAGCAGGAAGGGAATCGCATTTTGGCCCCTCTGAAGGCTTTGAGTTGAATCATTTTCCTCTTGGTACCCTCCTGTGTTGCTTCACTCTCAGCCTCTTTCCTCCTTCCTCCTTACAGTGCCATTTATCCTCTAGGATCCCTTCCTTTCTTTTCTTTTTGACAAACTAAACTTTGTGTAAATGATGAAAAAGCAGTCTCACTCCATTAAAAGAGCCGTTTCCCCTCTCTCTGTTTCTCACCAGTGGAATTTCAGTAAATGTACAGGATCTGGCCCCCTCGTGTGCTGGCTTACTGTTCGGTAAGGATTCCTGCGGGGTGCTAGAGAGGTGACGTGCATGGGGGGACACATGGTCGTCAGCATTAAGGCTGGAGCAGGAGTAGCTCTGTGCAACATCTACTCCATATCTGCAGCCTCAGCTTCCCCCTGTGACATTCCTGCTGTTGCTGGGGGCAGGGAAACACTCTAACACGCCTCTCCGTTTGCCAAATGCTTAACTGCATCAGGGGGTGGGGATGAGGCTGAGTGTTGGTTGTCCCCACCATCAGCAAGGCATCTATTTCACTGTGCATGAAGACCAGGGGTGAGGTGGGAGCCCAGATGAAGCCGCTTGTGTCTGTGGGTTCCGAGTACTCAATTCCTTTATTTTCTTTACAGGTGTTGGGAATACAGGTGGAGCCCTCCTAGGTAAGGCACAATCCTGCAGCAATTCCTTTCCTGGGAGTCCTCTCCTTGGGGACAGGGAGGGTCTGACCCCACAGACTCTGCATTTCTTTCTCTTCACAGGTGTCATTTGCGTGTACTTGGCTGGCTACCTGATTGAAACAACTGGCTCCTGGATTTCTGTTTTCAACCTGGTGGCTGCTGTTAATGGCATTGGCCTCTGTGCATTCCTCATGTTTGGAGCAGCCCAGAGGGTGGACACAGACTCTGCATACGTGGACCTGTAGGGACAAGGCCGGCGAGCAGTGGAAGGACAGGAGAGTGTCACATCTACGTGTCATTGTCGCACAAGTGCCAAAGAAGTTGTTGGGTTTTTTTAAAGTGTTTGATAGGAAAAACAATTACTGACACTAAGTTCATAATGGGTCTGAATGAAACCCATGGGAGAAAAGTTATCTAGAGTTCATTTTTTTGCTCAGGGTGTAGCTGATGGTCTGTAGAGCCATCCAGCTCAACATCTCCAGTGAGGATACAGTCTGTGAGCGGTTTGTCTAGCAGACAAATATCCACGTGGCCAGAGTGGCTTATCTAGCTTGCCAAAGGGAGCTGCGGTGCGTGTGCTCTGCCCTGGAGTGGTTACTTGCTGATGGGAGCTGCTTTGCCGTGCCAGGAGCAGGTCACTCCATGCTTTGCCGTCCTGTGGCCACAGTGAGGGCAGCCGGCTCTCGGGCTGCTAGGTGACACGTCTCCTTTGAACTCCATGAAAGGAATCATCTGAATGAATGTACCTCTGACCTTAACCCTCCCTCATGTGCCTTCATTTCGCAGTCTGCTCTACAGGTAGAAGCCGGGTGTGCAAGTGAATGAGTTGTGAGATGAGCTCGAGGCTTCCCTGCAGGGAAAGTCTTCTGGATGGAAGTCAACTATGAACCCAAGGCCATGAGGTTGCATCAATACTGCTCTCACCATGCTGGAGCTGAGCCAGGAGGCTGCAGAGCAGACTGCTCAAACCAGCTGAGCCTCTTGTTGCTCAAGAGTAGAGCTCAAGTGCTCCCTCCTCACCAGGCTCGCTTCACTCCAGCCTTGAGCCAAGGTAGATGACCTCCAGCGTGAGAGCAGAGGAAAGCTTGCAGCCACCCGTGCTCAGGCTTAGCTGGGCTGACCTCGTGGTGCAGGTGCAGCCGAGGAATCCCCCAGGAGCTGTTTTGCCATGTGCTGTGAATGTATGGGAAGAACAGGTCATGTTCTGTGCTGTGGATCTGTACTCTCAAACGCTTTCTGCTTGATTAGACATGTTCTCCGTGTGCTCTCAAAGGAGCACGGGAGAACTTTCCAAAGAACCTGCAGCTGGCAGGATAGGTTTTGTTTCTCCTTTAAGCGTAAAGCTAATTTCTGCATTGGGGATCCATAGTAATGGATGTGGATTTTTGCTGTTCCCCATGTCAGAGCGAAAGACTTGGCTGTCCACAATTCTGAGCCTGAATGTCTTAAGTTATTTATAAATATTTTAAAATTTAAGTACCAAATCCTATATTTTATGTACTTGAGACCTGATTCTGCATGCTTATTTTGAGCGGTACTCCCACCAAAACCCACACTATTTTTAGAGGGGAAGGATTTACCAGCCTACGGTTTCTGGTTTTGTAGGATCTATTTTAAATGTGACATTTCATATTGAAGAAATTCATTGCTTTTCCTCCCACCTCGTGCTTGCAGTTTGAAAGATTCTCTTTGATTTCTCTAGTGCTTACCAGAAAACTTCAGCTGAGACTCGGGAGCAGATTTCCCAAGGGACCTCGCGGTGCAGGAAAGCTATAGACTCAGATTTGTTGTCCTTAAAAACAATTATTATTGCCTGTTTCTCCTTTTGTTTTGGCCACATTTCTTCTTGGAAGGTATGTTGGAGCCCTATTAAGTTTCTGAATGCCTGGGTTTATAGTGAAAATTCCGACAGCTTTTTAATTGCGAAGACACTAAACTAAGCTGAGCTGCTTATTGGGGGTATTAAGAGATAAAAATGGAACTTCCTGATGTCTTTGCAAGAGACTGCGGGATCAGGGTGACCTGAGTGGGGGCCAGAGAGAGAAGAAAGTGGGTTTTTTTCTCCTGTGTTTCTTCTTTCCCTAAAAGGCTGAGTGCCACCATAAGTACAACTGTATCTGAGGTGCTGCAGATCCAGGACATATGAAAGTGGCTGGGAAGCCCCTTAAAACCAGTGAGTAAAATGAGGAGGGCACATACAGCAAAGCCAGACTCACCAAAGAGACCCAAGGCCATGCAGATATCTCTACCAGCCTTGACCCTCATCCAGTCCAAGCAGATTGTTTGTGTGGCTTTTTCTATAGGGGCATAGGGAAAAAAAGGGTTTGGGGTTCTATTTAAGATCTTCCCTGGCTGTTCAGCATCGCAGGTCAGGAGCACAAGGAGTGAATTCTGGTTCTCT
>WAAB01010269.1:4216-36341 GCA_013389865.1 Piaya cayana
ACACTGCTGGCTCATGGTCAGTCACTGTCAACCAAGACCCCCAGGTCCTTCTCCTCCAGGCAGCTTTCCAGCCAGACTTCTCCCAGTCTGTAGCTCTGCATAGGGTGGTTGTGCCCCAAGTGCAGGACCCAGCACTTGGCCTTGTTAAACTTCTTACCATTGGTCTCAGCCCAGCGTCCAACCTGTTCAGATCCTTTGAAGTGTCCCTACCCTCCAGCAGATCAACACCTCCACCCAGCTTAGTGTCATATGCAAACTTACTAAGTGTGCACTCGATGCCTTCACCTAGGTCATTGATAAAGATGTTGAATAGGGCTGGACCCAGCACTGAGCCTTGGCTCACCGAGTTCTGAGTTCTTAGCCTATGCCTCTGTTCTTAGAGGAGCATCATGACCTAAAGAATAATATAGAACACACAATGCTGTTTTCAGTTCGTTATGTTAATACTATTCCCGAATTTAGGGGCTGGTGGACTGATGTATGCTATGGCTTCCCGTATAGATTGGCAAATGGTGCTCCACGATTCACTCACTGAAGACTAACAACCAGGACCCAAAATCTATAAAACCAACACCTCCATTCCCTTCATTAAATGTTCCTGATTTGTTCCTCACTGGGGGAAATCAGTAACACAACTGTTATATAGGGTTATATTGGCAACCTCTTTCTAGTTTTCTAGAGGAAATCCCAACTCTGACCTTTGTATTGAAGTATTTAAATATTCAAAGGACTGTAAAGAGAAAATGCAGCACTGAGATGTCATTCCTTCAGAGAACTTCTGCCACATCGATATTTAGTTTGCTTTTTCTGATGTTCCATTTTAGGCAGAGAATATCAGAGCCAAATCTGAGGCAAACTACCTTCAGCCATTGGTGTCTCTGAACACATCAGTCATGCACTGAAGCTGCTGGTGCAGCTGGTACTTTCTACAAGACAGGGAGTATTTTTAACAATAAAAATATGAGTGTGACAGATGCACATTTTATTATAACTGTTTTTTTTATTGTGTATTAGTGGAGAGAAGAAAGGTAGCAGCACTTTTTAACAAGTCTGCCAGTATGTGTGAAAACAAATGAAGGCCTATGGTACATATTGACATTTGTTAGCCAAGTGTGGGTAGTTCACAGCAGCCTATTCTTTTCTCTGTTAAAAAAAGAAAAAAAAAAGATGAGTCTTGAGCATCTTGCAAAGCCAGAACTACTCTTTTTTTTATGAGCTTCATTTGCATTTATACTCTTCCCTGCTGTTGTTGAGTATGCCCCTTTCACTTGTCCTAAATCTATAACTGCACTGGGTGCACTTAAGTAGCTGTTTCCTACTGATATATTGATTATCACACTAATTACATCCGGGATCTGTATATGTGCTAACAGAACCAATTTATTTGAATTTTTTGTAGGGGGAAAAATCTCCACAACTAATTAATTCTACAGGGATGGGCCTAGTTCTTCTCTTTCCTCTCTTTTTTTTAGCCATCAAAGTTTTTGATACATAAAACTTGTGTTAAAACCACACAAAACGTGTGTGTGGGGGAATGCGTGATGATTTTGACTCGTAAATTTTCATTTCCTTCTCTTTTAGAATGATTTTTTAAAAGTCTGCTTATTTTTTTCTGATGTGCCATCATACTGTGGGCTCTGGTTCTGCTATCAACTCCACGTGTGCAGCCTGCTGTGTGCCTATTGAGGTCAGAGAGGTTGGCTATATACCTGGAGCACAGTGCAGAAATGGGCCATGGATATTAACTCATCACTTTAAAGCTAGAGCAAGAATCTTATTTTTTACAGTCTCCTCTGCAGGATTTTATGCCTGCGTGTCATTCAATTTGACACAGAATTGGACATCTTCAATAATTTCAGGTATGTAACACAGCTGAACCTTTCAATAAGGCTTTCTTTAAACCGTGAAAAGTTCCAGATGCCTTTCTGACTAACTTTATCTGAAGATATCTAATCTCATATCTCAGACATCTGTACAACACAATGCCTTTGACAAGTACCTCACCGACTTTTTTTTTCAGTGGATTAAAAGATGTCTTTAAATGGCAATGAGATGGAGGTTTGAGTATAAGCTATCATGGGAAACTGGATAGTGCCTGGTGATAGATTTGCAGTGCAATGAGACTTTTAGCCTTTCACATTTAGACCTCTTTGAATCCAGGGTGTGGAGAGTTTGAAAGTTATTACCGCTGGTTGCCGACACTTTTATAGTTTCTCTGAATTGATCTGTTGCTCTTGGTTCTTGTAAGAATGTCCATTGCCAATGGATTTCAATAACATCTGCAATGCTAACTGTAGTACAGAAGTCAAAGGACTGCATAATACCATCATAGCCTTAATGAGGACTATGCTTCTCATGACATGATAGGTCCTAGGAGAGGTATTGATCTGGGGAACATCCATTCTCCTTTTCAGGTATTTTTAATAATGTGAGCATGCCAGGATGCTAGTTTTCCCATTCGTCAAGCCTCCTGTTTCCAAGAACAGAATTTGACTTAAAAAATAGTCAGTTGCAAATCCAGTCATACATCTTGAATTTTTTTCAGTGCTGCCTTGGAACAAGCAAACTTGCTTGACAAAGCATTTGTGAGAATAGGGCAATCCCAGATAAAACCTGTCAGGAAAACTGAAAGTGTAGATATATTTAAATATCACAAACAAAATTTAAAAATGGACGCAAAATTGAAGGCGCTTTAATGAGTGCAGCATGGGAAAAATTGTTCAGTGAGCTTGAGACAAGCTCAGTAAGAGGTTTTGCAGCAGCATTCTGGACAGTGATCCATAATTTAAACTTGGGCATTTTAGAAAGAATTACATTAGTTTAGACTGGAAGGCATTAGGGTATAAATCAGAGAGCTTCCATCTCAGAGAATCTTAAACAGCTCCAAAGGTTAAGTAGAAGATATAAAACTGTTATGATATGTTTGTTATGGGCCTTCAAAGAAAGTGGTGAAGCAAGCAGGTTGGCAAGATTACTTCAATATCAGGGGAAAAGGTCCCTGCTTGACTGGGCTGAAGTAGTGGGACTTGAGGCTGGGAAGCACGAGTAGGAGTATCCCAGAATAATTTGGAAAATTATCCTGAGATCTAGGCATAGAAGTAAAGCAGTTTTAAAGTGCTCTGATCAGCATCTACTTAGTGCTGATAGAGAGAATAAAGATAAATGCCAGCAGAAGCCTTGAAAAACTACATAAACTACAAACTTGTGAAACTTTTAAACTGTGATCTGGGTAGTTGCTTCCAATTCCAAAGAAGGACAAACATGGTGGCTTTTGGCTTTTCTTAGGAAAAATCCTGTAAAGAGTAGAACAGACAGACCATGAAGGCAGTTTTTCCATGGAGACTGTTGCAGACTCTGAGTCTTGGCTTCTTCCCATGGGGAAGAAGTATTCACCAAAACTGGAATTTAATATCCAAGCTTGCTGTGTAATTCCTGTGTAACTTTGAGCAATGCATTTAGTCTATGATTGTCAAAGGCAGCTAGTGAAAGGAGGAGTTTGTGTGGACTTCTTTGGAAATCGCTCTTTTACTGTCTCTGTACTTCACTTCTCTTGGGCAGAATGGCAGAATATCTGTCCTCTCCTTCTGTCTGTCTGCTGGCTGTGAGCTCATCAGAGTAGGACCCACCTCACTTCCTTGGGTGTGAACAATATACTGTGTAGGGATCCAGGAATGAGCTTTAGCCAGTAACCCACACAGTGACCACCAAGGTCTTGGGAATCTTGGTCAAATCTTGAACTGTTACTATTGAAAATAAATCAGTCCATGAAAGCTCGTCCTTTAGGGACAGACTCTGCCATCTCACACTAAATGAAAGTCTAAGTGATTTACAGCAGCCCTCTGTATCTTATTTTGATTTCATTATAGTTGCCCCTTTTACTCCTCCAAGCTGTTTTTTTTTTTCTTCCTGCAGTTTTAGGGTTTCTCAGTTTAGAAGCACTGATAGTTCTTCACAAATATCTCCCAGCACTAGTTTCCTTTCACTCTTGGGGTTGAAACAGTTTTTTTTTAAACCATTAATCTCCTTTTGGAGTAAGAAATTACACTCTGAGGAGCAATTCTATGAGAAAGGAGAGATGCAGGAATAGTCAGCAAATATATGGTCAGAAAAGTTAAAGCTGAGGTGAGAGGATGGTGTGATTTATGATGCTACCAAGGCAGAACTGGAGAGAGACAAAAAGCCAAGAAAGATGTTGAAGTAGAGAGAAAAAAAGAGAATGTGGACTAGGCAGGGGGATAGAAGGGAAAGGAAAAACTTCAAAACCTATTTCTTAAAAATGTGAAAATTTCACTTAAAGGTGAAAATTGTTTATTCTTGCGTCTTTAGACAGTGGTTCCAGAGATTCCTTGAAGGTTGTTACGTTGAACATCCTGTACAAACAATGAGATGATGGTAGTTGCAACTGGAAATTATACTCCTAAATCTTGAGTTACCTTTCTCTAGTTAAAAGAATAGTCATGACCACAGATAACTGCAAGATGGGAACTCACTTTGTACTGGACATTGAAATGGTGAAGCCAGCTTTTGTGATTAATAGTAGTGAAAACTGAAAAACACAATTAATCAACGTTTTCTACAGAACATTCAACACGAAAAAAATGCCTCCCTCTGATGTGGATAGATAGATAACTTTCCTTTTACAAGGCTGGTAGTTAATTTCATTTTCACTATGTATAAAGACACAGAATTTTTATAGTGTAAATAATAACACATAACATATCCTTCCATATGCAATGATACAAAAACGTTAAACATGTATTTGCAGTACATTATGTCTTCTCTTTTACCTAGGTTGCAATCTTCTTCCATCCCTCTTTCAAAGTAAAACTCTAGTTAATTTTTGATGGAGCTGCGTAGTCTGAGTAACACGGTTCTCCGACCAGCTCCCTCTGGGATGATGTGATCATCGCAGTTCATAGAGTATGGAATAAAAAGAGCTTCTCTCATAAAATCAGAGGGACAGAGGAAAAGCATTGATGATTTATGTGGGCTGAGATTTTGACCCAGAAGCTTGAAAAATGCAGTAGCTGTTATTTATTCCATGTCACCATCAATCCTATGAAGGAAAAACTGCTAAGAGCATTCTCTTTGCAGGGCTGGCATTCTTTCACATAGTTCCTACTGCCCTATCTTGACTCCTTGCTGCAGCTGCTTTAAACAAAAATGCTCTCCTGTGCTGAAATGGATGCCCTGTGTAGCAGAGCTTTTTATATTACCTTGAGTGTATATGGAATCTGGGAAATTTCTATTTTATGAGTTAGGTCCTACTGCTGTTTTATGACAAGATGAGTTAAGCAGTAAAATATTCTTTGGATCATCTTTACACATCACTATTTTTTACTGTAATGGCTTAACAGGTTTCTGGTATATATCGCTTTTTCTGCAGCGTGAGAAACTGGTGTTCAATAGCTGTAAGCATGGTCTGGTCTACAAGACAAGCTACTTTGACATACTCCAAGCTCATGGAGTCATGTTAGCATCTTAATTTTGAAGGAAGGAAAGACTAGAGCAAAAATGCATTTGAATGACTTTGTGGGGCTATTACTGTGCAAACTGTGCTGGTCTAGGAGTCTCACTAGGAGAGTGACTTGTGGCTGCTACAGAGCGTGAGGGCTTTTTCAGTGCGCAAAGGTGGGTACATGTAGTTGCCTGAAAGAAGTCCTGAATGGAGGTGGAGGCAATCAGATGTCCAGAAATCCCAGGCAGTTGTACTATTGTGAATGGGGAGAGCTGAGGGGAGTGTTAAGACTTTCTTGGTTCCCATCTTAGGAAATGCCTGCCTGTTGGTATCAGGTATAATAGAGAATCAGCAATGATAGAAAGTGAGATTTGGATAGCAAAGGGCACGACATAGCTGGATTTTGAAGACCCAGTGTGATTTTCACATGTTATAGTGAAACCCTTGGCTTTCACACCTTGATATTTGCTGAAAGGGAGTGGCTCCTGCCCAACTAAGGAGAATGGAAGCCAATTATTATCCTAGCCAAATTCTTTCCTGTTAAACTTGGCAGGCTAAGATAATAAAGCCTCTGCATTTTAGGGAAACACTTTGCATTTGATTTTATGGTGATTGAGAGTCCCTTTTGGCAAGCAAATTGATTTCTGAAACATTTGTTCCAATAAAAAATGAATAACGCTTCAAGTAACAAAAAGAAAAATCTGATGAAAGGAGCTTACCCAGATTATATCAAAGAAATGAATACGGGATATTTATTTCTGCTATATTTTGCTTGCATTCCTGCTAATTCTTGTAGGAATTTTATGTTTTAACAGGGACCTTCTCCTATAGACTACCCCTCCTGTTGCAGAGAGCTGAATCACGGTTCAGGGAGGATCAGCACAGAAATCAAGGGATGAAGTCTACCATTCGGTAAAGGGAGAGATAAGTTCCTTTTACTTTTGCAAATGTCAGTAAATGTGAATAACACTTTTGTTTCCTGCACCAACCACACTTCATTTCTCTCTCTCTTTTTTTTTAAAATTTGGCAACAGAGGTGATGTCTCATCACTGAAGGCTACCTAAAGACTAAGATGTCTGCCTGCTCTTGAAACTTAGGTACTGCTCTTGCTGTGAAATTAGTACTGCAACTTCTTAGAGACTGACTGAACTCCAAAGATTCTTTCCCTGATCAGAGAGAACGAAGGTACAGGACAGCATTATAGTTGTTGAACTATCACTCATCATTAAAGTCCTTTTGATTTCATAAGATATTTGCTTTCATCCAATAAAAACAGTGCTTGGTGAGAAAGATGTCAGCTGTGGTTTGGTACCAAAGGGCTGTTGAAGTACTAGCAATGAACTGAAAGTGGGAAAAAGTTTTACAACCTTAAGCAGAGGAATCTGGCAAACCTCTCGTTCTGCTTATTCAGAAGCAGAAAAACTCTTTGTTTTGAGTCTGCTCTTGATAGCCACTTGAATTTTTACTTGGTGCCTCCCTGTTATTTCAGTGGAGGACTTCTAGGGAAAGACAGCTCCAAGGGACCAGCCTGTCCTTGTAAGTTCTCCCATCCAATCCAGTGAAGGAACAACATTACTTGCCCTTAATATGTGATCTTCTAGAAACTCTTGTCTTCACTTAAAAAAAAAGTCATTTTTCAGCCCAGGCACCCACATTGATTTTTTATATTGTTTTCCAGTGGCACAAAGGGACCACAAATGCAGTACAGATTAGATAAGGAAAAATCAGGAGATGCATAAGATTTTACACAGGAAACTGTATAATTGCAGTATTTTAGTTTCCCTTCTACTGAGAAGTGATGCATGGGACTACAGGGCCAGGAGGCACTAGGGGTACAGAGTCTTACAGAGAGTTTAGGGGAGAAATAGCCACTTGCCCTTGTCTAGCCTTTTCTGAAACACAAAATCCGTTCCATTTGCAAGGACAAATTTTGCTTTGTTGTTTTGTTACGTACTGTTCAAGGATGAAAAATTATGTTTTTGCAAAGCATCTCAGTGGTGTGTATTTTTTGATGCACTGTCCCAGACTTATGGTGAGCTTGAAGGGGTCCATGGTGTTATTAGAGTATCGGAGTCAAATTAATTTGCTACTATAAACCTTGTGCAAACTACAGGCCAAGAGGCAAGACCATTTGACACTGCATGTATAAGAACAACAGAAATAGTATTTATCATTATAACACAAAAGCTTATTGTGACAATAGATCTTCCACAAACCTGCAAAAGTTAATAAAAGTAATAAATAGTATTTTGTGGGGTTTTTTTTTCTGAAGGATTTAAACCTTGAAAATCTGGTTATGAAATTACTTAATTCTTCTTGGTCCATATGTTTAGGAAACTGCTGAGGTGCCAGGTTACAATATGTTCTTCTGGAGCCTCATTTCTACTAATTACAAAGTAAAGATAGTAGGATTGTCAGCTTGGTAACTCAAGGCACATACACGTCTGCTTGTGTGTATTTGGAAATCAATATGTGAATGACTGTAAATACATCGATGAAAGATTTGCAGCTGACTTAAGTAGATTAAACTTGGATTTGAGACATATGTCTGCTTTGATAATTTTTCAGGCTCAGGCAGAAGTAGTCGAACTTCTCTGCAAGTTTTATTTTGTTGTTGTTGATACTTTAATCAACATTTCTAATTTGCACAAGTGCAACAAGGAACATGGACAAACTATGAAACCTGTGAAGTATTTCTGGTTGGTTTTGGTGACTTATGATTAAATGCCTGGACAGACATGCAGGAGATTGCACTGTTTGCTTTGCTTCCTATATCTAATTTAGTTGCAGTTCAGAGGACCAGAGCAAGGAGCTTATGATGGTGGTTAAATATTAGACAGTGATACTGTGTAAGCAGGTTTTAGAGGTCTCTGCCCAGTGCCTCTCTACTCTGTTGTGCCAGCACAGTGTTTGTGTGTTCATGCAATGAAATGTACCACGGCACTGATTCAGTTGAAAGATAACTACAAAAAAATAAATGGAAAAAATGATGAAAGAATAGGTGATCTGTTCCTGGTGCAGTTCACATTGTTCCCTTGTAGGAAACTGAGCTGGCACAACTAAGAGAGCAGTACAGGGGCAGGAGATGGCTAGTACTGCAACGGGGCAAAAAGAATTTGTGTGCTGAGGTCTCAGTATAGCCTCTAGGAGAATAGGTACGTCTGGAGAGGGCCAGCCAGCACACCTAAATGAAGAGTCTATTGGAATACCCCTGCTACCCTGGGGATGGTAAGCCAGGCATGTTGTATAAATTTCTGCAGGACATGAAGCACAATTTCTGTCATTTCCATTCTGGAGCTAAAATACTGTAGGAATATCTGATGTATCACAAGTAGCAAAAGGATGTATGCCTGCTTTGTCAAGATTTGCTGTCCATTTTTACAGATTTGGTTTGTTTAGAGAGCTGTGATAAAATTCTGTAAAAGTCTTAATATTTTCAGTGCTTCTGCCTTACATGAATCTGAACCCTTTCTGACTGTTTGGGTAAGAAAGACAATAACTTGGGGAAGGAAGAAGGTCTTTGGAAGAAGAGGATGCGGCGTGGGGAGAAGAATGTAATATTTTTGGTATGACTTCTAATACTTGTGAATCTGTTCTTAATCTCTGTTGTGCTTATGTTTCTGGAATTAAATCTGAATGTTCTTAAATGTTGAAAAACATTCAACGTAAATTTAAGGTGTTAATGAGAAACTTAAAAGCAAGCCTTTGAAAAGTAGAAGTGTCATCTACATTCTCCTATTCTGACCTAAATGGCTCTGATGATTTTATGATGGGTTTCCTGTTGTGGAGAGAATTGTTATCCCAAATGATGATAGTACTTCTGCCCCTCATCAGGGCATCTTAAGGAGAAATGCATTTAAGCTGTGAGGCTCTAAAATGCTGTGGTAACAGGAACCATGGAAGTACAACAGACAGAGCTTGGTCCTTTTACACATCCGTCTCCTGCTGTCTTCTTCAGAGAGGGGAATGTTTGCTCTCATTAAGAGATGTCTGTCTCGGAGGAAGTGCTGTTTGTGTTTTCAGCAGTCTCAGTGACTCTGATGCTTGGAGTGGTTTGAGTTTCTCTAGGACAGATCTCAGCAAAAGTTTTTTATATTTGTTATGCACGAGGGCCCTGGTGACTGACTGTGTGAATGGCATCTTTATAGACTCCTTTATAACAGGAGTTTCCTGGGTGGATGACAGTCAGGCTGCAAGTTTCCCAGAGTTCAGACTTCTGTATGGCTTAGATCTGGTCATTAAAACACAGATGTTTCTTTGAAAAAGCTGAGTATGCATGAAGTCACCCCTTTCAACATAGCATGTCTAACGACTTGTGGAAAGCACAGACTGAATGTCACAGCTATGTGATTTAAGTACGTGTTTGGTCATTTAATATACAAAAGAACCGGTATATCGCTGTGTTCCTGAAGACAAAGAGAATGATGCATAATGTTTGCAGATATTTGAGTAAATATTTTTGATTTACATCTCTACCTTTAGTAAATAATTGCTGAATCCACAATATTCTTAATGATGTGTGCTGGGCTAACCAGGGAATATAGATCTGAACATCAGAACAATTAAGAGTGCTACATTTGCCAAAATGCCATGTGTATGACTTGGTATGTACATCTGTGTGTACGTAAAGAAAATTATGTTGTGAAAATGGGCACACAATGTGATCTGCCCAGTCTCAGAGTGGGGACAGGAGTGAACAATCTGCTCTCAATCAAAATAAAATGCATTCTGTACAGGCAATGTATATGGAAGATATTTTATACATACAATTTTTTTTTTCCATTTTAAGCACTTAAATGCCTAATTTCTAGTCTCAGGAAGAGTGAAAAATTGTATTAATAATGGCTGCAGATAGAAACTAAACCAATTTCCCTGTCACCAAAAATATATAAAATTGCTCTTCGGGTAATATCTTCACCAAAGCAATGTGAACTTTTCCTTGATTTCTTCCTTCATTTGCTACTGCAGTGGAAACTAAACCACACTCTTGTGTAGGTTATCATTTCCAGACCTCTACAATGCTTATCTAGCAGAGCAGCCAGACAAATAACACAGCACTCAGCAGGATGAAGCGCTGTATTTTAATATGATGAAGGCAACCATTCAAAAGAAGAGCAAAGTCAAATAATTTAAAACCATAGAAACAGCTTGTGGATCATTGAAAAGCAACACATTTGGAACACAGATGGTTGCTTTTTCTCCCCCAAAATAACAAATGAACGAAAAACCCACTCCCTTTGTTACTTTTACTTTCTATGCAGTATTTATTCTGACTAGCTGTTTAGAACTCCTTATAGACAAACAAAAATGAGCTTTTATTCACTGATGAGCACCTGGTCGTAATTATTTTCATCAGAATAAGAGATGATGGTCATGAAACCTGAAAAATTTTAATTCTTTTAGTCTGATGAAATTTCTTCTTAACAAAAATAATTCACTTAAATTTTGAAATATGAAAAATGGTGTATGGCTCAACTAAAGACCCTCTGGTAGCAGCTAATGCTAAAAGCACCAGTCTGCCTTCCTCATTAAGTCAGTGGCCAGTCAGGGAAACAGGCCAAGGATTTGCAACTGCACATGTTTGGACAAGAGAAATCACCTTTTCAAGATTATGTCACCCATGGCTGCATCAGTCCCATGCCTGAAGCCCGGCATCAAGAGCAAGTCTAGGACTTGAACTATCTCTCAAGAAATGTTGTCTTGATGCATAAGACCTCCACTTTTTATGTCATGAAAACACATCAGGGGGTGGGTTACATTACAGACATGGGTTTTGGTCTAGGGTCATGTCTTGGCCAAGGGCTATGGTATGAGCCCATGACTGTGGAAAAGACCTCCTTGTATATGGGGCACTGTTAGGAGTCATACACAAAGGATTTAATCCAGGATTGTAATCCCTACCTTCCTAGGACTTCCTAGGGATTCGGTCATGCCACTGCCCTGCCAATGGCCCTTTTCTTGGGCTTGGTGTGTGGTACTGGCAGGGCTGGATGAAGGGCTGATGTGGGCTAATGGTTGTGTGCTGGACTGATACACACTTCAGGAGGTCAGGTAAGGATTTTACCAGTCTTCCACTGTGTACAACAGCCTACAATGAACTACAGATATTTCCCTCCTTTAAAGCATACATTTTTAATAATAATCCCTATTAGATGCAGGGTGCATGAGGTAATTAACCTCAGACTGACTCCAGGAAACAAGTTATTTTACAAATGAGGAAATAAATTAAATCTGTGTAGGATTGTCTGCCCCTAAATCAAATAAGGGTGTAAAATTTCCACTCTCATACCAGCCCATCCCAAAAAGTATCAACAAAAATAACCATGGAGTCTGCTTTGTCTGCTGAATTGTTTTGTGATGTGTCTTTGCCTCTGATGTTCATATGTGTGATATGTGGCACAGGAGCACAGTATTGGGTTGATACTATTAACAGTCATTGCTCCAGCAGAAACTAGAAAAGACTGAAATTTGCTCTCTCTTTCTTTTCTTTACACCAGAGTGACTGCTTTAAAGAGTGTTTAAATAAGGAATAAAAAAAGAAAGATAAGGACTTTTAGAAATGAGTTATTCTTGGCTTTCTTATGTTCCAGAATATTTTCTAGTACAGTGTAATGAAAAAATTTTGTTTTCCAAGTAGTATTCCTGGAGCCATACACCTAATCAGTACATGCTCCACAGTCTTCCCATCTTGTCTAGTGAAAAGGCCACACAGCAACTGACAGTAGACAACATTTGGTCAGCAGTGGCTTTTTTCCTCCAATGCTGCCTGCAATTCATGTAGACTTTTTTCCTGAACCCTCTGGTGTGTATACCTGTTACACTGGCAGTCGAGGTATTGTGCATCCATGGCTCAATATTGTATCNTAGAAATGAGTTGTTCTTTGCTTTCTTATGTTCCAGAATATTTTCTAGTACAATGTAATGAAAAAATTTTGTTTTCCAAATAGTATTCCTGGAGCCATAAATATACTCTGTGCTAAGGGACATGGTTTAGTGNCATCAACTGTGTCAATTTTTTAAGAGAAAAAGTCTGATGGACTGGGAAAGAGCTGACTCATTGCTTGGCAGATTATGGTGAGTTGGAAGAGGAGTCAAGGTTGATGTCCCATTCATGAAAGGTATGATCAGTCTCTAAGAGACGAGACTGCTCTTCTTCCAGCCTTTTCTAGCCACTGGAGTGCATGTGAAGCTTACTGCCTGTTTTAATTTACAAATTCTCCCACACAGAAACTGGGTGGATTTGAAAGGGGAACAGATCAATTTGCAATTAGATGCTTTTTGTTAGGCAATGCTATGTAAAATGAAGGTGAGGAGAAGATCGAATAGAAAAGCATTAATAGCACAGTGTTAATTTGTGGGAATGTACTTCCAGGTAAAGGGGCCAGAAGCAGGATGTGACGTGCTCTGGTGAAACAGTATGTGAGATAATGTGAAACAATGTCTTAGAAAGACATGTAAAGCACATTTTCTGAGATTGCTCAGTCAGATTAAAAAATGAATGAAGCGAGTCATAACACCATGACTTCCAGCTCTTTTTAGACGAAGCCTTTAATTATATTTTATGTACTTTTAAGTTTATGCAAAGCTATTATGAATGAGACAAGTATTTCTTTCTTAGTTTGCTTTTAACTTTTTTATTAGCAGTTGTCAAGACAGTCCCAAACCAAATCTCTGAATCTGACAACTTTGATCTTTAGAAAAGTTCATACTAGCTTTATGTTTTGTCTTTTCCTTCATCAGTTTGATGAATCTAGAACTCCCACTTTTATAGTATTAAAGGAAAATAAAGTATTAAGACAGGTTGGATTTGCTCAGATAAAATAAGAGCCTATGAAAATCTTGAATCAAATCTGAACTTTTGCAGGTGGCAAAATGTTTTGATGAACTCATTACAAGAAAAAAAAGTCAAGTTTACCAACATCTTAGCATTTCTTCACTTTACTGAAGCTGGAAGCAGAGACACTGGAAGGATTATTTTTTTACATTCTCCAATTACTGAGGACATTGAACAAAGAATAAATAGCTCTTTTTAAAAGAAATACATGAATATCTCAGGTTTCGCTACTGTTTCTGGTTGAATGACTAATTTTGAAGCTTCTTATTCCTTCTTATAGTTATTTTATGAATAAACAGTGGGTAGGAAATCTATTTCTACAGGATCTGTGGGAGCCTGGCGGTGACCACTGAGGGCAATAGTGGTTAAGATCCAAATGGGCAAGGTTAAAGTGCTGATTTTTCCAGTCCCACTTCAATGAGTGAAGTGACTAGTACTGCTGTAATGATGAGATGAGTAGATGCTCCCAAAGATAGGGGAATATGAAAGGTTGAAAATCCTCAGGGAATTGCATGCCCTTCTTGTGAACTGCTGGAAATATGCTTCATCATCAACTGCATTCTGTGGGTAGATGCCAATTATATGAAAGCCCGTCTCTCTAGATCTGTTACTGTTTTTTTAGTGCTTGGGGGTTGGAGCTTAATACGATATGCTCTTTTCTTCTCTGACTAGTAAAGCAGCACAAAATAGAATTATTAGTATAAATGCACGTAGCCTACAAAATGTAAATCCAGCAATTAGACTTTTCCCTGGTGGTGCACTCTAATGAGTGTTACCATATTCTTTGTGTTGCTGTAGGGAAGCAGTGGGTGTAGCAGTGGGGCTTGGCTAATTTAAGGGGGAATCCTCGGGATATAATTTTTTCCTGATAAGAAGAGAAACAGCTTGTATTCCAAGCAATATTTATCTCAAACAAGCTTGCTTCCTAAAAGTACAGCACTGGGAGCATCACCACTTACAGTTTATGGTATGATTTCTGAGGCCTTCTGACGTGTGTGAGCCAGTGAAAGCCTTTATGGTAGGAGTTACTTAAGCCTTTTTAATCCTGAGAAACACTGTGTAGGTGTAGAGAAAGCTCTGACAAACAAGGGATGGCTGGAGAGGGTCATTGGACACTTTGAGAACTTTGCTTTTCCTCTTTTCTGGTGAAAAATATATTTGCATTTCTCCTTTATGCACTGAGTTAAGTATGCAAGATTGTTGATATTTTATGCTCTCATTTCTGTAATTTATGGCCCTATGTTGCAGGCCCTGTTTTGTATATTGTCTAATGACTGTATTTTAATTACAGATAGCGAAAATTTGGGTAAAGATACAGTGGAATTGTCTTGTCAAGTGAGCATCTTATAGGGTTGCGTGACCTTTTAGAAAAAACCCTGACCCATGGTGATCTAATTATTGTTTGTTGTGATGGGCAGATAACAAAGTAAATATTGGAATGGACTGGTTGCCATCTCCACTTTAAGAGAGGGACTTTGACAGCGTTATTTTGCTGAACCCAGCTGCTACCACGTATTTTTTCCCCATGTCTGAAGAATTAGTACTCGGTGTTGGAGGAACTCTAGGGCACCTGATTGTAACCCTGACTTAGATCTTGGGAGTGCTAAGTGTTAACTTTTCCCTGTCTACCTGAGTTTTTTTTTCATTCTCAAAGCTCCCTGAATTGGTGGGAGACCCTGGCAAAAGAGAAACTAATGGTGAATGAGGGTCCTTAGTGCCCATTAAGATTAGGCTTGATGCTGAGTGTTTGAGGTCAGGATCCACAAATGTAAGTTACCTCTGATAAAAACATTTATTAATAAATGTATATGGTACTTAAGTAATGACAGAAGATGTAATTGACCTCAGGGTAAACAGGTTGCTCAGGGACATGGTTTAGTGGGAGATAGGAATGGTTGGACTCGATGATCCAAGAGGTCTTTTCCAACATAGTGATTCTATGATTCTATGATATGTGATAAATAAACTTGAATACTTCAGTTCATTATCAAATTTATTTTTGGTTTTCATTATATATTCCTGAGGGTATATCTAAGGAATTTTCTGCAGGCAGGCAGAAACAAATTTTTCTTGTGCTTTATGCCAAAGAAAAGTTGTGTAACCATGTTAGTTTAAAACCCAGACCTACAGGAGGATACACCCTTAGTAGTGATATAATACGTGCTGGTGATTAAACCTGTCAGTGTGAGACAGTTTCTTTTTGTGTTGTGAGACAGCCATGCAGTACAAAGTATGGTTGCTGAGATGGATCCATTCATCATTATGTTTTAAAATTAATCTCATCTTTCAGAAAAGAAAACAGCAATGGGGAACGTGAGCAAGTTTCAAAACAGCTCAAGCAAATGCACTAAAGGCGAAAAACTTTTGGGACCTTCAGTCAAATGTTTGCCAAACATGCGTCTAGGTTAGAGTGAAGTCAGGAAGTCTCAAATGAAGGAAATCTAAGAAGTTTTTTCCATGGCAATTTTGGATTCCTTCAGACTTCATGCAGTAAGACTAAAGGAGTCTGTGATAAGGTTTAGTTCTGTCACAATGAAGTCAAGGGTAACTTCAGTCTTAATATCAGGGGAGACGACTGTTTTTCAGGGCTTATATCTGAGATGGAGCAGGAGATAATTTCTTAACAGAACTGTTTTTCTGGTACACAAAAGCCAAGGGTATACTAAACTGGGACTATTATAACTGGAAAAGGCATTATTTCCCCCAGTATATTTGTTCATTTTAGAAAAATGTTAGGACATTTTCAGCATTAAAGAATGCCAACATTAAAGAACAATTTCTTGTTAAATATACGATAATTATACATAACCAAAACCAAATCAAGCAAAGAAATTAAACATTGTAACATTAACATAAGAAAATACTGTTACTGACCCAAACTGATTTTTTTTCCACTGAAAACTGACTTATGAGAATAACTTTAGCTTTGAATTTTTAACTTCATTTGAACAATAATATGGTATCTCAGATATTTTTGCAAGTTAGAAAGTAATTTTCTGCCTATTTCAGCTTTAGGTCTGGCATCTTATCTGGACTGCCATCTGAAAACCAGCTTGATGAGGCAAATTTAATCAGTAAATCCAAACAGCTCTAGGTTTAGTGGTACTTAGACTAGACCTAATTTTGGTATCTATTCAAATTCCAGAGTTCCCTTTGAGATCCAAACCACATGGTGTACTTTTGTCTATTATGAAGCTACAAAGGGACTAAGGTATCTTATTCCAGAGCATTAATCTAGATTTTTGTTCGGACATCTCTGAGACCAAAACCAAAGGGTTTGCATCATCTCTTTTAAAACCTGTCAGTATTATCCTGAAGGTTTTTCTTTTCCAGATTTTTCTCTTTATGCTCCTATACATGTTATGGTAATAGCAAAAATCATTTACATCTTTTAATAGCTAAATGACCAAGAACTGTAGGTGCACAGAAGTGTTAATGGTGTTCAAAGACTTAATTTGCAGGAGCTAGAGTGAAAGGGAAGAAATTAAAAACAAATAGCAAACATTACTGAGGTAGGAAAGGCTAGAGTTGAGATGGCACTAGCACTCTGCTCTTCTGGGCTCTGATTTTCAATGAGTGGGTGTCTGAACTTTGCTGGATGGCAGGCAAATGTTGAGATGATGCATTCCCCAATTAAAAATTACATTGTCCAGCTGCGCTGTAAAGAGCAAACAATCTCTGATTCTGCAGCCCTCCAAAGAGCAGTGACATAGCAGGGAAACTGGAGTTAGTGCTTTCCTTTTAGAGGCAGGTACACTGCTGGGAACAGAATCTGCTAAATATCTTGGTCTGCCTCCCACAGTATATGCAGACTTTTGCCTACCTTGTGGCAACAACCCACCCTACTGCTACTTTTAATCAGTAAAAATACGATGGAGATGATCTGCATTTGCCTTGCAGTGAATACCTGCTGGGTTGGGAGACTAGGAAAGACATGAGAGTGATAGTATTCATTATTTATAGTCATTCCTATAGTGCTTATAACGACAGTGTCTATATGTGAGCACCATTGACAAGGCTCTAAGTGTGAGATAAAATTTAATAATGCATTAATAATAACGTGCACTTGTCTTTGGCGGCAGCAGTTGTGACTCAGATGACTTATAATGGGAGGAAAACTGCCACAGCTCAGTGAAGCTGGGGATCTGCCACTGCAGGAGGAGGAGAAGGAGCCAGGTAGAACCAGTGGGCTTAGCAAGGGGAGAAGTTTGCCCAGAGGTGCCAGGGTTTGCCCAGGAGTCAGGGCAACAAAAGGCACTGGTGGAGGTTCAGCAGCTTTGCAAAACCAAAAGGGTTTAAACTGCATATTCAGGAGTAAACAGGAATGTACTTGAACTTAATAATTAAGAGCTTCCTGTGCCACTTTGCTACATACATATGAACACATGCAGAGGCCTGTGGGGCTCTTGCTCTGAGGTAATGATGGAAGATACCAAGCCTGGAGTTTGCCTTGTTAAAAGGCTACATTTCAAAGCTGGCACCTGGCTAATGAAACCTTTCTTTTTTTTATTGTGCTATCCTTCTCTTTGACTCAGCTCTGTTCCCTTTTCCTGCCTCTAACCAGGAAAAAAAGAGTTCATACTCTTCTGCGTTAGCACCAGGGTGAAGAGCTGTGGAAAGCAGCTTTATGGAAACCTCATGCTGGTGAAGCAGGATGTTAAGAAAGGAGGGCAGTCACAAGCAAAGCCAGAAGCAGATGCACCTGAACCAGTGCTCCTTTCAATCAGACCTGCATCTACGTTAACTCAGTTTTCATTAATCTCTTCAGGAACAGGGAAATGTCTTCTGTTGCTATTATCATCATTTGTTTGTGTGACCTCCTATTGAAAAACCCTGCAATAGCAGGTGCAGCTTTAGCAATACATGTTGTAAAGAAATAAAGGGGATGAGAAACAAGCGAACAGTTTCTTCAGGTTACATGATCTTTTCTTCAGAGGCAAACATGCAGTTTGTAGAGGTGGATGGCGTCCTTGTGTCAGGGCAGGTCATGTGTTACTGACCACAGTACACAGGTCATCTGACTCCTCCATGTGCAGACACCGTTGATTAGGTCTTTGCAAAAATAATTTGTGTTTAAACCCATTTTCTAGATGGAATACTTCATAAGCCCCTTCTACGCTCTCAGTTCAATATTAAGGTAAGAGTTCAAATACTATTACTTTTAATAACTACATAAGAAATGCTCCTACAGAGACTTGGCTTCTTTTTCTTCCCCCCAGTGCTTTGCTGTCATCCTTGGACAACATCTAAATTCCTTACACACTCTGCTTTACTTCCACACCAAGTCCTCCACCACATGCTCGTTTTCCGTGAAGATACCAAAACACCTAACAGCCCTGTCAGCTAAGAAAGGTCCTGAAGTAGATAAAAAGATGTTTACTTACTGAGGGTGTTAAAAGGACAACAGAGACAGTTGCCCCCCAACCCCTGCGCCCCGCCCCAAAGGAAAACACCTTTAGACCTGTACATAAAGATGATACATCTGAGTAAACCTGGAAAAATCATGTGTCAGGAACTGACAATCCTGCCAAATAAGTTACCTATTTCTCTTCTATACTGACTGATGTTATTCTAGTTGTACTGAGTCTTTCTTCTAGAAAGGTCCATGGCTGGGACAATACAGGATCTTCCTAGAGCAGGTGATAATCCTTAGGGAGGAGTTGCATGACGTGAACCTCATTAGTCAGATATTGCATATTTGTCATCTTCCCACTTCTGGAGAGATATTATGGGACTCCATTCCACTGACAGCATGCAGGATGTGACAAATCATCAGCAGGAAAATCCTAGGATATTGAAAGCAAAATTTATTGTGAAGAATTCACACTCAAGCTGCTATAGGTTTTACAAATAGACTTTGCAGCCCATAAATCCCTACACTTTAGGGGAACAGATAAGCTGCTGCAATACATCCATAGTAGCTATAGAGTGACTGATAGTATGGTGGTCAGAGCAGCTAAGGTTTAGTCAGTGTGATGGTATGTTGCAGCTACAGATGATTTCTGAAAGCATTAAGGCTGGAGTTTTCATTCACTGAATGCCTTCTTTTAATACTGAAGCAGTACATGAATTCCATGGTTAAAGCTATCAGATTCTAACTCCTTTAGTGCATGAATGTATCTGTTTATAGTGAAGATTACTGAGTTATGTTCTATTGCCCTGATTTCTGATATTTTAACCTAAATCCAGAAATTAAAATAGTGCAGTCTCAGTTGTAAGGATGACTTTTTAAGTGGCTTCATGTGAGCACGTGAGGTTTTATTTCTTTTTTTGACTCAGAAAGCCTGAGAATTCTGGCATCTGACTGTAAGGAACTAGCAATCAATTCCTCTAGATAAGGTGGCTGCTAGTATAGAGCCTTTTGAGCTAGCTGTTCTGCAGCTGCCACACGTTGGCTTTTACTCTGCAGGGGAAGCTGATGTGGAAGCAGGAGAGCAACGAATGTAGCTTCATGCAGTCACCAGTCTGCTGAGTTTCAAGTAGAGGTTTGGTTTTACACTTCTTTGTTTGTTTGTTTGTTTCAAGTCTAGATAGACTTGTATGAAGTTAGATCTTCCCTGTGAATATGAACTTTCACACAAAATTCTGCAGTGTCAGTACCAGATGTGAGCACAGAGGCAGGAACGTATGTAACTTTTCCTCACACTCACTTTCTTTTCTTCTGGTCTGACCAGTCCTTGAAGCATACTGACATGTGGCAGAACATTATTTTTTTCAAAGTTCTTGCTTCCATTGCCACATGTAATTGGCTGATGAGCATGCACAGAGCAGAGGATGTGCTGCAGCGGGAGGAGAAATCCAAGGATGGCCCCTGAGAAAACATTAAAAATAAAGAAGTGGAATGAGTAAGAGCTACAGTAACAGAGGCAGACACTTTGGTAGTTGGTATGAGAAGGAAGTGCACAATTTATGGTTCCAAGAAATTGGCTCACCTTCTAGATACTTTATAAGATGAGATCATCAGGATGATGTGAGCATTGGCAGCACAAGATAGTGTTTCATTTTTGTTGGCTAATTGCAACAGCTTTGGCCATTAGAGACAAACTATTAAAACTATCTGCAGATGCTGGAGAGGGGGCTTGAGTATTTTTCACATACAAAAACTTCAAAAGTAGAATTTCACAAATAAAACTTCTAATTCTGTTTATATGCTGAGAAGGACATAAAGATCAAGTGTCTGCATTTTGGATTAAATTCTGAAGGGCGCTACATTTTAGAATTGAAAGAATTAGAGTTGTTCTTTGAATACTGTGTCTATATGACCCAACAGAGGATAAAAATCTGAGACAGGCGGAAAGGCTAAACATCTTTGGCTTGAGCCCTTTTGCGCTTTAGCAAGGAAGAGAAATGCCAATACCAGTGGTAGAGTATTTTGGCAGCTTCCCTTTTCTTATAGTTGTCCCTACCCTTTCCAAAAACCCAAAAGATTCTGGCTAGCTGATTAGCGAAGTCAACATTAAGCACCTGTGTTCCAAACTGGCAAGTGCGTGAGTCTGTGTGTTTGCTACTGCTGATCCATCTGTGAAACATGGCAGCTACGAGTGGGGGCATGCACAGGGGGTATTCAAAGCATGTGGCACAGACCCAGTCATAAAAATCTTGAGCAAACAGTCCTACATGCCATAAAATTACAGGAAAAGATTCAAGAACTGGCTTTTAGTTCTTCAGGTTTTCCAAGAGTAAACACCACTGAGAAGCTTAGGCCTGACCTAGAGCAAATCCCATCTTCTCCCAGGTGTTATAACTGCTTATCCAGGTCCTTCTCTTCTCTAACTGGAGTCAAGTGTGGCAGTGAAGGAACTCTGATTTCCTTGGTTTAAAACAGAGTTGGTACTTCATGAACTACTAACTTAGGAACTTCTGCTATACTAATGTTGTTCAGGAAGATAAGGAAGTATGTTAGAGCATCTGTGAAAGATGATGGTAAGAAAAAGCGAAAATGTGTCTGAAGTAGGCGTGGCATAGCACTTAATTCCCCATTGATGTAAGATGTCAAAAGCAAAGGGGCAGCAAAGTTCAGATGGGACAATAAATTGGAGTTATTAGGAGCCAGGTCATATAAGGTCCCATAGACCAAGCTGGGCCATCACTTGTCTGTTACCTTAGGATTGTTTCATCTATTAGCACATTAATAGGGTCCCCATAGTGGCTTGCCAATCAACTGTGCCGCTATGCCCCCACAAACCAGTGTGTTCATGACTTTGCGTGGCAGTGCAGTGGCACTCAAATAGTTTTCGCTACAGTTCTCTTGTGCTCAGGGGAAATACTGACTGTGTGTAGGTCTTCCTGGCTGCCTCCTACCTTCAGATCTGGGGGCTGTCCCACATGCCTCTGTTGGGCAAAAGGTGTAAGTGGCAACTTCCCATATCCAAAAGATGCAGAAGACTAAGCACAGCAACCTGGTTACAGCTATGGAAGGCAGTATGTCTCATCCATGGGACTGCGGGAGACATCACACATCTAGGGTTATGGAAAGGTTTGAGTATTGTTTGTTGTGCAAAACCTATAGTCTAGTTTGAGAAAGCATTCTGTCATTTCAGTAGCCCTACTTTAGCGACTAGGTTAATAGTCTAGGATTTAGAAACCTGAATTAACTTTTCTTCCCTTTCACTGATCAGTAGCACATGACTCAGCCTTTCCATATACAAGTCATCACCTGGCCAGGACTGGTCCTGAGTGTGTTGGAAGGATAATTCTGTTGAAAGATGAAATATCCAGATTTAAACTGAGGAAGTTAGTAGTGGTGTTATATCATAGCCACATACTCCTTAAGTGCAGCTTTTAGTACACTACAAAATGTGTATTAATAAAATTATAGATTGTAAAGTCTGTTTTCACCAGTCCTGGTTGTTTTTTTTTTTCCTGGAATCCCTTTGAAATAACAACAATGCAGTCATTTTAGCCTCTTCATTAAGCGTATTATTTAATCCCACACAATATAGTTTCTTAAGCAGAGAAACAATCTACTTTACACTCAGTGGGAACAATGAGATGCCCCAGAGCATATTTAAAACACAACTCCCAGACACAATTACTTGGCTTAAAAGGGTCTGAGCTACATTTATTATTATGGAAAAGCTCACCAAAATAGGCAAACAAATCCTAGTTATCTCTATTCCTTTCCCCTTCCTTTCTTAGAACCTGAATAATACCACTAAACACTAGAAAAAGTGGAGTTCTTTTTATGATGACTAAAATCTGTCTCTTTTCCTCATGTATGACAAGTTATCTCTAAGCTTGTCATTTTTCTTAACTTTTTTTTTTCCCTCTGTTTTTCCGAGTATCTACTAAGCAGTATTGCTGACTGGATTTGGTTGTTCATTTTCTCAAGACTGTTATTTCTCAACTTGTGTACATTATATTTAGAATCAAAGTGACATCCCATACATATATGAATATACAGTATATGTTGTTTATAGCTTGCTTATGCATCCCATGCACAGACATAAATATATACATCTCAAGGGCCCACATTTACAGATGTGCTAAAGCTTTTTATATTGCATATATACTATATATACACTATTAAAAATATTACAGTTCTAAAGAAAATTTATTATAGGAATCAGCAGTTTCAGTAATGTTTGCTGAGTAGAAAGCAATAGACACTGTTAAAATGTAAAAGACTTGCAAATGAAATGCTGTCTCACTGCATTTCTCTTTGCTAAAATCTGTGTGTCTGGACTGAGAATGTATTTTTCATGCCTGGATTTAAAGAGAGACCTCTCAGGAGAGTTAAATAAAAACCAAATAAAACCACAGAATCTTTGTTTGAAAAAGTCTCTGGGAAAGATTATGCAGTGCTTAAATTCTGTTCTGCTTGTTGCAGGTTTTGTGGTTGTCAGGTTGACATGTTCAATTTTTAATTTTTTTTCCCCAAAAAAGTCCCTAACAATGGAATATTATTTTCCTGTTAAAAAAAATACAGAAATTTTGAAGAAAGAGAAATCTGATACTTTTTTTCCCATTTGTCTCAGTGTGTGGTGTTAAACTGGTGTCTTAAAACACATGAAGATAACACAGTTAGAAAGGTTCAAAATTTTCTCTGTGTAGGGAGGAGGTGCAAGGACTATGCTTAGAAGCAGGAGACAGCTATGATATCCACAAGGACCTGTCAACACTCAGATGTGGTCATGGTAGAGGGGAAGCAGCAGGAGAAAAGTTGCCTCAAACAGTCTCTTGTCAAGGCTATGGATTTTAAGTGTAGAAGAAAAACTGCTCGTATTTTAAGCAATCTAGTTTTAAAAATTGTTTTGAGAGCTATCCCATAATTTAGCAATCAGAAATTTCTCGTTAGAGAAAAAGAGGATGAAAAGCTGAGTGTGGCTGATAGTGACGTGCCTGGGGTCACACAATGGGAGAGTGGCTCTCACCCTGCATCACACCCATGACTGTTCTCAGCTTTCTTTCCTGCTGTTTAACCTAAATTTCCCTGTTCTTAACATCATGCTGTTACTACCAATGATACCTCTGAGCTATATACTAAATTATTCTTTCTCTGACTTTCAGTTCTTCCTTTCAAATACATGAGGAGTTTCTAGCAATGCTTTTAACATAGATGGGCTGGACTTTCAACCAATTATTTCTTTTAACTGAATTCCAAATTATATTAAGTCTGAGACAACTTCACAAGTTCTTAGGGTTAGCTGAAGGGAAATGTTTTAAATTACTTTTATCAACAATTTCAATGCTTTTGTCTCATTTTAAGAACAGTGTTCTATTGTAATTTGGAAAAAAAGAAAGCCTTATTTTCTTGTTAGGAATTTTTAATAATATGATCACAAAGAAACCTTTCTGTACCAAGGGCAAAACAATACTAGATAAAAATAATAAAAAAGAATGACAATGTCATTTCCCCTAGTAAAAACTGAATGAGATGTTTTGGAAAACATGTTGCAAAAAGAAATTACACAAATATATACTTTCTTACTGAAAAGAAAACCCTGTTGGGTGAGAACTCACTTTATGTTACAAGAATCAGGAAAAGAAAAACATCAGCCAGTTCTATTTACTTGCAACAATTGCTCACAAGTGTGTGAGGAATTTGGTCAATAAGCTCAGGACTTACCAAGAGCACTATGGTATCCTTGGTCAGGGCAGTGAGGATGACTGAGCTCTTTGAGGAAGAAACTGCCAATGGAACCCATTGTATGAAGGATCCCACCCCAATCAGGCTCGGCTGCCTCAGAAATTCACTTTTCTGCCACCCAGCAAAGGATGGAACTATGCTGAGGCTCAGTGACCACTAGTATTTGCGAGTATCCACAACTAATATAATTTTTGTCTAAAAATAGATCAGCAAGCAGAGGAATTATGTTTCCTTCACCAAGCAGCAGTATTTTCCTTTTACTGCAACTTTGACTGAACTATGAAGTCAGGAAAATGTTAAACTTATAGTATTACACTTGTTCTAGTAAGAATTCTCCCATAAGTTCCATATTCACCTTGACCCTTTCTAGCAGCAACAACCAGTGAACTTGTCCCTGGGAGGTTTAGCAGCATACAGGTAGTTCTGCTTGACTGTCTAACACTTTTCTAATAAAGGTTTTCTTTTCCCTTCCATTCCTTAAGCAGCAGGAGCCGTGTTCCTCTTCCTTGCTTGCGTTCTCCCATTCCAGTCCTAAAGTTAACAACCTCTTCACAGAATCACGGAATTGTTTAAGTTGGAAAGGCTCTTTAAGATCTTCAGTGCAACTGTAAACCCAACTCTTGCAGGATTCTTATCTTTTAAATTGGTTGGTTTCATTTGGCCTTGTTTAATAGGCTAGCTTACTGTACTCACGTGACTCCTTGCAGAGGTGTAAGGACATATTTAACACCAACATGTTGAAGAATTTTGCTTTTTCTTTCTGAATGAGTGGAGGAAGGTTGCAAGTTTGACCACCACAGGGTAGGGAGCCCCAATGATCCATAGGAAATCCCTGCCATTGCTTCTTGTGAAGGAGGAGGCATTATGAGTTGCCAATAGCCTGCTGAGTGACCCAGGAGACCAGTAGTGAAATGAGGAAAGAAAATTCAACATCTTCAGTCCCAGGGCACACCTCCACAGCCAGTCGTGGAAAGGTAAAGTCTGTTGCCCTTTCTCCACCCCTCCCACTAGCTGAAGGTGAACGAGCTCTGACTGTGCAGAGGGGGATACTTTAGCATGGGAACTGAAGTGCCTGCAGAGCTGTAGGACTTGATCTATGTTACACCCAATCAGTCAGGCAGATGTAGGCTGCAACCATTGCATGTGCCTGTATCAATGTGACTTCAGCCCAAAGTGATATCCAGGACACCACTGAGGCTCTTGAATCCCCTACTTCTACTAAGCCTCAGGGCACTATTGTGATATAGATAACAACTGGGCAATTTATTCAGATGGAATAGGATTTACTGGCTCATTCACTGTGTTTATGTGCAAATAAAATATTACACTACACTGGAAAGGCATTTCACAGATTTTCAATTCCTAAGATAGGCATTAGAGTGTAAAATGTCCTATTGACCACAGGACTGAGTCAAACTTTAATGGAGGACTTCTAATCTTTTTTTTTTAAATTATCTTTCATTGCCACCTCTATCTTACTTTAGAATGTTTTTATACCTTGGAGTAAGTGATGAGGATGAAGTCAGTTAAGTTGTAGTCTTGTAGCTGTTTCTAGCACTCTTATGTGGCTGGTCAGCAAGGTCTGTGAGTGTCACGTAGAACACAAGAAAATATGTTTCTGGGAAACTGTGGTCACATGATGTTTTCCCTGACATCTAATCAATGCCACTGTGTATCAGCTGATTCTTCTTTGAGGCTCTGGAGTGAGTCCAGAGAAGAGCAACGAAGCTGGTGAAGGGGCTGGAGAACAGGCCTTATGAGGAATGGATGAGAGAGTTGGGGTTGTTTAGCCTGGAGAAGAGGAGGCTGAGAGGAGACCTCATTGCTCTCTACAACTACCTGAGGGGAGGTTGTAGAGAAGAGGGTGATGGCCTCTTCTCTCAAGTGACAAGGGACAGGATAAGAGGGAATGGCCTCAAGCTCCACCACGGGAGGTTTAGACTGGAAAAAAAATTTCACAGAAAGCACCACTGGGCACTGGAATGGGCCACCCAGGGAGGTGGTTGATTCACCTTCCCTGGAGGTGTTTAAGGCACGGGTGGATGAGGTGCTAAGGGGCATGGTTTAATGTTTGATAGGAATGGTTGGATTTGATGATCCGGTGGGTCTCTTCCAACCTGCTTATTCTATGATTCTATAATTCTTTGGTATTTATTGTTCCCTTTGACAAAGTAATGTAAAAGTATTCCTCTCTTCCAAGACTGGCTAAAAATTCAAAGATTTTGACTAAGAATGAGAAACTCAAAGACTTCTGAAAAGACATGCATTTAGATCTTGTATAATATTTTCAATTAGCTTCAATGGGTATAAATTTTCCTCATCTTAACAGAAATTCTAGACAAAATTCTCTTTTCCATCAGCTGAGCTCTGTCTCTCTAACCCAACCCCACTAAAATGACTGTGAATCTCCCTTTATGAGACTTGCACAAGCCAGAACCAATGCATGGTGCTCCTTGATTTTCATACAATCTCTGTTACACCTGAAAAAATGAGATTAAGGGACTTAAAATTGTGATAGAATCATGAATTTGGATAATTCATTTTAATGATATGATATCCTTCCAACCTTATTTCGTTGCACATGCTGGTGCTGAAAGCAGCTCTGGCTTTGTTTTGAGTAGTGTTATGAGGACTCTGAACATTTGACCTTCTTTTTCCTTTCTGCATGTAAAAAGTCCTGGAAAATTCCCTAATGACACAAATTGTAAAAGGTGCGAGACTTGACTCTGGGAACTCTTGCACACAATCCCTCTCTCTGCTTTTTTTTTTTTCCCCTACTGCTCTTGTCAGATTGTGAGGAGAAGATAATCTTCATTTTACACAGGGGAAATTGGATGCAGTGGAAATGTATCACAGCAGAGAAAAAAAAAATCAACAAATAACCCCCTCAACGTGGTGTTCAGATGTAAGGATTTTTTATTCTCTCCCCATTCTTGTTTCTGAATGGTGACAAGAATAACACTACCTCTTCTATCTCAAAGCAGGAAATCAGCAAGTATAATACACACATATGCATAAAATTCAGCAACAGGAGCTATTGCCAATTTATACCATTGTTCTCCTAATTTGGAGGAAAAAAACCTCTGTCTTACTGTTTTATAGTAAAAGCCTCAAACAGATTAGGTCAAGTCTCTGCAGACAAAGTAATTTTGTGGTGCTTAAAATGATAGGAACTAATCTCCATGAAAGCTGAGTCCAGGGGTATAAGCTATTAGACATATCTATAGGCTATAAGCAAAGGAGGAGATAAGAGGTCCAGCTCATAATGAGAAACGATAACTCTACACATTTTGTTTACAGTTTACCCCAAAGACCACAGATTAACACAAATCTCGGAGCATCTTTATTACGGCACTGCACTGGAGAGAGGGCTGCCAACAGAGGATGGAATTGCTAAGTAGGCTGGGACCATCTGTCCTCTCAGGGAGGTGAAAACGTGCGTGATTGAGTGACACCTGCTTGTCAAGTGTGGCCTGCTGGGAAATTTTCTCTTGGATCACTGAGCTCAGAGTACATTACCTGCATTAAAATCAAACAATCTCATCAGTATTATGCATTTAAGCAACTCATGGAAATATCAAAATAAAACATATATTAAAGATCTCCAGATCTTGCAAGATTAAGAATTTATGTTTTGTTTTCCATACTATCAAACTTAATTTCTGGTTGAAATCAAATATTTTAAAGAAGATACCTTCTATTATTTTAAGCATCACTGGAGTTAAACCAACAAGCAGAACAAGAAAGCTTTTTCCCTTTTTTTTTCTTTAAAAACATTGAGTTCTCACTACAAAACAAGCCTTTGCAGACTTTGTATGGATATAAGCATTGTCTGTCTGAAATGGAATAATTTTGATTGCACTCCACCTAATGCAAGGAATTGCCCCTCTTTAAATATTTAATGACCTTGGAACATATTTAGCCGATGTTTAATAAAACTGAGTAAAGAAGGACAGGAAAATATGGGATGACACTTCTGTCTGAACTCATGCTTTGAGAAGAAAGCTACTGCTTCCCCTCCCTTTCGAAAAACACCACAGCATGAGTTAAGGTCAGAGTGTCATCTTGAATTTCCAGTACAGATCCTGATTTTCCTCTCTTGTGCAGTTATCAGCACTATCATTAGACCTAAATCAGGGTACCACTGAAAATCACGGGTGGTTTTATCAGTGACTGTAATGAAGAGGGTGTTTATGTCAGGATTTGACCTTTAATGTGATTTATATTTTTGTTTTCAAATTATGGCTCATATGCTTTTTATTAAACATTAAATATTCTTAGGCTTATCATTAAAATCTCAGAATCTGATTCAAATTAGTGTTTTCACTTGTTGAATTCCAGATTTATGGGCACAATAAGGGTGTGTTGAGAGGAGTAAATGTGCATCCTGAGTAAATAGCATTACCAGTACTATTGTGAGACATCTTGTAGTTCTGTCATTGATTTCCTAAAGAAGTAATTCTATGAACCTTGTTTATTAAAGCTCATTAAAGACAATGAAAAAACTTCAGTGGACATGGTCTTAGCAGTATTAAAGGGGCTGGTGTGCTTAAGTTTTCCAGTCTCCAGTCAATAAATAACATGTTTCTTCTGCACAGTACAATCAAGATTGCGTATGTTATGTTCGCTCTTGTGAGAGGTGAAACAGCCTGTTAACACCGTGATACACATGTAAGTACCTATGCTTTTCCATCTGAAGAAGGGTACAATAGAAATCCAGGTAAGAAGTGCAGGATCTGCTCTTTTCCTGCATAGTCTGTGAGTCCTCCTCTTTGCGTCAGCGAGAGTTGTATTTGTCTATAAATAGATGAAGTTTAGCTCAGAGATCTCTGGGACAACGTCTAGCTTCTCCTAGGAGGTCCCACCTAAATCAGTTCCTTTCTCCTACAAAGACCTCTTTTTATTTCTCCACACCACTGCTCCTGCTGGATGTGGGGTTGTAGACTACCTGCAGACAGGAGATGGTCCAAGGAGCAGTTGGTGCTATGTGAGACCTGCAGAGTTCATAGAATCATAGAATCACCAGGTTGGAAAAGACCCACAGGATCATTGAGTCCAACCATTCCTATCAAACACTAAACCATGCCCCTCAGNCTCATCAGGCCTGTTCTCCAGCCCCTTCACCAGCTTCGTTGCTCTTCTCTGGACACGCTCCAGAGCCTCAACATCCTTCTTGTGGTGAGGGGCTGAGAACAGAACACAGGATTCAAGGAGTGGTCTCACCAGTGCTGAGTACAGAGGGAGAATAACCTCCCTGGACCTGCTGGTCATGCCATTTCTGATACAAGCCAAGTGATAGTGTCCTCCTGTGCAGCACAGGTGCTGGAGACCAATGCATGAAGAACCAACCCTGTCTTTGTGACCACAGATGGTATAACTGATGGTGATCTGGAGCAGCTGAAGGTCAGGGAATGGGTAAACCAGATGATCCTTCCTCTTGGCAGCTGTAACTGGAGAAGGTGATGGAGCCTTCTTTCTCCTGGATGCACACTTCTTCAATCACCAATGATGGCACAGCTTTTACTGGGTCTTGGCATCATTGGGCTCCTGTTTTTCTCTAGAAATTTTTTTCAAACAATGGCAGAGAAATCAGTTGAGCTACATTATTGCAAAACAAGCAAAAATTAAGAGATGTGTGAGGTCGCTTGCTCTTAAATATCTTACCTCTCCAGTGTGTGGCCTTGCTGGCAAGATGTGCTGTATTTCAAAGGGATTAAATGATTAAATTAATGTAAATGTTTGTTCAGTAACCTCACTCTGGCTGTTGCCATGCTTACCTGCAAATACAAAACCAAACAGATGAGCTGGTGCTCAGCCAGGGAGCCAAGAAAGGTCTTTTTTGGGGGAGAAATGCTCACACAGTGGCTCCTTTTTAATTTAATTTTATTTATTTCATTTGTGCTATGTTGTTAAGACCGGAGTGCTGGGAAACCAACTGAGAAGCAACTTCTGTGTTTGGAGGGCTAATGCGTGACATCTTGGATCCTGTGCTGTAACTTCTGACATCCTTTTTGGTAACCCAAACACAGCCTGAAGATATGGGTTGACATTGAAAATACTCATTTTTGGCTGAGATGAGACAGTGTTTCACGTGGGAGTGTGATTAAAGGTGATGCTAGCTATGTTCTGCTCTGTTCTCAAGAGCTTTAATTGTGTGCTGTAGGTAATTTTTCAAAGCAGATTGCAGGTGTGGTGTTGCTGCTCTTCTTTGAGCAGCATTTTGTCATTCCTGAACATACCTTTATTTTTTCTTTCTAAGTGACTGACTTCAGAATATTACTTTACAATTCACTGATGAAAGAATGACTAATAATTATAAGAAAAATTACGGAGACATGCTAGAGGGTTTTCTAGTGTGAAAAACACAGTTGAAAACAATTAATTTTATTCTGTATCAATTCTTCTGCCATCTCATTTCCAGCACACCTGGTGCTTGTGTATTAAGTGATGTGATTAATATCTGTCAGATATGGTTTGTTTTATCACCAATTCTCTAAGTGTGGGAATCCTGTCAAAGAAATGCATTTTCAGTAGTGCATTTTCCTGTTTTCAGGTGTATCTGAAACTGGGTATTTGCTGGAGGTAACTGTGACTTGAGGTAAGCGGAATTTGGACTCAGTTGGGTTTTCCAAGAGAATCTTTGCCCCCTTGGCAGGTTCTGAGGAGGCTGTGGGAGACAGCTCCTTAGCTACCATACTTAACAGGTAGCAGAACATATCTATCTCAGAGAGAGGCTCCTAAGAGATTTGGGAGCCTGAAAGCCCAAACTGCTAGCTGCTGATCCTGTAGCCCCTGGTGCAGCTGAGCTTCCAGCCTTCTTTCAAGCTGCCTTTCTTCTTCATAGATCTTGTCAGCGTTTACTTCACAGAATTTATCATCTTTTTAGACAGATTATGAATTGTGTTTTCTAGGATTCGCACATCTCTTAGTTTTGAATTGGCTTGCCTCAGAGACCATCTCAGAGTAGAGGTTCCCAGTGGCTTCAGGACCTCTGCTGCCGGTGCAGGGCTCCTAGCATGTGGCTGCCAGCTATACTCGTAGTCTGGGGTTCATCAAGTCTGCAGCTCTTGTGTAACCAGAAACTTGCACCCACACTGCTGGACCTGATTGTATGTTGACACTTGGTGGGACTGCCTGACTTGGATTATAAATTTGGAGCTTAACTATTGTCTAGAAGGTCTGAAATTTGTGTTCCAAACTTATATAAATCCCTCTTTTAAATGGAATCACCTCTGCCCAAACAGATGTAGAAGTGAAGTTGGTGTGCTTCCTGTTTCCCATAGAGCCTGTTGCTTGATATATGAGTGGCACCTGAAAAACCTTAACCTCATGTAAAGCTAAACTACAAACTGGAACATTACCTGGAAGATTTTACTTAAAGTCACCTGATTTTACAAATTGGTCATTACTAGCTATTAGTGTGGTTATTGCATTCTTCTGCTTTTAGAACTTAATATTTGATTTCTATTAACATGAAGGCTACTTCTTGCCACTCTCACTGTTCAAATTGGTCATTCAGTGGATGTAAATATAAATTGCTCCTACCTTGAGGTCTTGTAATGGTTTTGAGTTAAAACTCTCCCAAAAACCACCACAGTATGCACAGTCCCTCTTACTTCTAAACCCCACCCCCCTGTACAAAACCCAGGGAAGATAAGGAGAAGGACAGAGAGGCTGAGAATACAAAAAAAACCAAAGCAGGCAAAGGCTAAGTGAATATATATAATGTATTAACACTAATAT
>WAAB01010269.1:36426-62145 GCA_013389865.1 Piaya cayana
CTATGACAGGTCTATTTGCATCACCAGAAATGTCTACAGTGGTTTGCTTGACTAGGAATCAAGGTTTTGAACTGCAAATACATTTGGGATGGTAAAGAAACACAGACACCTTTGGCCTATTATGGCTCCACTAACAGAAGACGATACTGTGACTTCAGTGGTTTTATTAGCAGTCTATGAAAATATAACTGAGAGGTCCTTTGTGTTTTCAGTTCTGATGCAGCCAACAGAGAAAAAAAGGCAATTTCCTCAGTCACATTTAACATTTTCCTTTTATTGTCTTCCACTTGCATTTAGCTTTTGTTCTCATTTTCATATGTTTTCATTTCTTTGAATAAATGGACTTTTTTTTTTAAACAACAAAAAAAGAAAGCAGTGTTTAAGCAAATGGCTCTTGTTTGAAACACAGAAAATAAATAGTGCCCTGCAACTAAACAGGCTGTAACATGCTTTCAAAGCTGATTGTCTGAAATGCTGGGTCTCTACTCCGCCCCCTCTTTTCTGCAGTTGTGGGCTTGAAAGCACCTCAGGCAAGAGTCCGTTGGAGCAGTGAGAGCTCTGAAATTTTTGTTTGCATAAATTCATAATTAAATACTCTAGTGTGAAATAGAAAGGGGAAAAATGTTTTCCCTGCTGCTTAGCCATTTTAAATTGGATGGTTCTTTCTGTTAGTGGGAGCAACAAAATACTGTCTACCCTAAAATTCCTTCTGTTTATCTGGGAATGCAGTGATGCTTTTGCTCTTGTTTTACATGAACAGAATATACATTCAGAGAAGCGCTGAGGGAGTGTATCGTTCAGAGAATGGGAATCATAGAGCAATTAATAATTCATGTCTGCTGTATCCTCACATACACAATAGTATGGCATCAATGTTGAAATTGTACACAGGAAAGAATAGTCCATCAATCACTTTTTTTTCCATTTGATTTTGAATAATTGGTTATTTCTATTTTTCTGATTTTTCTCTGGAAAACCAACTTTTTCAAGTTTCAGTAGGCTATTTTCCCTTGAGAAAGCATAGTTCAAGTAAAATACTTTTTTCTTAGTTGACATGGAAGAATACAAAATCTCAGACTATATATACACATGTATACATATACATATACATATACATTTTTTCAGTGTATGTATTAGCATAACTTCAGTTACTGCACCCCCATCCAGTGCTGGGATGTTAATATTTCTAGGAATAGCGTACTTGAGATTTTATAGTTAAGAATTTCTATATCCACATTTTCAGAAGCTTTAAACAAATGTATGATGGTGCTGAAGTAGTTGTTTCCACATTGTGGATTGTCAGGAGAACTGGTACTGTTTGTAAAGATGTTTTTGCATGTGGCAGGAGTATTGAGAACACAACTAGATTCAGGACTAAGTTCCTGGATCAAGCTACAACCAATTTTTAAATTTCAGATTGCTCTTAAACTGACACTGTAGGGACCTTAAGTTAAGAATGACAGATTTGAGATTTTATCTGGCCACCCCATTTAGGTGCATCATCTCCTGGTATTGCTCCTTTTGGATATTTTGTCAAGAGTGTTTCATAGAATCATAGAATGGTTTGGGTTGGAAGGTATCTTAAAGATCATATAGTTCCAACACTCCTGCCATAGGAAGGAACACCTCCCACTAGATCAGGCTGCCCAAGGCCCCATCCAACATGTCTTCAATGCTTGCAAGGAGAGGGCATTCACAACTTCTCTGGGCAACCTGCTACACCTCATCATCAAGAATTCCTTCCTAATGTGTAATCTAAATCTTCCTCCTCCCAATTTAAAGCCATTTCCCCTCATATGACCCCCTTCAGGTACTGGAAGGCCGCTACAAGGTGTCCCCAAAGGCTTCTCTTCTCCAGGCTGAATAACACCAACTCTCACAGCCTGTTCTCATAGGAGAGGTGCTCCATCCCTCCAATCATCTTCATGGCCCTCCTCTGGACCTCTTCCAACAGTTCCATATCCTTCTTACATTGAGGATTCCAGAACTGGACACAGTACTCTAGGTGAGGTCTCACAAGAGCAGAGTAGTGGTGAGAATCGTCGTCTTTTGGGTTGCTGGCCACTGGCCACACTTCTTTTGATGCAGCCCAAGATATGTTTGGCTTCCTGGTCTGTGGGCATGCACGGCTACCTTATATTGAGATTCTCATCAACCAGCACCCAGAGTAGTGGCTTTTTTCTGTGTCTACTGATGTGGTCACCCAGTCACAGAAAGCCACTAGGTTTTTCGGGCAGTACTTGCCCTTAGTGATGCAGTGCTGGCTGTCTCAAAATACCTTGTTGTCTTCCATGTGCTTTAGCATAACTTCTAGGAGAATCTGTTCTTTGGTCTTGCCAGGCATAGAGGTAAGACTCCATTTACTGCTGTCTGCTTCTGTTGGAAACACGTTTCCTAGAACATACCTTTTTTTTTTGTGACAAAGCCAATTG
Source organism: Piaya cayana (assembly GCA_013389865.1). NCBI lineage: Eukaryota > Metazoa > Chordata > Aves > Cuculiformes > Coccyzidae > Piaya > Piaya cayana. The sequence continues at coordinate 38,859 of WAAB01010269.1, forward strand.
ATAACATTAACACAATAGACTATTGCTGTAGAAGTACAGGTCAGGATGGCATCTTTCATCACTGGCACCTGCGTAACTGGCACAGTGACACTGGTAGCAGTCTTGAACCCATGAGGTTTAAGTTGTGCTTGCAGCCTTGCTGCTAATCAGTTATAGTTTGCAGCAAGACTTCCTATTTCTCCATGATTTTGCTTGCTTACTCATGCTGTTTCTGTGTTGTCAGCTGCACGTTATTAAGTGGGAAGGAAAAATAGCCCTGTTCCTTTCTATCTCCTGGGTACTGCCCAGGGTGGTACATAGTTGGACCATGAGGAAAACGAGAAACCTGAGATATTTCTCTGCTACTAAACAGTCACTCTCTCACATTCAGATCTCATAATATCTGTTCTGTTCATCTAAGAACAGTAAGTTTTTAGTGGTGAAGACTGCACCTTGATATGGTTTTGTGCAGCCCCTAACACAGTACTTGATCTCCACCTAGGTGGGTTCATCCAAGCCCTAAGGAAATTTAAATGATTATGATGAGAATGTGAAGCTTATTCTTTGGATTCTTTTTGAAGGGAGGTTCTGTTTCAAATCAGTGCCAGTCTGGAATGACAGTCATTGCATCCTGGGCTCTGTGTTGGCAAATCCTTGTGACCTGCCTCTCACTGTTTCCTAGACGAGATGCAGATGCTCCAGGAATTTGTGTAACGAGGATTTGATTGCAGAAGGAAGCTTCTTGCTGCCACATCCAGAGTGTTTTTCTCTGGAATTAAGCTTGATGGAGGTGCAAAAGCAACATTGTACAGGTAAGCCAAATGTGACAGATTTGTGGTTCCAATGGATGGTCTGTGTCGGGGCAACAATGCTCTAATCCAGCTGCTTTGGGCTTACTGCTGTTTACCCCCCACCCCGAGGCATTAGTGAACACCCAAAGATTTGAGGGAGAGATAGAACAGAAAGAAAGGAAAAAAGAAGCCAAGGGTGTGAATGTGACAAGATTTCCACCATCAGGATAAGGGCACAGAAAGACAGATAAAAGCTGTCACATGTCAATCATGTAAAGGGTAGGAAGCATATGCAACACAGTTAATGCTCTGAGCAAAGGGGAAAGAGAAAACAACCAGTCTCTGGGTATTAATCATATAGAGAGCTGCTAATAAGTTGGAGGCAGTGAGAGCATCAACTTCTGATATATACTAGGCTTAGAAAACAAATACAATGAAGGATTTGACAATTTAGAGTAGTATAATATTAACCAAGGCAGTGCAGGTAAAGTTAGTAAGGAGTGCTGGCACTGCACCTGTACAAATACTCCTGCCCTTTGCAGGGCACTTGCTGCCAGTGATGCACAATAAAGTTGCATTGATCTCTTTTATCTTTTAAGCAGTGGTAAGGTCTGAAACACTGACTGAACCGAAAGACCTCATTAACTTCAGCTATCAACAACAGTCGAATGTTAAAAAAAAAAAGAAGTTAAAAATCCCAAGCATCATCTCAAACAGTCCCTCTCTCATTATCTCAGCCCTTCCTGGAAAAGATCAATAAACAATTTGCATATTTTTTATCAATATTTAATGTAATGCAGCAGGATGCTTTTGATGGCTCAGGTCCTTCTGTGCACTCTTTTAACATGACAGAGACTAAGAGCCCAGCAGGTGCTCAGGTGCTGGGGTCAGTTCCTAGTTAAAAACATTAAGGATTGGTCTGGCTAAATAATCTACAGCTGCCCATCCAAGGGCAGGAATGAGAGCTCACAGAGCATGGTGATGAATTTTAACGATCCAGGAAGACAAATGAGCCTGAGCTGCCATGCAATTAGTGGGCTGTGGAAAGATGTGTTGGGTCTAAATGAGGGACATGATCTGCTCTTGACTCTCAGTGTGGTAGGAGCCCTCCCTCTGAAGGCTGTAATGAGGAAGGTAGATGAGATCCCAAACAGGTTGACAGAACAATTAAGGGGAAAATGGGCGTTGATTCAAAATGCTGTATCATCATTGATGGCACAGATACATACAAACCTTCCTCCTTAAGAAGCATGTGCCACTATTAAAAAGCAGGCAGGGAATTCCTTTCACTCCTGTGTATGTAAAAATATATTTTAAAAAAATTATCCTTGCATCAACCTTTACTTACATATAAAAATAGCTTGGAAGGAAAGGCCTGGGTCTCATCTCACTTAGTGGGTGTAAGTCAGGAGTAACTCCTGCAGACTGCCTGCAGTGAGAATGCATTCTAGAGCAGTGTATATTGTGAGTATCCATTTTTTGTGCAATAGAAAAAAAGGAAATTTCCATCCAGTGATCAGACTATGGCTTGAGTCTTCTTGATTGAAACTTTAAAGCTCTTCAATGAATACAGGGGCTCAGAAGAGCTGGAGGGGAAGTTCCTGTGTTCTGCCTGAAGAAAACTCTTGAGTTATTCCTTTGTCTCTGAAGAAATGAAAACAGATATATTTTTAAAATATGCCATAAGAAGAGAATAAAAATGCTAAAACCAGTTACATTTATAGAGGAATCAAATTGTGATTACTAGCTAGATGCCAGAAGAATGCAGACAAGTTGAGATTTTACATATTTAATTTGAAAAAAGATGGCAACCGGGTACTAAAAATAATTCGCTAGGCCAGAATAATCTGTTCAGTAAATCTAGTCTCATTTTTCTGCCTCAAAACCATCACTTTCTTGAAGAACGCAAACAAATTTTCTAAAAGAATGCTCATTATTTGAACATATTCTCTTAGGCTGATGATAGAAAATCATTATAGACGTTATATGCTGGTGGGACAGACTTGGCACTGCTGTTTCATTAGAGAGGTGACTTGTCACATATATCACATTGTATTGTTGCCTATGTTGGACCAGGCAATGTTATAACCAGTGTGGATGCTTGCATGCGCAAATTAAAAATAGGCTTCTCTGGTGTTGTATATTGTGTTATCTTATCTGTTCATAGTCGTTTGCAGTCAATGCTGAGCTGATGAATGATGGCACACCGTCAGCTTGTTTTTCATGAGTTTGTAAAACGTAGTGGTTGTAATGTTTGTGGAAGTAAACACGAAATATCAAAATAAACAGGGCTGGAGAGAATTCATGTTCAGAGACAAGGAAGAAGACAAAAAAGACTTTCACTGCATTTTCCCAGGATTGCTGGTAAGTTATGGAGAATGGGAGTCAATATTTTATAAGAAGCCATACAGACCAGTAGGGCCCAATTTGGTTCTTGGGCCAAAACACAGTTAAGAGATGTTCATTTTAATGTTCAAGCAGGTGAGAAAAATCAATTAAAGAAATCAAGGATTGTTCTCTCTGTACTGTCCGGAGAACTGGCTACAAGTTGATGTCGTGGATGCAGTCTTCTATTGCTGCCTGGTACAGCAAGCAAAAGAAAAAATCCAGGGAAATGTTGCCTTCTTGGAAAAAAATGTATTTCATTGTTTTGCTTTCTTCCATCATTAGCTTTGTTACCCATGCTCCATGCAGATGACTGAGTTATCTGTAAGCTATGTTTAAACCCACAAGAAACATTTAAGCTTCAAGGCATGTATCTGTTGTTTGAACCACTATTTTGTGATACACAGAATGTTACAGCAGACAAGGGCAAGAATATAGTTTTAACTTTGCAATGAGTGATGAAGAAAAAATCCAAACCCAGGAATATTGGAATGCTTTACATTTCTACACCACTGCGGTAAAAAGATAGTTTTAACTCTAGACTAATATTCTAATTTATTTATTGCTAGGGCTCTTTGTTTAAAAAGTACCTGATTTTGTTTTCCAATCAAGAGTTCACCTTAATAAGAGTAATTTCTAGCCGTCTTTGTTTAGGCCAGCTGCATAACATGGCACTGGTGAGCATAATAGTCTTCTGCATACGCATAGACATATCTTCTAGAAATTTTCCATTTCCAACTTCGTATTCATGCTGAGTGTTTAAAAATGTTGATAATACTTGGGATATTTGAGTATCACTGTCATCTAAAAGGGGGAAAAATGGGAAAAAAGAAGCATCACAAAACATAAAATTAAAATGTTGGCTTAATTTCAGGCACCCTTCACCTCAAGACTGATTAGTGTAAGTTAAATTTTGTGCTAATCGACAAAAGCAGTTATCATTACATAGAAATTCATGACTTCTCTGTATCCTAGTTATCCCTGCATTTATTTGCTTTTTGCTCAGTGTGTGAACATGAGAAGGCAGTTTTAACTAGGATCAGGAGGAGATGACCATTGACTAAGGATAATACATCTTCTGCTACTTTTCTGGAGGCTGACTGAGACTGGTTTAATGAACTGATCTGCTTGCCTTTTCAGTAGTCTCTGGCAGAGCTCAAACTGTTTAACCAGATCCCAGGTAATGGAAACCTTGGCTGTTTATTGCCTATAAATTTTGCTGCAGAGCAAACCAGTGTTTAAAAGAATGAAAGTTGCAGAAAAGCCAAGAGCTGTGCACAGCTCAGGGTGGCAGCAAGATCTGTAACTAGTCAAAATGCCTAGTGATACTGGAGAGCTATGATAACTGGGACATTCCCTCTACATTGCATGAACTATTGACCCTTTCTGTCAAATTCAGTGAACACTGTACAGTTTTTCCTGGATCAAAACAAGACTGTTCAGTTAATGACTCTTTTGGAAGTATGATCCTGTTCAGGTGGATGACTTCTTAAAATAACAAACCTGGCCTTATCCTTCTTGTTATAGATGTAAAATGTCTTGATGTTACAGAAGAGCCTTTTATATCATTAGAATGTCATTAGTGAGATATCTCTTATATTAGAAATATATGTATATATCAGATATAAATATTATATCTATTGACCTTAATATTACAGTTCTTCTGCTATCAATACACTGGGCTTTATTCAGACATTCACTGAGTTGTTCTGTATTATTCCATCAACAGCCCAATTATATTGCAAACTCTTAAGTTTTCTAGCACTTGGACAGTGGGTGACTATTTAACACCCTCCAGATGCTAGATAGAATAGATTCCTTGCTAGTTTGCATAACTGAAACAAGATGGGAGACATCAGTAGAGGTACTTTTCATTGATCATAATGGATTTGGAATGAGGAACTCTCATGTTAATGAGCACTTTTATAATATATTTAGAGCTCTGCTGATGAAAATTGCTGTCTGGAATGGGATAACAATGAGGATTGCTAGCACTGAATATAGAGGAAATTAGAAAAAAAGAAGTTCAGTAAAGTTGGTACAATTTCTGATATTACTTATACTACGAATTATTATACTTCTCCAAGATCTCTGTTATTAATTGTGGCCAACTTATGTTTCAACTCGCTTTTCTTTGATCCTTTCCTTGCAATCATTTAACTATCTCTATAATTACAAAGAAAAGCACTGTTGTATTAATTCTTTGGGGTTTTTTTATGCTACCTTATGTATTGTATTTTTTTGCTTTAACCATTAGGAGCAAAAGTGTGACAATTTTGCTGCTGTTAACAGCCAGATGCTCACCAGTACACCCAATGACTGCATGAAATGTCTCTGCTGAGGGAGCAGACAGTTCATCATCTGTCCCTTAAAAATATATAGTGAACTTGTGTTATTTAAAGAAAGACATGGCTGCAGATCAGGACACTGCTTATAATATATTAAAGTTATGTTAAAATTCTGCTGTGGATATTGAATAATATTTTTTAGTGAGCAAGACCATTTGAAACCAACAGAAATAGTTTTAAATAAGTGAGAAGGGTTGTGGAATCCTGACCCAGGGATCAAAAAATTGTCTGGATGGTCCCTTGAGCAACCTGATTCAAGTTCACTCTGCTCTGATTGTGTCATATAACCTCTGAAGCCCTATTGTCAGATTAGCTTGAATAGCTTGAATTAGCTTGGATTCTAGCGTGAATAAAAGGCAGCAAGACTGGCCCCTGTAGTACTCATGGACAGACATTTTAAATACTCAGAGATATACAACCTCTATGCATTTAATTGCTCAACAATTTTAAGGTGCAGTAAAATGTCAGTGCAATAAAACTTGTTTGTATTTTCCATGCATGCATTCTTAAGGGGACATGAACATGTGCTGATAGACTGACTAGGAGCTTTGAAGTGGTGCTAGTCTATTAATGTTGTTTTGTTTCTTGAAAATGAGCAATACTTAACATACAATATTTAATATATGACAAATGAGGCTGGGGAGTTACCATTGACATTAAAGCCACATGCTTGAATGTTTCAGCTTCTCCCTAAACTCAGCATAAGATTTTACCTCTTGATCACTTCTCTCTCTCTCCATCAATTGTGCTTCAGCTTTGGGTTACTAAAGCTCATGAATGGAAATGTAGTGCGGAGATCCAAAACCAACTCCAAAACACCGGTACCTTTACACAGCACAGGGAGCAACTGCACAGATATTTCAGGGTGCTGGATGGAGTGTGACTGTGTTAGAATGGTAGCTCTCCAGTGAACTAAGCTTTAGCTCCTAGTGAAGGTGCTAGATTTGGCTTTAAATCAAGCTTGTTGCTCTTTGACCAAAGGCAGGCAAGTTGGGCAAGAAAAGCTGACCTTAAAACACTAGTCTGCCTCCGAACTTTCTTTAAGGGTGAGAACATGCTGCAACTTCCTTTCCTATGAAAGGGAATTGAGTGAGTTGCCTAGAGATGTGCTCAGCTGACCTCAGCTTGAATACTTTGTTCAGTTTTGTGCTCCCTGCTGCAAGCAAGAAGGAAATAAACTGGAAGAAGTCCAGAAACCAGCAATTAGCATTCTAGATGAAAAATTGAATGAATTGGGATTGTTTAGTCTACAGATGAAAAAGTCTAATGGGACTAGGTAGATAGTCTTCAAATATATTAAACTCCTTCTGCTGGTGAGAGGAAGGAAATAATCTTTTCTCCTTATCTGATAGCAATAAACAAGAACTGATGCTCTTGAGCTGAAGCAAGGAAAATTCAGGTTGCACATTAGAAACAAGTTTTGAACAGTTATAATATGACTATAATAATATCAATCAAACAAGAACATTTTGTGATCCTTCTGTGCTCCCTTCCATTCCTATAATTCTCACTTTCCATAAGAACTGTGATTTTCGACATGTGTTTAAGAAGGAGGAACGCTCTGTGAGAAAGAGGAATGTAAAAGGGTTAAAATCCCTGCTTCTCTGCAAGCTTCCTGTGTTGTCTATGGGGAAACTGATAATATTCTAGAGTTCCTATTTTTGAATAAAATTGATAAAATTCTATTTTCATTTTCCTTTTGGTTTGTCTAATTGGATGACAAACTATTAGGATATAGGATCATACTCTCCTGGTACAATTCTGAAAAGCTAGAGCTTTGTTCTTTGTGAAGGTTTGTGGACAATTACATTGTAGGTACTGTTAGGCTGCTAATAATTTCATACAGCTCCATTCTGATTTCTGCCCCAGTGTGCTCCTTCCTTTGATTGTACTTCTTTCTGGGAAGTTCTCAGGATCTTCAGAATCTTTTCTTCTATTTTTCTCTGTTTAATAAAGATTACTTTTCTTGTCTTACATCAAAGAATGCATCAACTTCACCCAGAATTTATTTGGCATATCTATATGCACTGTATTATTTTAATTCCTTTGACTTCTCTCTATTTTTGTAGCTTTAGGTGGCATTTGTTTAATATAAACTGAGTCTTCAGATGTAGATAAAGATAAACAGCTGTTGATTTTCACTGTGATGGATAAAACCTTATAGTTGCTGACTCATCTAGGCCTCATTAGAGTCATGCCAAGGCTTCCACTGGCTTCAGTGTGTTATTCTAGCTTCTCATATTTGTTCTCATCAATCATGTTCCTTCAGCATAGCTCCAAATCTATCTGGTTCTCTATAATTTTGACATGAAGTGTTTGCACTCCCTCTCTGATCAGAACTCAGCAAAATTCCACATGGGTCTCTCAATCTCTTTCAAGGCACCCTATGTCCCAGCCCACAGACTTTCCCTCATATATTAACTTAGAAAAATCCATGGAATTAGCTGTGGATCATACTACGGGATCATCCTGGCTAGTGAAGTGACTGATAATTCAGATTTGTTATCTGTGATAGCTATAGCTGGTGAAACTTATGACTGACCAGTTTACTGCAGCTCCTGTGAGGTGGATTAGCTAACTCTGGCTTTACTTTGATTATACACCTTCAAGGATGCAGGCGCATTCAGGCATCATTACTTAAAAGAAATACTCCTTTCTGGAGAGGCAAATCAGATCTGTTTAAAGGATGGTCAGTTGATTGGTGTCAGCCACATTTCTTCAGGCCTTAGACCACTTAGTGTCATTCTCACTCACAGAAGTCAAATTATGATGTTTAAGGAACAGTCACCATGACTGTTTCACTGGAAAATTACCAGACAGACAACCTCCTCTCTGTCTTCCCTTTCCACAGGAAGAAAACTTTGGATCCAGTTTTAGGCATTTGATACTCCGTGTACTGTCAGTAAACAGAAATAACCTTTGCAGGCGTCCTAGTGTTTAATGTAGTTATTCAAGAAGTGGAGGCTTTGTGTAGTTCATTTGCCAGCATGAAAGGTGCTTCACCTTCACCTAGAGGACTCCAGCTACCACTTTATAGACCCAGATGTGAAGTGGCCAACCTCTGCCCATACTTTTGAAGCTGTATAGAAAAAGAGTCCTGGAGTTCAAATGTCTGTTTCTGTAGGCAGTTTTTGAGGGGATTTCAGTGAGAGGATTCAGGAAAAGAAGTTGTGTTTTCCAGCCAAAACACCTAAGCCTCATCACATGTCTTAGAGCAGGCTGTTTGCCTGTGCTGGAAGATGAGATGGTGGGGAAGAAGTCCAGCCTGGTTGAACTGAGAGCTTTGGCTGAAACTCAGTAAAAAAGTAGAGTTTATGACCATTGGAAGAAAGGGCAGACAACTCAAGAGGACTGCAAAGATGTCATGAGTTTATGTAGGGAGAAAATCAGAATGGCAAAAGACTATCTAGTACTTAATCTGGCTACTTGCAGTAAGGGACAATAGAAAGGTTTCTCTAAATGTATCGGCAGTGAAAGGAGGGCTAAGAAGAATCTTCAGCCTTTACTAGATGCAGGTGGAAAGTTAGTGACAAAGGATGAAAAAAGGCTGAGGTACTTAACACCTTCTTTCCTTCAGTCTAATAGTAAGACCCGTTGTTCTCCTGAGCTGCAGGAAAAGGATGGGGAACAGAATGGAATTCTCATAACCAAAGAGGAAGTGGTTAGTGACCTGCCACTCCACCAAGACATGTGCAAATCTGTTTGTCCAGATGAGATCTACCTGAGGGTACTGAAGGTATTAGCAGAAGTGCTCACCCAGTCACTTTCAATTATTTATCAGGAAAGCTGGCTGACCAAGGAAGTCCCACTTGACTGGAGATTAGGAAGTGTGACACTCATCTACAAGAAGGACCAGAAGGAGGATCTGGGGAACTACAGGCCTGCCACCGAAGCTGGTGAAGGATCTTCAGAACAAATCTCATGAGGAGTTAATGAGGGAACCGGGGCTGTTTAGTCTAGAAAAGAGGAGGCTGAGGGAAGACCTGATCACTTCCAACAACCATCTGAGAGGAGGCTGTAGCAGGGCGAGTTTCTTTTCCCAAGTAACAAGCAATAGGATGAGAGGAAGTGGCCCCAGGTTGTGCCAGGAGAGGTTTAAACTAGATATTAGGAAATACTACTTCACTGAAAGGGTTGTCAAGCATTGGAACAGGCTACCGAGGGAAGTGGTTGGGTCACCATCCCTGGAGGTATTTAAAAGGTGTGTACATCTGGCACTTAGGGATGTGGTTTAGTGGTGGACTTGGCAATGTTTGGTTAAGGGTTGGACTTGATCTTAAAGGTCTTTTCCAAAGTAAATTGCTTTGATTCTGTGATTCTGAGTCTCCTGAGAAATAAGGAAAAAAATGTAGTCCGTGTTTGGATGCAGTGCTTTGTGTTGGATAGAGCACTGCTAATGTATATGAAGTTTCATCTAAGCATGCCAGTAGATCAGAACCTTCCAAGGGTTTAGCTACTCACTTGCTACTTTATCTCTTGTGATGATCATTGGGGTAAACTGGAGCATCTTGTGGCTTGGACCTAATTTTCTTTCTCAATGCATGAAAATATCTGTGTTTTGATATGCAGGGAAATCTGTAGTCCGCAGACATCGGTTCCTAGCTTATACTGCAGTCCAAGGTTTAGGGGATTTCTGGTGGCCCAGATCTCACACTGTAGATTACTTCTTCATGCTACTGTGCCTAGAAACAGCAGCTTTCTGTATGATGGGGATAACTGATTTCTACAATAATGTCATAAGTTGGTACAGACTGTTATGGTCCATGAGTTTTGAGCAAGGGAAGGTAGAGGTGCCAGGATCCTTTGGCATGATAGATATTGTTGTTCCAACCCTCCCCCCAAAAATATTGAATTGAGATGCTCCCAAACACCCTATCATCTGACTTCCTTAGAGCTGTAAACAGGTGGCATCCATTAAGCATCTGCACTTGGTTATAGTTCCCATTATGGATACTCAAACCAGTTCCAGCTGCAGTTTTCCCACTGTGGGAAAGAGAGGACTCTAGCCATATTGTAGGCAGAGCTGGAAGAGTAACCAGTCATTAAAGGGGCCTGGGTTTGGGTTTGTGTTTTGAGTTGTTTTTTGTTTGGTTTTTTTCCTATTAGTAAAAAAAAAATCTCTTTGCTAATAGCCTTGTAATATGTTACAGATCTCTTAAGAACATATATGAGAGAAAACTGATCTTTTGAATCAGTCATTTCAGATTTTGCTTTTGTGGAAGGCAAGAAGAAATATTTTTGTCTGTCTTGGCAAGATATTTTTCCAAATTAAGAATTGCTGAAAAACTGCCTCTGAGATGAAATCCCCTTCTCAGACATAAGGATGAATCTCCTTGCTCTCATTTTGTTTTCCTGGCTAGTTCCAAGCCCAGTCCTGACCCTCTGCCTGGAGTCACACAGCCTAGTCCTGAAATAGTAACAAGGCAGATACCGTAATGGAGGAAGACTTGCCGAATTGTCTCTGCTATGCAATGACAGCTTTTCTTTAGACCATTTAATACAGTAATTTCAATGTTTCTTCTGATTAGCAAAGCTTTGGGGAAATATTTTCACTGCACATAAAGAAGGACACGCATCTGTGCCTTTAAAGGATGAGGCAGATTCAAAATATTGCCATGTGGTTTGCAAGTTAAAGACTGCAACTTGTCCCTTGTGTGCTTGTGTTCATCAGAATCATCAAATCTAAAATAAATTATAATTTCCCAGGCTATTGTGTTTAACAAAGCTTTGGAGACATCAGTTGTCTTATTAACATTTATATTCCATTTTTTGGACTAATTTTATCTCAGAGAAATTAAGGAAAGCATATTAGTATTTGAAATGGAAAGAATATTTTTTGTTTTCTTAGTGCTTAATGATTTCTGTGATGTTGCTGAAAATTTGTATGTGTAATAAGTTCGCATATTTATGTTTTACAAAAAATAAAAAATGGGAGATGAGGAAAGAATGAAATTTTAGTACTTGGAGATATATTTTTTGTTTTATTCTAAAGAAATACTGTCAAACAGTCAAGGATTTGGGGGCATGTCTGCTTTATCTCTCTTAATCTTCATCCATAGAATGAGATCCACTGATAGAATATCTGCTACAAAGCAAGGTACTTAAAATATGCAAGCAAAAGCATCTGCCTGAAAAAGTGGAAGAGGAAAAATTGTTTCCTTTCTTACAGTACAGTATGTATACATCTTCACTTTTCTTCAGGATGGCCTGTCTGTTACAAAAGATAATTGGATATTGTGGATAATTACAGCATTAAGTGCTATGCACAAGTGGCCAGGCAGAAGTTGGAATAAACCCCATTTTTCCCTTAGCTTTCTTGGTCCACAGATTTTATTAATTTATTGTTGTAAATATTTTTAGTTTTCTAACTTTCCTTTTTTTTTCATTCTACACACTGAGTTTTCTTGTTTCTGCAGCTTCTGTGGTCCAAAGAGGAAGGTTTGGGCGTGCAAACAGAGAAATTAGTATGTTTTTCTTGTGATTAAATCATGTTTTTTAGAAGCTATGAAGTAAATAGGCTCTTGCCCGTTTATCAAGAGTATATTCTAAGCATTCAGTAATATAAACAAGTAGTGCCTAAGACTTCAAAAAAGAACTCTTATTCCTAGAATTACTGCCTGTAATAAAACCACGTTGAATTCCTAAGTGTATCCAAACTGTGTAGAGCATTATCAGACATAGCCCTCAGTGGGAACTTTATGTGCCTGAGAATCATTGAGAGTAGCTGTTGTACCATAAATTCCTGCATGCAGGGATCATTCTGTCTCTCCTTGGTGATGCTCAGGAGCAAATAATTATATTAACTAAATATAATGCATATGGCCTATCATGCAGTGCTAATTTTTTCCAGTGGAGTTGCTATATCCCATAGGTTTTAACGTAATATTCTAGATTTCATAGCAAATGAACAAATAAATCACATTGGCCCCACAAAATTTCTCTCTGGCCCTTTCTCTGATGCGTCATTCTGTATCATACATGTGTGAAGTGAGGAGACATGAAAGACAAGAGCACTGCTCTTGCTTTAGACTGGATTGTGTAACTGGATATTGCTCTATCGCATTTGAGAAGAATGTGATAAACAATATTTCTCTAAGCATAGCTTGTATACAGATTACTTGTTGTGATCGAAACTCAGCCACTGTAATGTTTACTCTGCATTTTTTTTAAATTTAGCAGAACAGAATATTTGTATTCAGTGTGTAGTATTCCCATCTGATTGTGCATCTGCAAATTTGTAATTTTTGCCTGCCTTTCCCGGAAGATATGTTGGGATGAGCTGCAGCTATTTATATATGGCACATTTAGAAATGTGATCACATTATTTCACTTTGCAAGATGCATATGGAGCTGTGCAATTTTGAACCTTTTGCAACTGCAACTCCATTTGTATCCATCTGTATCTCTGTATTAGCCCATGACAGACAGGACTGTTGTACCTCATGACAATCTGGATCCTGCCCTCTCAGCTGAGATCTCTCCCCTTATCATGGCCCAAACCAGCAGCTATACATTGCTTTGCTTAGTGCTGTGTTCAGGAGAAGCTCATGTTTTGAAATGTGTAGCTGCTAAACTGGGGAGAAACCGATGCTCCAAGGCATCCAGACTTTGGACTATTTCTGGATGTTTTCTGAAACTTAGCAATAGCATTGCCATAGTTTCTCAAACAGCCTAGTGTTTATCGTCAGTCTTACAATAAAAGAAGTATTTCTTGAGAGGAACTTTAGTCCTGGAGCTTTCAGATATTTGTGCTCACTTGACAGAGAATGGATGAGCTCAAATGTAAGACTTTGCCATTTACCCGGTAGTCATTTCTTTATCATCAGACGCAGCTGAGAAAATCCTTAAGAAATACAAGGAAAACCTCTCATCTGTGACATAAAACTATGAATTAGACTATAACCCCATATTAGTGTTTCTTAATAACTTCTTTCCAAGTCCTTTTGTGCATAAAGTCCAAATCTCCATTTAAACGGAGCCATTTTGAAAGTACTTTCCACGTGGGCGTGCACGGATCAGTTCTCGTTGTAAGAACAGGGAGGGCAAAGTTTTATCCTGTAGGATGATTGATACAGAGTAAATTAGACATTCAAACAGAGACATATCATATGGTGAAAGACAGCATAAATTACTGAATATCCCGATACTCTGCAGGAGTTATGTCTGATATCTTTGCATGTTAAAATTCAGCTTATTGAATGTCTAGGGCTGGTTCCAGGTTTCAGTCAGTCAGACACTGCTGTATGGGAAGACTGAGATATTCTTGCAGCTGAGTGTCTGTGAAGTCAGCCTGTTCCTAGAGCAGCTTGTAAAGTGTTTGACTTGGCATTACCTCACCTAATGTGCAACTGGCATTAAAACTTCCCCTAAAGCAATACATTTAATTGCACGCTCTGCTAGAAGAAAAAGAAGTCTAATTGGTCGCAGATTTATTCTATCAATAAAAACAAATTATTTTTTTTGTCTGATCTAAATGCAAAGTATTTAGAGGGATTTCTAGACAAGTCAAAAATCTTTGTTGAAATATTGTTGTTAATTACATAAATCTTAAATACTTATATGAAACAACAGCTTTTAATAAGTCTAATCTGTTTTTCAAAATAAAACCTTAGTTAAATATTTTGTATCCTGTATTCTAATATGATTAAATCATCTGTTTCTATTATTGCTTTATCTTACTTATTATAAAGAACTGTCAGGAGTACTAAATTTATCTGTAACGCTGTTCATTACTATTTTAGACAACAATGACAAGAATATTTAAATTGTTGTGTTAATTGAGAGTGTGGAGTTTTATTCTCATGATTCAATTTTCTAAAGAAAAACAAACAAACAAAAAAAACAACAAACAAAATCCAGTTAGAAAGCTGTGCCCCTTTTCCTTCCTGTTCTGTGTTTAAAGACCTATAGAAGCATGAATGAAACATCACCAAACAATTGCATCCCTGTAGTCCCCAGGGAGGTAACGTATTTTATCTGCATTTACAATGAAAAGAACAAATATCAGAATCTCAGTATTACTGTGGCTTCTATTATGCTCCCCTTGAATTATTATTTTTTAAAAAAACCTCATTTTAGAGAGCTGCAGGTTGCAATTCCCAGCTCTGTGCTGGAGAAGCCCTAATAATGGGTCAGAATTCACACGCACACCTAACCCACATACACATACACATATTTTTTTTCCTTTTATGGTGCAGGAAAAGATATTATCTTGGTAATTCTCTATTCAATGTGTTACACCTCTTCCCACTAATCCAATGCAGAACAAGATTACTAACCAAGCCTTTTGAAGCCTTGATGTTATTTTCCTTGATAAATTGGGCACAAGACTAAAATTGAAAAGAAATCCTGTTTTTATTATTGGAGACAAATCTAGCAAGCAGGAAGCATATGTTGTGCTTTGGACCACATGCTGGGGAGAGGGAGCTAGAGGGCTCCCACACCAATCAGTTACTTCAAACAATACCCGGCATCCACCTGGGACAGAGCCTGTGCCATTAGTCTTGACTGGAGCAGCCCCCTAATGCCACTAGGCAGCCCCAAGGAGCAGAGAAACCCACCTGACAAAATGTCACAGGGAAAAAAGAAAAAAATAATCAATATGTTGGATATCGATTTGCATTTCTTTTTCCTTACAATTTGATAGAGGAATATGCTGATCAAATGGGGGCAGGGGGGAATCGGAATGTTTCAGAAGATAGCAAAGGGCTTAAGTGAAAGCTTTAATGTTAGTGAGCTAATGCAAGGATCACAATAAATGCATGGACAAGCAAGCACTGTGTTTTTCAAAGGCCAGTCTTGAATATTGATCTGTATTAGAAATGATAATGAGATTATTTTGTGCCTCAGTGAAATACCTTAACTGTTTCAGTGCTTCCAGTGCATCAGAGTTAAAGTGCTGGAGCCTATGAATTTTTAATACCTCCAACTCCAGTTACCAAATTTTGTATGTCTTTCCAATAGCTATTTCAGTTTTATATGCCTGGGCTATTGCAGCTAGTACTTTGGAGTGTTTCAGCTTCCCATTTCATTGCAACTCCTCATGAAACACTCATTACTTAAATACACCACCATAGCAAGGAGTTTTTCCTTGCTAACATCTTGCAGAGTCCTTCACGTTTAAAATATTCAGTAGACTGAAGGAATGAACCTTTTGATTTTTCTGAATACAGGTGAAGATGAGTGCTTATGGAGAACGTAGGACATTCCTGGTAATTTATATTCTGAAATTATCCTGGCTTGCTTTGTTTTGATCAACAGAAAACATTTCTTAATTCTGCATAACCCTTCTACTGATTTGCGTATAAGTAATTATTTCTTGGTTAGTGAAGTGATGTGAATAAATTATTAATGTGAAGGCCAGGTTCTTATTTAGTACAACCGTTAGTAATTGGACACAAGCTAGCAGCAGCAGCGTATAGCATGACATGGAAAAGAAAGCTTTGCTGTTACAACCTCCTTCTGAAAGGTTAAAACAAAAAATCTAATTACACAGTTCTTGGAATCTCTAGTTTCTGGTGAACTTCTTTCATTTTTCAATCTGACTTATTTCCAAAAGCTTGCTGGAAAGCAAAACATAAGAGAGTCAATTCAATTTGACTTCGTCTTTAGTGTTGTACATTAAAAGACTTTGCAAAGAGAACAACTTTCTCCTTTCTGTGCTGATACTGTTGAAGTATCTTAAGCCTATTCTCAGAGCAAAAAATATGATCCCTGGGAGCATTCCAGTATTCAAACTATCAGTAATCATTTTTCTCTGTTGTCGTTCGAGTTAAAAAAGAAAATCAACAGAAAACTATAAGCAGTCATTACTAGGCACTCCAAGCTAAAGCCATCTCTCTTTCATACAAAATTAATAACTGTCAAAGATACTATAATCTGATTCAAAACAACATGCTAAAGCTAATACAGGCATGTATAGGAATACATTGCTATCCGTATTTTTCTGAATCATGCAGTTAGATTTTTAAAACCTATATTTCTTGATTTATTTAAATGAGAATTAACTTGTTTTATTAAAAGGCAGAGAAGATGCTTAAAAACATGACTTTTTAACCATTTTCAGATTCTCTGTGTTAAAAATGTAGTGAAGTAATGATTTACACCAACTGTTGACCCAGTGTTGTGGGTTTAAGTGGGCTGTATTTTCTCTAGGAAGTGCTGTTTCTAAACAACAAGGACATTATAAATGATATCCCAAGGGCAAGATATTAGGAATGGTTGGTGGGAGCTGATGTTTTTATCACTGATGTAAACAGGAATTAGGCACCAGTAAGTGCTTCTGGAAATCCTCCCATTAAAATTCTTTTGTTTCCTTTTGCTGATGAAATCATAAGGCTGTGACCGGCTTCTGTTTTTCCTCTTGGTTATGAACTGCTATATTACCCTGCTTCTAATTTAAATTAGTTTTCAGACTGATTGTGAGTTGAATTCTTCCTCTTGGTGTTCTTCCATCTGTGATTGTATGTGTAGGGATTGGTGTGCAGTAGCAATCACTTTTCTTTGGTGTTATTCTTGACAGGGCCTGTGACAACTGAGGTCAAATCTAGCTTGTCTTGCCCAACTACTTTGCTCTTTGTGCACTAAAATTAGGGTACATTTACACTTATTTGTGGGAAGCAGCTGTTCTAAGTTTTCAGTCTCTTTAGGGCAGAAGGTTCGGAATAGCCGGAGAAGGGAGGCTGGTGTCTTCAAAGGAGCTTTAGGTATGTGAAAGGAAAATAAAAAAATCAGTTGCCTAAAGTGCTAGACAAGAATTGCTGTGTAGTGTCTGGTTACCAAAGGCCTGCAGAGCACTGCCTTGCCATTATCAGTGGGGTCAGAAAAGAGAAACAAACAATTCTTTGCAATTTAAATAATCAATTCCTCATGCGTTGAAAAGTGAACAAACACCATCCCACCAAACTCTATCTTTTCTTGTGTTAAGTTTAATCATTGATCAAAGTTAGTTGTGTCATATTATTGCATCATGTGTGTTTACATTAAGTTCATAATGCGCTTTATAACATCTCAGCTTTGCTTTCCCAAGCATCCATGACATCCCATTTATCACTCTCTAGCCAGAGATATTTTGAAGTACAGATAAGCTGTTAGAGCGGTGGCGTTTAGGAGCTACTTTTACTGATTTACAGCCTGTCCCAGTATGAGTAGCTTTTTGCGGAGGTCTGAGAGCGGGTGCTGATTTTTATGAACTATAATCATGCTTTACCATCAATTTCACAGTGGGCTTTGGGAGTGCCAAAAAAGGTGGTAGAGGAGGTCCTAGGTTATTCTTGACCCAGGCATATGCTGTGACCCCACAGTCCTGGTCTTTCTTTATTTATAACTGTATTGAATCATAATAGGTTTTATAATGCTTTGTGAGGTGGCCTGTTATGAACTTCTCTTTATTCTGAGAAAATCCCATTAGTTATAACTCTTTGTTTTCTATTATTTAACTGGGATTTAATCCTTAACACGGCATTGCTCTTTATCCTATAGTTATTTGTTCCCTTTGATAATCTCCAGAGTCCAGAGACTGTCAAAAGCCCTTTGAAATTGCAAGTATTTATACCCACCACATCCACTTTACACCCATATCATCCCCTTTGTCCACTATTTTATGAACCTTTGCAACAACTTCTAGAAGGTGATGGGGCATGATTAACTCTTATGAGAGCTCTACCGGTGTCATCCTATCAGCTGATATTTGTCTATGTACAGTCTTTCTCAGATCATAATTACTCACTCCCATCTGTTTTCCTGTTAGTGGAGTGACCCCTCCAAATTGTCTGTCATATGCTTGCTGTAAAAACCATTAGTGGGGAATATCCAGTGCAGATTTTAGTAGAGAGAGCAGACCTTGGAAAAGATCTTGACTCAGGTGCTCTGTGGTAAGTCCATGCAAAATATTACGTGAGTGAAATATTCTGATTTTTAGGTCTATGCTTGTCCAAGAACTGTCACTTCCTCCCAAGGTGTAGTACGGTGGGTGCCTGTATTTTTTTGCCTGTGGTTTTAAATAATAGTTCTCTCTTCATTCCCATTTTGTGCCCTTTTCTTAATATACTATAGCTTAGCAAACCAGGAACTTCACACAGCAACCCTGCCTAGCCTGTAGAGCTGAAATGGAAATGGTTTGCAGCTGGATGGAAAAAAGGAATTATACAAGGGATGGTGGATAACCACTACTCGATCTATACTTCACCCTTTCATTCATCTATGGCTTGTGGATGGCTCACTCCTACTGTCCTTCCAGCAATCTGGGTTGACTCTGAGCTCCTTGGTGTTCTTCCCAAACAGCTGAGTGCAGTGTTTTTACCAGCTTTCTGTCTTTCTGAAGCCTTTTTCCCAGTCTCACATTTTTGATACTTGGGAATTTTCTAGGCAAAATGTCAATATTCATCTGGGCTACATTTTAACTCAACATTGCCAATACATACTACCCTCCTTACTAGTCCTGCAGCCGAGACATACCCTGTGCAGCCCATGTGATTTATTTAGTATCTAACCTCTTTGTCTTCTGACCCAAATTTCATTCATCTGTGGGTGGGCTCTGAGTGATGCTTGGTGACTCAGCTGTCACTCAGTTTTCCTACAACCAGCTTTGAAGCATTTACTGAACTGAAACACCAACCAAGAGATCACATACTCTTCCGTGGTAGTTCTTCAGTCGTGTGAAACTGTCAAAGGGCTACGTTCTGCCTCTGAGAAGCATTTTGAAGTGATGGCAGTAGAGAAGTTATTAACTTAAAATGAGGAAGGCTCTAGCCTGACATCAATGCTGATCACAGTGACTTTTAGAAAATAATGTTTTCTGCACACCAGAGGAAAACACAGAAAACATTTACGTGGTGACAGCTCCCAGTCTGATGTAAAAAGAGTGTAACAAGGTTATCTCCAACATAGCTGTAGCAGTTAACACCACATAAGCACTTTGACTTAAAAGTAACTTTTCTCATAATTCTTCAGTCTTATATGTGTATTTCATTTCCAAAAGGCTTTATAATATAGATCCACTGTTAATCTCTAAAAGGTAAGAAGATTTCAAGCAAGGATCCTACAGAATTTCCTATAACCATTTGTACTAATTATCTTAAATTCAAATTGTTTCACAAAACCAGAAGGGAATTAAGATTTTAATTTCTTTCTCCCCTTTTGTTTTCCTTCATTATTTGACAAAGCCTAGAGACTAATCCCATCTTAAACATGAATATAAAATCAACTTAACAGATGTTCTGTATGCTACAGAACTTTATTTAAACAGGCATGGTGTGCATGAAATATGCACTTGAAGGTCAAAGCATGTGGTATAAAAATACAAAGCCTTGGGACTATTGAATTATTTTTATTTGTAATAATTTTTTTTTCAAGTGAGTTTAGTAAATGATTAATGGTATTGCCTTAAAACAGCCATAGCACTCACAAGCACAGCGCAAACATCAACATTGCTATTGTACCCCTGTCCTGATCTGCAGCACCTTTTCTATTCTCATTTCCCACCGTTCTGGAGCAGATCCTGCAACTCTGTTGCCAAATAAATTCTTGTTTTGATAAAGTGTGCAGCAGCTGTAATGAAGTGGGAAGGACATTTGTACTCCAAGAACTGAGTTGCTTTGCTTCTACTACAGTCCAGTGGAAGCAGCTGTATTCTGGGGTATGGCCTTTGTTCAGGTGAATTGTGGTTCACAAGGACTGTGTGTGTTTCACCTTTCACCACCTGTAGTGTGAACCTAGACTAGTGGCTGAGAAGACCTGCCTGTGCTGTTGTTCTAGAAGAGATTTCTTGAGCAGATGAAAAGCAGGAATGGGTTATGGACTCTACCTCTGCTGTCATACAAAAGGAAATAAATGATCTTGGGCTGTCTTAATCATAGATCACAGAATCATAGAATGGTTTGGGTTGGATGGGAACGTGAAGATCATCCAGTTCCAACCCCTCTGCCATGGGCAGGGACATCCCACTAGGTCAGGCTGCCCAGGGCCCCATCCAACCTGGCCTTGAACGCCTCCAGGGATGGGGCAGCCACAGCTGTTTGATGCATTGTTCAGTGTGAAGACAGGCAGGACACTGCAACAACAGCCTGTTCCCTCTCCCTCTGAACAGCTTGGATACTTTTGGCCCTGCAGGACATCAAGACCTGCTGCCCCTTTCCCTCCAGACTAGCTTGGCTAAAAGTTGTGATCCAAGAGCTGAACAGTATTCAAATTACAAGGGGGCTGAAGCTGATTTGTGTAAATGCATGGCAACAACACAAACCTCAGTGGCTTTTTACGGACAGGAAAAGTATGTTGGTCTCTTTTCCTTTTCTTTTTTTTTTTCTCTCCCCCCACCCGCCTTATTTTCCTCTTTAATTTCCTTTGGGAAAAGGAGAAAAAAAATCTTTAAAAAAAATTTGTTTTTTAAAAAAGCTGTTTCCATGTGGATGCTTCTGAAAACTGGTGAGAAAAGTGGAACAAAGAACCTCCTAACCAGTTTTACTACTTCCTGCCTGGAAGAAATGTAGAAAGTATTTGGAAAATGTGAAAATGTTGTATTTATGTACACATTTCTCATAGAAAGAGATTATTAAATTTTAACTGGCTGTACTTATGTCCTGTACAGTTTGCTGTGTGGCTTCAGGACTTTCAAGTATTGAAAATTTGAAAAGACCTTTATGTCAACCTCCTTATGAATTGGGTCCAGCTTCAATAACAAATCTGAGTACACATTGGCCTCAGAAGTCAGATACATTCAGATCTAGATTTCAAAGATTCAAGGTTGTTCTTGGGTTGTTTTGTCTTTTGGTTTTGTCTTTAACTGTGGAATTTTGATCCCTTTAATAGGACTTTAAAATCCTGTGTTTTGGGCCATGCAAATTGTGTGTTCTCTTTTTGTGTCATGTGCACCTCAGTGTGTTCTGTGGGTTATTTTGAAGAATATTCATTGTCTTACAAGAGTTCTGAACTTGGCCTTTAACTAAACAGTTCCCAGCTGTTTCTCCTGACTGAGGTTGTCATTAAATTTTTATGTTCTTCTGTTTTTCATGTGCATATATGTATGCATGTCCATTAACGGTATAATAATGTTTCCTTTACATTTTCTTGTGTTTTCATTTATGATAGTGTGGATGGTGAAGACATTGTATATTCTTCTAAGAGAATTTCAGCTTCATTGTTGACTTTTTTCCCCAGTTTTTGCCAAGTCTTTCTTAGCTGCTTTAATATTAACAGGAGAGAAGCTTTCAGACTATGAGGGAATTTGTAATCTGATCATGTACTATATGTCTTTGAAAAGAAGAAAATACAAAGACAAAGGCAGAATGTGATAGAATTTTATTTAATGCATTGTCATGAAGTGTAAATACATACTGCATACAGATACTAAACTTTGCTAGCTCTCATATAAAATAATTACCCCAGGGACCTCCATGTAAAATAAGTCCTATATAGCCATTCAAATATAGATGGTGTAATTCACGTGACCTCTTCTTAATACTAGAGGTCATCCCCCAAGTGCAAATGTGAATGTTTACTTAGTAATATATTTTATTTTACCTTAGAAAAAGGAAAGAATGTGGGTTTTGCCTGAACTTAATACAAATAAATGTTATTTTTGTGAAGATGTCACAGTATATATGGTATCAGTCATCCAATTATCTGATCCTGGCCCTTAATTTGGCTGATTCCAGTCATGGATGTTGTGTCCTCCATGACATAGTCTCATACACAGATCCATGGCCAGCTAAGTTGTGACATCAGAAGAGTAAGTAATAACAGTCACATCAAAAAAATAACATACTATTCATGGATTTCTGCCGTATTCCCCACTCCTGTTCTTACATGGTATGGTTATTGCCTTTACATATGGTTACTAAAGACTTATGCTGTATACTCCAGCAAGCAAGACAACTTTTTTTTGTCCCGAAAGACAATTTTTTTTCCTGTGGCAAGGGGTGTGTTATACTCAGTTAAACTAGTTTTTCAAGAAGGTGTGTTTTTCAGGAAGCTGTGATTTTCTCTTTGAAACTTCTGACATGCAGAGAATCCCTTCACTTTTCTATGTCTTACTGTCTCCACTGGTAAAAAGAGAATAATAGCATTTAATTTTCTCTAGAGAATATGTATATGAGTACATACTCTTTCCAAAGAGTTTTGAAAGTATATAATGAGATATTATGTGAACGCTGAAGAGCCATTATAAAACAATAAGGAACTAGGGCTTCTTTTATGATTCAGCAGGAGTTGAACTGTCACCTTCTGATACTGAAGCAGAAGTTTATCACTGATTTTGGCACAAAGCAGATACCAGTAGAATCGAAGTCCTGTGCAATATGCATCTGTGCCTGTTATGTCTAGCAGTGTGTTAAGCTGGAAGTGAAATGGATTTGCTAAATATCCTCTCAGAGGCTTATCCTCTCTCCCAAAATGGCATGCTAGAAAATACTATCATCCTCAACAACAACTCATTAAATGCCTTCTTTTTCTATTTGTAATACTTGTCATCTCCATGGCAAGTAGTGGGGGTCCCCTATCTGCAACTGAGCCAAGCAACGCTTACTTCTAATCTCTCTGTAAAGAGGCAAACTGCATCTCTGAAATGCTGCACTTCCATGAAGGCTGTTCTGTTGTCATATGACTTGCTTTTCACTGCGGTGACATTGTTTCCCATCTCTTAAGTAATAACCACTGTAGTGGTAGCAATCAATAGCATTGTACATTATATTTTAACTCAACAAGGGACCTTAAAATACTGACATTACTGTGGTCCTCTGAATGCTTACATTTTTGATGGTGAGCAACATTTTTTTAAAATTTTTTAAAATT
>WAAB01010270.1:0-13919 GCA_013389865.1 Piaya cayana
TCAGTAACTTCTTCTGAGCATTTACTGCATTTTCTGAACACATGTTACCGCTCAGCTGCTGCAGCTCCAAAACAGGACTCAGTTACAGCCCTGTGAACAATGACTAATTCTCAGCTTTCCTCTCAGAAAAATTCCAAAATCTTGCCTTCCTAACTCCTAGAAGAGCAGTAGAAAGACAATCCTTTTCTCCCGGGTTCAAATCAATGATCAGCCAGCCACCGTTCCACCTCTGAGCTAGAAGCAGCCAGTAAGCTTTTTATTTATATAGATCTATATGATGAAAATAATGTAATTCTTTAAAATAATAGCAGCCAGGAAATGAAACCATATGCTTAGTTATAAGAAACAGACCACCAGCATTGCTTTCTCCTGCTGAAAACTAAAGGTAGAAATTTGTGTGCATGTTCAGAACGCTTTGGTTTTGACCATCTGCTCATGGTGGTGACCTCGTGCAGTCCTTAACACCTGGAGAGGTTTAGATTGGATATTAGCAAATATTATTTCCCTGAAAGGGCTGCAACAGGCTGCCTAGGGAAGCAGTTGAGTCACCAGCCCCAGAGGGATTTAAAAGACGTGTGGATGTGGCACTTAGGGACTTGGCAGCATGAGGTTTACAGTTGGACTTGATTACATTAAAGGTTTTTCCAACATAAACAATTCTGTGTTTCTGTGAAAGCTGCATATTGAATGCACATAATAATTTTATCACGATATTTTCACTAAAATAACGTGCTATCTGTGTTTCAGGTGACTAGCCTGGGCAGTAGTATTAGTAAATTGATGAAAATAAAACCAATAGCTTGAGAAATTCCAAATTAATCCATACTTCTAAAAAATGTTCCAAACAAAGTCTACAGATATGTCATAGCAGCAAACAATAATAACAAATAAATAAATAAACAGGCAATTCCAGCAGGTTAACCAGCAGTGAACACCGAGGGCAGGGATGAAGGTCAGCATGACCCCAAGGGAGATGCAAACATCAGGTGCTACATAGGACACTAACAGTTACCTTCGCAGTGCCAGGCATGAAATGATTTGTCGTTAGGTTTTGGATGCTTTTATCTCCTTGCCAGAATCTGGTGTCTAGCCTGGAGCCCCATGAGCAGAGCACAAAGGGAGAATAGCAGCAGCGATATCCTCCAGGTTCACAAGCTGGGAACATGAAAACCCTTGAGAAAAAAACCCAGATTTTTACCCTTTGGTGGCCTGGGATCCATCTGTGGGAAATGAAAAGGAAATGTTTTATTATACAGGGAAATCAATTGCAAACAGCAAATAAAGACCAGTTGTGGTAAAGTAATGAGATAATGATCACAAAGTTCATCTTTATACCTTTGTGCTGTAGAAATACCCATAAGTAGTAAAGGTGAAGTTCTTCCCATATAAAACCAGGGTACGTGTCTGCAGCATAAAAGGAAAAAATAAAAACCAAAATAGGACATTTTAAAAACAATTAAAGCATTTGATATTGTCCATTATAATGCCAGGCCTCCTGCAGAGCTGGGCTCCCAAGTAGGTCCTGAATTGGACAAGAAGCACAAGAGAGCAAGTACACATGATTTTCTTAGTCTGAGACAGGTGGTTTAGGATTTTTTATGCTGGCTAGGGGCATGTGAAATGCCGTAGGAGAGCACTGTGCAGCTCTAAAACATGAAGGCTGCAGCAGGCTTCATGAAACAAATCCATACTGGTCTGCTCACATGAAACCAGTGAAAATGCAGAAACCTGAATACAAAGTGAATTTCTGCGCAGCTACTGGTGACTGGAAAGAAAAATAATTTCACTGATTGCAGTAATGTCTTCATGGCATTTCCCAGTCTGCTTGGTTTTCCTCACCACACAAGGAAACTTCTACACACCAATATAGTACCACAGAACCAACAATCTTTCATTTTATCTAAGTTTTAATCATATGTCATGTATAATAGATAAAAGAAACACTTTTTTAAATTTGTAAATATTGCTAATGTTTCAGAGCTTATTTGCTGCACTAGGCCAGCACAGCATTCTTTTGGAGTGTTTTGTGTGTTTTTATTTGGGGTTTTTTTTAATATAGAGTCTATAACATATTTTATGATCTGCATAAACCACATTTAAAGTACATAAAGATGTCACTTTATTTCTGCAATTCAACAAAGATGGAAATTGGCTTGCAGTTTGTTAACTGAGACATCTCTATCTGAACTAACTGAATTATCCCTTCACACGCTTTAAGAAATATGCATCATTTGGTAACATACGAACACTTCTAATGTTGACTCATTCACAGAACAAAATGTGTCATGCACCCGGTCAGTCACACTAAAGGTAATCAACTTGGTCAAGCTGTCCTCTAGTCACGATGGTTTTGATAAAATATTTCTGAAAATAATTAAGTGATAGTTTAAGGTCACATAAGAAACATCACAAACCCATTGTGCTAGTTTTTGTTCCTTACCAGCTTCCAGAAATGAAGAATTCTTGGGTTCTACAACATGCCCATTTAGAGTTCCTCGTTGGTGACTAATCCCACTCCTCACCCTTGCAGAATTAACCAGTTATCTGGGAAAATAGTGGGAGTGTCTGATCTTCACTTCAAGAGCTGTGCTGTAGAGGAGGAGCGTAGAGGGGAGGTTGAAAGGGCCAAAGTAAACCTGAGGAACTGAGGTCCTCCAAACACTTTGTGCTTTGTCCTGGCCCTTGTCAAATTAGAGTGGCACGAGTCCACACAGCATCCTGGTAGGAAGAGGGTTTGGAAGGGGTGCTCATCCCTGCTGACAACGTAGACATTTCCTCTTTGTGTCACTGTTTGTAAATTATACAGACCAAAAGTCTTTTGTCCAATTGTTAAAAGGCTAATGAAGATCCAGCGGCACGTTTCCAGGAGAGCTATTAGTCGTTGTTATCAGTTTTCAGCACATGCTGGATCAAGTGCTAGATAGGACCAACATTATCTTGAGTAAGAAATGGTTTTTTTGTCATGCTACATCTTTAGTAAAAAGGCTGCTGTTCCTTCACAGCTGAGTGTACTGTATTTCAGTGACGAAACTGGCAGTGAAGAACATTCTTATCCACTCCCTTGCTGCCAGAGGAACAATGTGCCATTACATGATTTTCCATTATGCCATAATGAAGAAGGCAATTTGCACTTTTATTCAGATGCTTCACTTACGTGATTCTTTAGTTTCACTTGGAAGTGATTTGGGGAAAACTTGTATCTAGCATAATATTCTTCCAGATAATAAATTAAGCTCCTAAATTAGTATGTCTCTATAGAAACAGCTGAAAGAGAAATATTAAATTAAAAAAGTAATTTTCTTTATGATGTGATGATTTAGCAAGGATTTCATTCTACTATATGAATTATAGCCTGCTGCTTGTTCATCTTCTTAAAATAAATATTTGAGAATCAACCTTTTGGTTTGTATTGCTCAAACCGATTGGTTGACCTTTGTTAGAAATAATCATCAAATGTTTTGTACCCCTGAGAGAAAGGTTTGGCACAGAGCTTCAAAAACTTAATTAGAAACTTTACGGCCTCCCATAATTTATAGCATTAGATATAGAATAGAGCAAAGGTATATCTGCATGGGAAAGAAACCTGATTTTGGAAACTAGCCTTGAAACTGGGGTTGGAGTCTTTGTTTTAATGCAGGTTGAAAAACCTGGGAGGTAGAGAACATTTCAAGTTTCCTCATGTTTATTTCATTTATAGCTACTTTGAATTGACTGCAAGCACTTCGACCTTACACTCGCCCAGCACAATGCTCTTACCTGCTCCTTAGCCCACAGCATCCTTCCTGACACCTGCTGCTTAATTCTGAACTGCAGCAATCATCTTCCTGAAGCTGCCCTGGCAACTTGATGGTTTCTTCCACTTTCCTCCTTCTTTCCCTTGTTTCAGGCTTTTGCCTTAATTTTTTAAGCACAGTGTAAACACTGACTTTACAGGGCAAAGGAAGGAACTGTTTTAAACTCACAGAGGAGATTGCTGCAGCTTGTGGGTGGAAGGGGCTCACAGGGCAGTGGGTCTGTGCAGAGGGACAAGTTTAGGAGAACTAGATGAGCAAGGAAAACAGAGGTGGATGGTCTGTGACTGCCTGTGGGTTTTACAGAGTGAACACCTCCCCTGTTTACAGTTTACAAGGGCAAAACTGTAAAAGCATGGGATATTTGATAGTTAAATCACAACTTCCATCCCTGCCCACCTTAAATTGGAGTAGCTTTTGCTGCCATGTTTGCCTTTTGGAGGAGGGCAGGGGAGGAGAAGTATTATCCCCAGGGGTAGTGATGGCAAAGGACAAATTGCAAAAGAGCAGCTGGTAAATCAAATCTCTCCCTGGTCACAGCATGTAAAGAACAGAAATTCATCTAGCAACAGATTTCTTACATTCACAAAGCACGTACAGAAGTGAGAAATCATCATGTGCTCAGCAGTAACACCTCCATAGAGCAGCATCTATTAGATGATCTCGAACTCCAAAAAAGATGCATAGGAATGAAATTGAAACAATTCTCCATGGCAGCAGAAACACCTTTTGCAGAGATATAAATGCATCCCTGATAGCACTGGGCTCTGCCCTCGGGCAGGTGATGTACCCCTGAGAGCCCTGCATGAAATATCTTCCAGCTTTTCATACCTCAGCGTACCCTCGGAGATCAGAAATGCCATTGCTTTGTGCTTCCTCTCTTATAAAACACTTTCCACCTATGTCTTTACTCCCTAATTCCCTCCACCCCTCTCAGCTCTTTTCCCTTTCCTTTCAGCTTCTACCTCTCTTGTTATTCTCCCTCTCCAGACTTCTCTACTAAGTCACATCTACAAATAAATAATATAAGACACTCCCAAGTTCGATTTTAAAAAAAAAGTAGAATTTTGTTATATATGAAGAAATATTTTTACCTTTTTAATTTGTAGCTCAATTTTCTGCCTTTGGTACATTCCCATGACTCTTCCTCTTAGTGAAATATTTCCTGTAGAAGTTGCTTTCATTGTCTAGGCTTTCTAGGCTATATTTCTTATCAATTAGATAATAAATTATGTCTCTGATAGTGTTACTTAAATGGAGTTCACACTCACAATGATTTCTGAAGTACTGAACAGAAGTTAATCCATCCTGGGCAGTCCTGTCTGCTCCCTCTAGCTGGAAAACCAAGAGACTGACTATACCCCAAGGGAGAGGAGGAAAAGGATAAAATTAGGATATTGCTTAATAGAGACTTCTTCAGAAGAGTCCAAGATTTGCCTCAAGATTAATCACAGCATCTTCACAATCTTTTTCCTGAAAATCTCATTTTTTCCTATTGGCAACAAAGACAAAGTCTCTTAAAGTGAATTAAAAAGCAATTGTGCTAGAAAGGTGATGTCACCACATCCATCATGAAAGACTAATGCTACCCATATTTCTTCCTGACTCCTTTTTTTTTCCTTTTCTTTTAGCAGACTGTGCTTTGCAGTTACACCCCAGTCGGTCAGAGGTACGTTCACTAAATTTATGCATCTGTACTTTTTTCCACCTGCCATCTGCAACAGTTTCCTTGCACGCGGGTTGTAAATATCTATGACAACCACTGAACCTTGCAGTGGTGAAGCTCTTGATATAGGGGAGCATTCTCAAGATTAAAAGCTGTTTGCTATAGAATTTTTTTCCCTCACCTTTTCAGGAGACAAGATTGTCTGAAGCTCCTTTTTCTTTCTGCCTCCCTACTCTGTAAGAGAGTACTTCATTGTATTGCTCTGCCTCTGCAGTCCGTCAGGCTGGCCAGCCAGGGCCAGTTTCCACTGAAGAATTCAAAACTTCTAGAGCAAATTGCAGTTGTAGTACTTCTTTTACATGGAAAACTCTTGTTATATGTGGAGATATAGAAACAGGAGGATATAAACAGGCTGAACCAATGGGAAAACACCAACAACTGCAAAGGCATTGTATAAGAACAGACATAAATCCTAATATGAAATAACTACTACAAATCAGAAGTTTGTTTCAACAAAAGACATTTTCTAGCTGATAACATTAATAGAGATTCAAAGTTGAAAGTCTTATCCTCTCCTATGTATCTTTGGATATTTCTCTTACACAACTGCTTTCTCCTTGAAGGACAAAGTCTGCATAAGGATGGCAAAATGAGGCTGGTGCTGGCTTACAGGTGTTATATCTGCAGGTGCACACGGCCATTACCACCCAGAGTAAAATCAGTTTTAACAGGCTGCTTTAAGAGGGTTGCATGGCAGAATATAAACAGTTATACCATTGAAACTAAACTTTGAAAAGGGTCATGAGCACCAAGCACATTGAACTCAGACTTTCCTTGTCTTCAGAAGACAGAGCTGTTAGTCTGTCACAGAACCACGGGGCACAGTTTATCACACCATGCAAACCTAACCTCTGCTCAGCAGAGCCCAGGACTTGGCTGTAATATTTGGTGAGTTGCCTCTAAGTCCATGTTAAACAGAATGATATGATGAACTGGTGTGGTATCTGACATGTGGATATAAACATATGGCTTCATGCCACCATACTTCTGACCCTTAATCTTCATGAGCAGAAAAACGATCACTGCATTCAGAGAAAATATAGGCCTTTCTTTTTGCTATTAAAAAAAAAATCTATCTTGACATATTCAGAACATACTACATTGCAATGAAAATATCATCTAAAAGAAAGTGAGTTTAGTAAAAGCAATATATAAAATCAATGAATGGTTATCAGAGCAACTGATGCAAAATATCACCTGAGGAAGCAAATCTTTGTCATCTTTTTATTGGTTGCATTCAGTGGAATCATACAGCAGTTAAGAGACCCGTGAGAAATAATTGTTTTACTATACAGCTCCTGCCCTCTGAGAAATCCTGTATTCACTGTATCAGGCACCTACTTAACCGAGCACTTAAGCAGCAGCCAGACTCCATCAAGTGCAGGAGCCTTCAGAGCAATCACTTGTGTTGTTTGAGCTGGGGTGAGGCAGAATGCGATGTTAAATTGCTTCCTTTCAGTGCACTCAGCAGAGATGGTACTGCGCTAAAAGATTCCATTTGGTGCCCTAAATTCCCTCCCAATTACATGTCCGGGTGTCACGGTTTAGCCCCACCCAGCCAAATTTGGCAGCTAAAACTGTGCAGCTGAGCCTCCAAAATCCCTTCCCCTCCAACAGCCCCACAGGGAAAGGGGAACGGGAAATGAGAGGAAAAAGACTTACAGGTTGGAAACTAGAACTTAACGGAATGATAATGGTAACAATGAAAATAATTAGAAAGTAATACAATATATCCAAATATACGAGGTTGTGCCCCTGCCCCTTGATGATTTTAAATAACCACAAATGCAAGACAGACACGAGGGGATGGGTCCACAGGCAGGAGAGAGCTGGACTCGTGAATTAGATTCAGAAATACACAGATCTGGGATCAGGATTAACCATACAGAGGAGGTCCTCACTGGGTGTCTGGCATTGCAGAAGAGACCCTCGTGATCTCTCAGTCTCTGCTGAGCATGGGATATATGGGTGGAATCCTCTGCTAATCAGTTTAGAGTCTCCTGCCCCATTTGCTTCTCCTCACAGGTGCAGCTCCTTTTCCACCAGCTTGAGGACAGCCTTGGTTAAGTGACTTTTTCTTACCAGTGCCCTGTGTTATCACTTTAGACAAGAACACAGTCTCAAGAAACATGCAGTTAGTTTTCAGAGAATGAACTTAATTACAGCAATTGAGTTAGACATAAAACTGACTCTAATTTACCCCAAACTGCAGCACCGTGCAGAGGCCACTCTATGAGTAAAATTTTGCAGCCCTTATTGCCAACTACTGTGATCTCGCATGTCTCCTGAGAAAAAAAACAAATGAACGAGCAAACAAAAAAGACTTCAGTGGCGAGGGAACATCTTTCATGATGAAGCAGGCAATCTGTACAAAAAGCTTCCTGGGCAAACAGCCCAGGCTCCCTGGGCAAGCATGAGTCAGACTTTCAGGGACAGTCTCCTGGGGGTTTCCACCTTCCTGGAGACCAAGTTTCATTAGCACAGAAAAGACTTAAAAGAGGAATTAAATCTCAGTACTGACAAGTTTTATTCCTTATGGTTTTTACTTTGCAACTCGAGTAATTTATTGACTGAGTTTCTTCTGTGCTGTGAAAAAATTCACAGAAATTCCATCCTGTGGGTGAGATGTGCACGAACACACATGCAAATATCTTTACATGCACACTTATATGTACACACACACACCCACACATACAAACATCTTGATAGTCCTGACGTCTCTATGTGGACCTATGCACACGCATACGTGTGAGTTAGCACCAAACCTAGAACTTTCAGATTCATCACATAGACCAACACTACTGTATAATTAATATAATTGTTAATGCTGAGGAAGAGAAGTAAACCTTGACGATGAGATCACAGGTGACTACTAGCAGCAGGGAAGTATTGAGGCTCAGCAACCCTCTATTCCAGTCACACCAAAGGGAATCCCTCCTGGAAATGAAAAAAAACAGAACACTGAGAAAATGCTATTTTCTCTGTTGTCTCTGCTGCGGATTCATGCAGTCTGTGTGTTTTCTTCCAAGCCTTTGCTGTTTTCTTTTTTTTGGTGGGAGGAAGAGAGGCATGGAAAAGGAGGCATCAAAAGAAGACAATTATTTCCTGCATTTCCTCTTATCTGTTATTGAGGCAATTCCAACTTAGTCCCAGGTGTGCACATCTCCTCAAGCATGAATTCTTATAGGGAGTCTTTGGAAAGTAGTAGGAAAAAAAAACAATTAAAAATGCAGTAGGAAAAAAAAACCATAAAAAGAAAAAAAAGCAATCTGCAGCAGGAAACATACTGTCCTTCCCAGAGTCATCATACCCAAAGAAATACTTATCCATATAAAAATACCAGTATTGTATTACTTAGACAGGAAAACATTTCATTCCATTGGTAACAAAATCCCCATTCTCCAATGCATGCTTCCTCCTCCATGAGTGTAAATCAATGAGCTTTGTGCTCCTTACAAATATGCCGTGACTTTCACCACCAGCCAGTGATGTCCTGCCAAACCCAATGATCAGTCATTGCAAAAAAACCACCCTGACACGTGCCTGAGTGCGGGAGAAAGTGAGGAAGAAGTCCAGGGCACAGACTGAGAAAGTACAGACTGGCCTCATCTGAGGGAAGCGCTCATGTGAGAAGTGGTCAGTGCTAGGAAATCAAGTTAACAATGGAAACCTCCCCTCATGAGTCAATACATGGGCTACTTCTGCTTTAGTTTTCTGCTTCTGCTACTAGAAGGTCATGTCCTACAACAAATTTCCAGACACTGTTAACAAGCTCTTTGCTTATTTTGCATTATTTTGGTACTTAAGGGGCAGCTTTTCCTTCAGTCAGGTTGCTATTTCTCTTCTCAGGTATCAGCAGCCTGAAATAACATCTACATTTTCTGAACCTAATTAGTGAACCTGTGTGAACACGGGGATTGAGCGTTATAATAACACTTCTTTCATATTTCTTGGACACAGTCGTAAAGCAGTTTAGGCTGGAAGGAGTTTCAGGAGGCTTTGAGTTCACTCCATGCAGAGTTCCACTCACACAGGGTGTTGAAAGTTTCCTTCACAATGCCTAGATAAGAAAACCACAACCTCAGAGCTCATTATAGTGGTACCTGATTTAACCCTAGTACACTAAATATTATAAGAATTTTTTTTTGAGAATTTAACTTCCAAGTATTAACGGTTTCAGTGAAAAAAGATTTCCTTACACATTCTTTGCACTGCATGATAGTTCACTGAAAATTCAAGTAACTCTACAAATGACCAAATATTTAATTTTTAAATCATTTATATGCAGGTTTACAAGAATTTTGTTCTGAAAACCATTTAAAGGAAAACTAGTGGGTTGTGATTCATGTGGGAAAAAATGCATATTGAAGTCTGCTATTCACCAGGAAAATCTGCATGCAACTGAACCAGAACATACAACTGGACAAGCAAACAAAACTGATTAAGTAACTTGTACTATCTAATTAGGTTGTATCCATAACAGGTATTTCAGCTGGAGTTTGGAAGACCTGTGCAATGAAATATAAATAGAGATGCCATATATCAGATTTCAGATACATCAATATCATAGCTCTCTCAGATCTGGAAGAGGATGCTAATTAATGAAGTAAAATGCAGTTGATGCGGCAATTCTGCCAAGCTGTGCCTTGCCTGGAGGCAATCCAGCAGTGGTAAAGAGCTTGGGTCAACCTTTATCACTGAAACCACATTGGTTCTTCATTCTTTATAGAATTCCAGAGAGTTCACAGTGTTATGTTGCCGTTTCCCAGTAACGTGGACCTTTCTAATGATACCATGCCCTTCTTTTCACCATCTCATGCTTTTCCAATTACTGTGTCCATCTGGCAAGAGATTTCTATAGAAATAACTCCACATCACTTACAAAACCACTCCTGTGTCTGGGTTTCATGGGGTCTTTTAACTATCTTTTCTTCCCCTAGCTAACTGAAAAGATAATAAAACCTGGAAACAACCAAGGCAATCAGTGCTTATATGTCTCCCACTAAAAAAGGACAGAAACAAACCTATGAGAGAAATTAGTCACACTGTTTAAAAGAAAGGTTTTCAGATATTTCAATGACAAGAAAAATATGAGGAGAATTATATAAAGACCTAAGAACAAAGCATAGAAGGTTCATTTGCTTAATTCTGTCATTACCATAGGCAGGTAATATCCTTGGGTTTAATCAGAATATCAATTTGTGGGTTCTTGGGGGGTTTTAAGCATTGGAAGTGGGGAAAAAAGACAATAAATAGAATGTGTTTTCTGTGCTTTTATAACAGGCTATCATTGTTACAGGTTTTGTTTCCAGCACCGAGTGTTAGTAATTCTTGTTGCACTGGCAGCTGAAGCACCCACCCCTGTTCTGTCCATAGGGTCTCTGCAAGCTCAAGGAATTGCTAACATTTGATCTTAACACCTTTGTTAGCTTGGTTTGGATCACTGATGGGTTATTGTTCTCTTTAGCTGACATTTTCCAAGTTAGCACTCATTTCTTGACTTTGAAACTGAAGCTGTGCAGCACCAAGTTCTAAAAATTTTTTATACAGGAAAGCTGAAAGGCTAATGAAATGCTGGGGTTTGGAGAAAAACACAAGCAGGCAGGTCAACTGAAGAAGTCTGTGTGAGGGTACTGGCTTAAAAATTTGGAAGATCATTTCTTCCAATAAAATTAAGGATACACATTTTAAATTTATCCTAGCATGCACTTAAAAACAACTCTAATGAGGTTGTTGCAGTCATTTACCAGATAGTTCATTCCCATCCATAGCTGATTATTAAGAAAATTAAGAAAACATTGCCTGAATACTTCATGTATCATTTACTTCAGTACTGGCTTTCCTCTGCCATATCTGATAACGAGGAGAAAGACTGGAACACCAACATTTTCCTTAGAGTACAACTTAAGAAGTAAAGTGTAGTGCAAATATTAATAGCTCACCCACCTTATGCAATTGTCTCTAGTTCTCAGCAGGAGCATTTGATATGTAAGCCCCATTACCTCCAGCTACACAGCAGTTTCTGATTTTTTTATGTCACCAACCACTTTGGTAGGATGACTTCTTGAGTCCCATCTCTTCCTTTCAGCCTCCACAATGTTCATAAATAGCCATTTGCTTGGCTCCATTAGTATGACAAACTAGCTTCTGTATGGAAGAAAAAAGGAAAAAACAGAAACCAGAATTAAGACCTCTTAGAATAGAGTTGTTTTTGTGAGACTCTTGAGAACAAGAAATCTTCATCATAGTTTAACTCTCAAGTGCTTTTACCAGAAAACCTCTTCACATTTCTCATATTCAAATTTAGCATTTTGCCTCCTATTGTTTCTCGCAAGTCTTCCCTATTACACTAACGTATTAAATATTCAACAGGAGGACAGTATGTCCAGGATATGTTGTTCTCAATGTGTAAAGTCTGTATCAAACACATTAATCAACAAGTTTACAAGATCAGCACTGAACAAAATTGCCTTTTAGACATCTGGCTGGGATGTTTTACTCATCAGTATGTGGGCAAGTACAAACATCATCCAGACTCAGAAACTCCAGAGTTCTAACACACAATCAAAGAAGCCACGTTTTGTAACTCTCTTAAAAGATACTGCCTCTGATGTAGTTCCCTTCTCACAGCTTTTATATCTAAGGTTCTGTACAGCTCAGTGCTTTCTTGCTTTGCTATGTTGCTGTAGCATAATATGAAGGTGTATTACTGCATTGACTTTATCTCAGCCTCTCCACCAGAGGAATTGTTTTATCTTGCATATGAATAATAACTTAAATCCAATAAAGCACTGTAAATGGTAAGGTCAGCAATGTAAAGAAAAAGGAGGAATCACAAGTAAGGCGGGCACAACTCATTTCAAATTCTGCAATTAGGGAGAAGCATGAACTACTGGCTGTCATTTTGATCACTCTACATAGATTCATGGTCTTGACAACACAAATCTATAGCCCCTTCAGAAACTTTCTAGATTTCTTTTTGTTATTTTAATACACTTCCTGACAGTTTCTATGAAATGTACCATCTGTCAATGACAGATATAAGCAGTTTACATTTCTATACCACACGCTAACAGCTCAATGTACTATACCAGATCCCAGTAGTGTTCACGCATGGTCAAATTAAGTTGATGAAATTGCTCTGAAACAGTTACTTTCAAATACCTCTGGTACCTCTATGATATAGTTTCTCTTCTAATTTGCATAGCTAGGAAATTTGTTTGGACTGATATTTTAAAGGTTCATAGTAGAGACGATTTTTGCACCCGGCTTGCAAGCTCTTGGAAATAACAGGTGAGTAACTGCTGACATGAACTTCACCCACAGTGACTTGAACACCTCTGATGTGCAGTAATTTTTAGCACCGTGATTTTATCTCCTCTTACAAAAAAAGTAGTGTCCCTCAGGTGGTCACACAGTCAAGCCCTCAAGAGAGGACATTTAAAATTGCCCTGGGATGTACAGGCTGTGCTTCACCACTTGGCTGAATTTTAACCCATGTTTAAGGCAGCCTATGCATGCATGCTTTCCTGAAACATCATCACAAAAAAACCCCCAAAAAACTCACTAGAAGTAGCCAAGAAGGAAATGAAGAACAGAAAGGTACATTCTCAAGAGGAAGTGTAATGGTTTGATTTTGGCCCCTTCAAAATAGCCAGGTTGTGGCTGAGGAAGAACTACAACTCCCAATACTCCATGCAACTTTTTCTACGTAAATAAGGGTGTAACTGGGGGTGGGACACTTCCTTTTCCGGCTCCAGCTCCATCTTGCCTCTCTCTTGTCTCCGGTACTGATGTCGGTCTGCTGGTCTGTGTGTCTGTGGGAGTGGCATGGAATGCCAGTGGTGATTTTGCTATCTGAGGAGTGTAATGATTTATTTTCTCTTGTTAGCTTATATTGATCTGTTTTCTGGATTCTTAATTTTCTTTCGTGGCAGGGGGGTTTCTTTCTTTTTTGGGATCTCTGATTACTTCCCTACAGGGCAGGGGATGTTCTAGGGGGGTCTCTTATTCTCTGATTATTGTATATGTGATATTTTAGTTGCATATTAGTGTTAATACATTATATATAATCATTACAGCATTTTTAGTCTCTCTTTCTTCTCCTTATCTCCCTTGGGCTTGTACAGGGGGGTGAGGGTTGGAAGGAAGGTGGGGGGGCTGCAGATGCTGTGAGGGTTTTTGGGAGAGTTTTGACTCAAACCATCACAGGAAGATATGGGTTTCCATTTGAGATAAAAACATTTCCACTTCTACTCTTACTTCACTTAGATATTATTAGAAAAATAATGCTTAAGTTTTTCTTATGCTCTTTACATAGTTCCCATGTTCCCAGAATCACTGTTCTCCAGACGATTAAACAAATCCAGCTGATACGCGTTCATGCTATGATATTAGGATGA
>WAAB01010270.1:14315-35636 GCA_013389865.1 Piaya cayana
AAAGAAAAGAAAAGAAAAGAAAAGAAAAGAAAAGAAAAGAAAAGAAAAGAAAAGAAAAGAAAAGAAAGAATATCTCAGGGCTTGCTTCAACTGCCACATTGCAAAACCCTAAATAACCATTAATCCATTTATATTTGACTCTGCACAATGCTCAGTTCAGGGTTTTGGGGGAGATCTACACTCAGCCTTCAGATATCTGATGCCCATGAAGGCCTGGCAGTTTGAGCCCTGATTTTTTAATTTTGAAGAAGTGCAGCACAACACAAGGCCCTCTTAAAGGGGGCTTTTCATCACTTTCACCACCAGAAGCACCAGACTGAAATAGTCCTTTCGTAAGCTCTTTTTTTTTCTTCCCACAGCACCTTTCTCCCTAAAGAAGCTGGAAATTATGGACTATAACATAGCCCAACAGACACTGCACCATGAAGATGATGGTCTGTGCATGGCACACCACAGTTTGGGCATAAGTCAGTTATTCTGCCTAGCTGCACCCAGTCATATATGTACTAATAATGGATTAATTAATATTTCTAGAGCACTTTGAAAATGTGAATTTCTGTACCACTGCAAAGCAGATAAAGTTCGTAGTTTTTCTAGCTCAGAGTCAATTTAAAAGTAGAATTAAAGGAAAAGGCCTGGGAAACAAATCACTAAAGGTTATTTCAACAGAGGACTTGTTATTCCTTGCTGCCCTCTTTGCTCAAAAGTTGCATTTGATCACATACTCTTCTGAATTATCTACTGCATTACTTGAATGTTAAAAGCAGAAATAAATACAGGATAAATATTAGAGGGCTCATTTCAGATTGCACTGACGCTTGAAGCTCGCAATGTATAATTCCAGTTTCCTCAGGAAGAATTAATTATTCAGTACTGTAAGAAAAATTAATACAGGTCACTCAGAAAGGGTATATGAACAAAAGCTAGATTATTATTTTTTAAAATATATATTTCTAGTATATTTTGATAACAAATAGCTTGCCAGGGTTCTTTTCTTGTCTACAAAATTTATAGCTTTGGTTGTCTTTTACTTAGAAGGCAGAAACTTGTGTCACATGCATGATAAGGTTTCTCTTTCCAATCATTTGCCTCAGAAGCAAACTCCCAGCTTCACTAGAGCCTGATTTTTAAATGCAATAACAGTTTATCTAGATGTGCCTTGTGAATGATAAACATGGGAGGAAGTAGCG
The DNA here is from genome assembly GCA_013389865.1 of Piaya cayana. Lineage (NCBI taxonomy): Eukaryota > Metazoa > Chordata > Aves > Cuculiformes > Coccyzidae > Piaya > Piaya cayana. The sequence continues at coordinate 15,506 of WAAB01010270.1, forward strand.
TACTTGTTTGGGGGTGACCTGTTCTTGTGGAAGCGGCAGAAGGTCCCATCAAGGATTCGTCACAGCTTCCTCCTCATCTTGGACAACCTCAGCTCCAAAAATTGCAATGATTCATGATAGGATTTTGTTCTGTAAAAAAAAAAAAAAATAATTAATTTGAGAAAGACCTTCCAGTGCAGGGTCTGGAGGCAATCCAAACTGTGGCAAAGAGCATCTTTCCATCAACCACTCTCAGGCTCTCCAGTTTACTGCCACTGGGAGCAGGGCTGGACCAGGGCAAGACCGGAGCCATGGCTTTCCCCTCCTCCAGGCCCACACTCTCAATAGACATATTTAATTTCCAGTCAATTATAGTTGCTCATCATTCCCCCATAATTGCCAACCTCTCAGAAAGAATTACCACATTTATCCCTCATGATAGAAGCCAATTTCCTCCTAAATTGCTAACTAGTCCACCTCAGTGAGAGGATCAGCTTCTCCAGCATCTGAGATTCATAGAAACAAAATAACAAAATTATAATAAAAGCCCTGACAGGACCAGGGAAAATTCACATATATTCTGTTGGTTTTCCATCTTTTCTCCTCAGCATTCTGTTATTCCCACTGTGATCAACCTGAGAAGCTGTGAATATTTCTGACTGTATCTCTATGTTGTGAGAATCACTCATTAAATATTCCCAAATCCATACAAGTTAAAGAAAATGTGTGATTTCTAAACTATATTTAAATGCATAAAACCTGGTCAAGGAGAGACTATAAATTCCTAGTATGAAATATTTCTGTTAGATGTTCTTTGCTGCCAGCATATTTACATTGTTCTCTGAATTGTAAAACAATTTTTTGCTATTTTTCCTCTAATTTTTCATGCAGGGTGAAGGAACTCAGCACTACCCCAACCACAGCTCCTTAGGGCATGACAAAGGTCAAGTTCACCAAAACTACCCCAAATGGTAAAAGAATACAGAAGAACAAAATATTTGTATAAAATTAAAATAAATATAAGCATATAGCAGGGCTGAAGAATAGAAAAAGATGGCAAATAGTTTGTTGCTTCGAATTCTTAAGTCATTTACAGCCTGTTCATTGTGCAGAAAGAAAACATAGTGAGTTCAACATCTACTCTTAGCCAGAGTAATAGAAGTGTAAATATTAATGTGCTCAATACTACTTAGTTCAAGAATTAGTGGTTATATTTCTGAACAGTATCTTCATTGCTTACATTGGTCCCTTTCATTGGCTGTTTGTAAGCAAGTACCACATTAAATAAAAGTCAATTACCCTAACTATATAATAATTATCATATGTTCCTGTCACAGTGTCTGAAAGAAACCCTGAAAATTAACTTTGCTCTGGCATATCTTAATTAGAGCAGTCTCTTGGTATTCGTCCCTCAGCTCGCATGCAGAAAAGGAGTTTACAGCAAGTGGCATAGGAGATGAGAGAGTATTTTGCTCTCATGAGAGATAAACCAGTGCAGTTTCTGCAGAAACAAGGTGATTAACCAGCACAAAAAGGAAAAACATCTACCTTGGGTTTCCTTGTACAGTCCTTCAGACAGGACACTTGAAAAATGTACAGCCATAGACAGAGTAGTTTGAGCTGGCTGTGAATTTCTTTATAATTTCACATCAGACATTGTATTTTTATAAATATGTATCTTTATAAATATTTTGATTTTCATAAACATGATCATTAATTTCTTTTTCCTAGGCTTATTTATAAACACAGTTACTTCAGATCCACCAACATCAACCAAAGTAAAATGTTATGCATGCCCCCAGCAACACAGAGCTTTGCCAATTACTGCTGAGCCCAGTGCTCCCCGGGGTTGCTCCCTCAGCTCCATCTGGTCTGATTGACACCAACAAGTCACTGAACAGGGCCCTCTCTTTCTGGCTGGATTTAAAGCCTTTTTACTAGCTTAGCACATTCATCAGATTTCTGAGTCAAGAACTCTAAGGTAAAATCTGAAATGAAGATAACAAAAATAATGAGTTAAGCAACCTGGAAAGAAAATTCTTCATACAGGAGAAGCCAATACTTCAAGAATTCTTCTCGTAGGATCGTACCTGATCATCGAATCAAAGTGTTTGATGCAAATATGAGGTATATCATGCCCCTCAAAATTGGTACCATCAGAGAGCACTCCCGTATCCAGCCGATGTTGACCCTCAACCACCACCAGAAGAGCTCTGTCCCCCTATTTCAGGAGTGCGAGAAACCTGAGGTCCCCAATCACAACATGAATTATCATTTCACATCTCAAAACCAGACCATCCAAGCAACACTAGTAGTTAGCCGCTTTTTTTTGCAAGGAATGGTTGCTAGACAAGAAGTTAACATTCACGTGAAGGTTATACAATTTATATTAAAAAAATCAGTAGCAATTAGTATGTCAATTAGTAATCAAGACAAACACTAACCTCATACCTTCTCATACAACAGCTCTACCTTCAGAAACACAGGTGGAGTAATTCATCCACAAAGGGTTTTTTTCCCCCTTGGATACTCGCAGATTATTTGTTAACCATTTTCTTCTTTGAGAAAGGTAAGCATCTTTAAATTTTGTCATGGAGGACCCAACCCATGGCAACTGTGGTTGTTGCTCGGCAGGGACAGGGCCACAGGCTACAAGAAAAAGGGAAGAAAAACCACATTGATCTGTAACATAATTCACAGAATAGTATTTCTACATTTTAAAACTAAGGATATGTGGAAACAAATACTGTGGGGTTACTTGAGGTCAGAGCCATAATCTAACAACTGTGATCTAACGATGTCTAATGAGAAATCACAGGGAGCTTGGGAGGCATCTGGGAGGGAAAGGTGAAATCCCAAGGATGTTAAAATAAAGAAAAAGAATCTCTTTGACCGGCTACTCTGCTGCCTTATAAAAATGCTGTTAAATTACTGTATTCAGCCTAAATTTGCCAGGAAAAAAAAAAAATCTAAGAGCTGTGTTCATGAACTTGCAACAAACTTAATTGTTTAAATACTAATTATCTCCAAACTCTTTAGCCTGTGTCTGAGATACTGAAGCACTAAGACTAATTAACACATTATTGTTAGATTATCTCTCAGCAGTTGAGACTGGCAATAAGATATTGATAGTGAGAAATGACCAGTTTAATAGAACAAATTTAAAAAGAAAAGGAGTTGCTAGAAGAGAACAATTGTAGGATTTTCTTATTACAAGGTAAAGTGAACACTAACATACCAAGTGTGCTTACCTCTGCTCCCTGACTCACAGGGACGGTCCAGAGCAGGTTCAAGAAGTTCCTTAATTACAGAAAAATTCTATTTGATGCAGGGAACTGATGTGTAAGGCTGAGCCCTGAAAAGAAGACCAAATACAACTTGTGATGAAAAGCCTCAAGCTGTCAGGGGCCGAATTTCTGGCATAAGAATCCACTGCAAACTGGGACCCAAATGTGTGTTCCAGTGGGAGCTAGTATGAACGTGCTGTATTTTAAATGGACAATAATGAATTTCCTTATCTTAGTGTTTTTTTTTAAAGAAAAAGTTACAATTGTATCCCTATCCAATGGCAGCAAAGGATTTCTAAGTAGTTAAGGAAATTTTTGGAGCAGCCTAGAAAATTTGGCAAATCCCTCAGCTGAGAAATGAGTTAGAACAACTTAAAAATTGCCTTGTCATGTAATTTTTTCCTATGAAAAACTTAGTATTATTTCAACTAGGAAAAAGACTCATGGCAAGAAGGGCTAGTGATAGACCCAAGATTGCAATGTTATCTGAAGATCTGGTTTAAAGCCTGGCAATTTATCTTTTTTTAATAGTGTCTACAGATACCAGTGATTGGGCTGCTGAGTCACACTTCCATCTCTCAGGAACAACTCAGAGAAGAAAATGCTGTCAGGAAAAGTCCTCTATTTTGTACTTTGAGGTCAGTCAGAAATCTCTGGTGAGCTCAGCCCCTGTGCATCTTTGTAAAGTATTGGGGTCTTCCAATTACACTGTTCAACTAGAATTCTCACAGATTTGGTAAAGTTGTCATCCCTTTTTTTCCTCCAAACTGATATTCAGCTGCTCCGTTCTGACATTTTATGGTTTTGAGCAGTCATTTATTACTGATGCTGTTTCGCACCTTCAAGAAATGGAATGCGAGTTTATCAATTACCGTTACAGCAAGCATCCCTTTTGCTTCCTTTCTTCAGAGGCCTATCTTAATTAAATCACAGAATTGAGGAGATTGTGCCATATTTTCACAACCTTTGTGTCTTCATATGCATACCAATCATGCTACTGATTTAAGTAGCCTTTTTTTTTCCTTCTTTACAGAAAGACAAAAGCAAATTCCATTAATCCTTCATTATATTCATTTTCATATTATGTAGCACAGAGCAATTTGATATGAATGTCATCATCTCCCTGGCCATTATTCACTAACACAGCCAATTTCACCTTGGTTTGGAGCTTTATTTCTTTGGATTTGTTTCACATGAAGGGTCAGTATTTTGTAAACATTTTTTCAAAAATTAAATTTTTTACCTGGACTATTTTAGCTTTCCCTATGTAGTGTGTGGTAAAGAAACTAACAGTTAGAACCAGTTAGATTTATATCTGTGATCCCTTGCACAGAAAATTTCTTTAAAAAATCAATGAACAACATCCCACCCAAAGAAAATTGCACAGACATTGTCCAAATATGTTATATAAATGCTATAGTTTGTACTTATTTCCTGGGAAGGACTCTCAGGTTGTAATTACATTTTCTTCTTTTATTTCTGTGAAACTTTGAAAAATGGATAAATCTTTGGAAATCCACAGCATTGGACCTGGGAGCACATGGAAAACTGTGGTGGAGAGCACGTACCCTGTAGCTGGGCACTGACAGGATCACGCTCCAGACCTGCAATGGCCAAATGTATCAGAGAGTGGAAACTTTACCCTGACAGCAGGTACTTACAGACATGACACCAAGTGGTTTGTGCAGCAGAGGCACAAGTTTAGACCAAAAACCACAACATAAATCCATAAAATAATACCATTCTCTAAGTTCTTTAGGAACAATTTAAAAATGATTATATTGATTTTCTATAACATAGAAAGTCCAGGCAAATGGAATCAGAGAGCAGAATCAGGGCAATGTTGAGATAACATGGCTTTAAACTAATTTAATTCAAAATATATTAATAATATTTCCAACATCAAGGAGGAAAATAATTACAGCTGTATATGCGATTCTTCCAGCCCTTGTGCTTTGAGCTTGATAAACAACATGAGGGGAGGCTGGTCTGCTTTAAACTACATCTTCATCTCAAATCCCCAGTTGCTAGAGCAAATGTCAATGGTAACGCTGGGTTGTTCTTTCCAGGGTCTCAGCCCCAAAACCCTGCATATCACGAGGCAGCTGTTTGGAGAGTACACAGGACTGGGGCAGCACTTTTGAGACACTGTGACATGAAGGAAGGTTTTCTATTACTGCTTTTCTGAGAAATGCAACCAATTAGTCTCCACCTACCTGAAGCTTTGTTCCCTTTATTGTACCCAAGGCTGTCATTCTTATCAAATGGAGAGAAGCTGCTGAACAACTCCGTTCATTATGCTGAACAGCTATAGGTTAGTGGAAGTACAAGCGAAGGAACTCCCAAATGCAGCTGGAGTGCCGGAGTGCTCTCACAAACAAAATAGCCCCCTGTAAATAAATATCCTATACAAAAGGCATAATTAACTCCTGTAAAATAGCATCACCAAGGCAGAGGTAAAGCTGGAGTTGAGAAAGCCTCCTGTTGCTTTACTCACTGGGGCAGGGGGATGCTTTCTTTTACAACTCCTCCCTTCATCTCAGCCAACATCAAAACAGGAAAAAATCAGGCAATAGGTCTATCAGTTTCCTTTCTGCTAATGAGGTTTTACTACACACTTTCTTCAGTTTGAATAATTGGGACTGTCGGCAGTGTAGGTCATCAGATATCCCATCCACCTCAGAAGGTTTCCAGTAAAAGCCTCAAGTCATATCTGTTAAAAAGTTAATCAAGCTGAAATGTCATGGAATTTAATAACTACCATAGAAGAGGTTTAAGTTCAATATACCACTAATTATGTTATTTTCCAGCAGGAAATACATCTTATGATAATTAGATCAAGGAGTGTTTTCAGTTATACTTTGCTATTTATTTTTGTTTATCCCAGTTTTCTCCTTCCCCTGTCTGGGAACGGCTCTAAAATTAATCAGGCCCTTAAAGTTAATCTAATTACATACCCAGACAACTTTGCCTCAGGTGTTCCCTTGCTTCCTTACTCTCCCCAATTTGCCTTCATTATGAGACTTTATTTCCACCCTCCCAAATGTCCTGCGGGTGGAAGCTTTTACCTTTCAATGTGACATGTGAAACAGATTACTAGCGGCAGCCACTGACATTTATAAGTATTTATAATAAATATATTTGAATAACATCAAAGCACGAGAACAAAGATAGACAGACTGCAGTGTCTTTAAGGTGGTAGACATCATAAAATGTCATTTCCAACATTACCACTATCACACAACAGCAGGCATTAATGGTTTCTGGCAGCTTTAAAACACCAGAGAACTGTTTCACCACAAATATACTTTTAATAGCAACCAGCTATTCACCGGCAAGTGTGAAACCTGTGTGGCTTTGTGAATTTTAAATGACTGTATCTGATGTTCAGAGCAGAGTCAGAACCAACACTAAGCATATGCAGTGTGGGTATGAAATACAGGGCAAGAGAAAAACACAAAATCTATATCCCATTGATTGGAGTTTCTGTGTTAAATACATTATTCTACAATGCAGCACAATAAAGTTGTGCTTTGTTTTCTAAGAAAACCCTCAATGCAAAGCTCAGGGTTCAGTTTAAATACATCTGATTAGAATGTTATAGTGCTGACTGCAGTAAAATAGCTGTCACCTGGGCTATCTGTGTCTTAATTAAGTAAAAAAATACAACACAGAGAGAAACTCTGAAGCAATAATTATTTTCACCTGTTGAGCCAGTTTGAAAGCAAAGCAGCTCTTTCTGCAGAGAGCTAGAGAAATGTGAACAGCAATGGGAAATGCCCTCTGGCCTCAGTATCAGTGATGGTTATTTTCTTGGAGTATTTTATCTTGTTACTTCTAGTTTTAAACACAGGTCTCCAAGAACTTTTCCCCAGGCTATGTTCTACCGGAGTTTAACTTTTGCTTAAACCTTCTTTTTCTTCACCCCATCACACACGAGTATGTCCATTTCACTCTAAATTTTGTTTGCTTGGGTTTTACTACCATTGTACCATACTCTTACTCTGTATTGTGTCAGGATTTGCGTTCACATGAACAACTGGGAGAAATAGCTATGAAGTGAGGAAAATCACAGTCCTGAACACGTGCACATATGTGCCAAGCACACATCTCCTTGCTCTCATCCCTCTAGTGGGGTGGCCTACATCCATTCTGTGAGTGGTCACTGCACCACAGAAACCACCTGAAATGAGACATTACACACATAATTGAATTTAAAATCTATTTAATAGTATGCAAGGCTTGCTTTTTAGGCTTTGAACCAGTCAGTTTAACTTCAACTTCCTCCTAAATGCTGGAATAACTCTTTGCAAACACCAACACCCCAACCAGGAAACAAGAAACAACCAAAATGAGTTTGTCATCAATAAATCAAATCAAATCAGCCTGGTTTTCTACTTTGATGAAACGAAAGCAATTGTAGACAAGAAAGGACATAGTAGGTCTCTGTTCTTTGACTCCAGGAAGATTTTAGACACTGACCCATTTCTCAGGAACAGGCAAAGGAAAAACAGTCTGGATTATATGACCGAGGAGAGGGCAAAAATGGACTGAAAATTGGAAACATTGAATTTGGGAGTGGTATTAAGCCAGAAAAAACTGCAGGCAAATTATAATGTTGTCCGACAAAGCTCTGACATTCCCAGATTCCCTGGTTAATCTTTTAAAACCTTGTCTGCTCTTCTTTCTTTCCCTGCACAGGGATGTTGCCTGCCAGCTCCCTACTTAGTAACACCAAGCAGGGTTTTATTGCAGCTGCACGTTCTTTTTCCCCTTCCATAGCATGAACACAGGCCAGGCAGGAGCAGGCAGCACAGCAGGGTTAGCATATTCCCCTAAAACTGCTGCATCATTCCAGCAGTAGTGAAGGAGCACAGTGCTCCTGTGTCCCAACCAGGTTCGTGGGGCTGTGCAAGGATCCATGTGATATAGAATCAACAACTAAAGACTTCACGTTGTAGCAACAAATACTCAGTTTTGTCAGTCTGACTGCTCTAAAGCAATGGAAATTGCTTTCAATATATTTGACAATGAATGGAGGAAAATGGTGTATGCATTCATGAGAATTTGTCCTGCAAACTGTACTATCAAAACTTAGTTCTCCTGTAATGCTTGGTATTAAGCTTTTTGTCCTTCTTTCCTAAATCTGTTGGATTTTCTCTTTGCTCTACCCATGTACCTTAGGGGAGAATTTAAGTTGTTCCTTGTTTGTGTTTGCCAAAGCCTAAACTTTCCATGGAGAGACTTATCTACTCCAGGAAGGCTGAGAAAAAGCCTTTCAGAATCCCCATTGCTTGGCCCTCAGAAGACCACTCATACTTGGCCTCCAGCTCCCACAAAGTTCTCAGAAAGGGTAAGTCAGAATTCTGAAAAAAACTCCCATCTTGGAGCAAAGAAAGTTCCCTTCACACATTTGTATCATCCATAAGAAGAAAACAATATAGTTAAATGCACAGATCTGAGGGTGTGTTTCAGCTTCACTTTCCATTTCATTAAAAAGACCTGGGAAGTTAGTCCAGGTGCATCTGAATTTATCCAGCCAGTACTGAATGGGCAAAAGTCTCTCGGCATGGTTTCAAATGGATGGGACAACACAGCTAAGCAAGAATTGCGTCCTCTTGAACCCTCCCCTTCCTTTTTCAATACAACATACAATACAAAATTTAGAGTACCATGAAGAAATAAAGGGAGAATATTCCTTATATCTTAGAAGCTGCCAAAATTTTTAAGAGCTTTTATATAACTTAGGTACATTTGCATTATAGGAACTAATATTATTATTTTTTTAATGGAAATACCAGTAACAAAGAAATCAGCAAAAAATGGTTCCGTAATTTGCTAGCTAATGAGAACACTACCGCTTAGCACGCACTGAAAAATCATGATTCAAGGGTCAAGTGATGAATCAATAGGATGGTCGTGAGCCATGCTCTCTCAGTAATTACCAGGTGAGAACAGATCTGACACAGTGCCAAATGCCAGCAAAGGCCTATCCATCTCTCTAAGCTGCCAGAAAAAAACTTTTCACTGCTAGACAGTTTACAAAGTCACTTAACTTTGGCATAAAGAAGTTTTGCAAACATGTTTCCATGGAAATCCGCATTGATATACTTATTCTTCTGAAGCAAATTACCACTTTTCTCCTTTGGAGATTATTGGACATTATCCTGAGCACAAAAAAGCATCCTTAATGAACAGATTATGAACATGTTGAGAAAATTCATGAAAGAATTTGCAAAGCAAATGAAAATCTGCTGGCAAAGAATGAAACTACTTTAAAAAAAATAATTAGTTTGTTATTTCCTTTAATAATCATGTTAACTTATATTCAAATTAGCTACAAGACTTGGAATTTCAGCAAGCGTTGGTTGCCAAAAGCCCCAGAGCTTTTGCTAATTCATCAAACAAGGATGAAAGTCTCTTTTTTAAAAAAATATATAAATACAGGAGTGATGAACTACAACAAATTTACAGACCATTATAGATTATATATGCATTCTGTCACAAACATAGGGCTGATAAATAATCAGATCAGCTATGTAACATGTATACAACACAACATATTAAAGGTAGGCATCCACAACAGCATTTTACCTTATGGTTTTCATGCTAAAGGACAAATTAATCCAGCCTTCTGCCTCACAGGACTTTTCCCAGCTTCTCAGTGTACCAGCTTTTCTTTTCTCTCCCTCTGACTATCTGGATGAACAAGGAAGAATGAGAAGTAAGCTCATAAAGAGAAAATGAAATTTAAATGAAGTGATGGATGACCAATGTCTGCGAAGAGAGAATCAAGGGACACCAAAGAGCCTGGCAAGGCACCTGCTGAACCCAGCTGCAGCCTTCCCCTTGGCTTCAGGAGGGTTTTAAATCACCTCCTAAATGCCTCATGCCAAAGGTTATTTTGCTACTTACAAACTCTAATAAAGACTTAACTTAAGCTGTAAAAAAAAAAAAAATTGTTACTACGTGATTATTAGTCCCTTTACACAGTGTCAGACAGGAGACTATAAATCTAACATTTACATTAGAAAAATTATTGAAAATGGAAACCAATAAGATCCCAAACATCTCCATAACCAGCGCAAGCTCATGCCTAGAAATCCCAGGTGTATTTTTAAGGGAAAGGGGTCAATCTTTATATTTGCAAGGAGAAAGTCTGAAGAATATCACTTCTCTTTTTAAGAACTTTTTAAACTGCAGACAAGGATTTCTTTAGGTACTATTAAACTCAGATTTAAGTGTCAAGGTTAAAAAGTCTCATTATTCCTTGTGTGCCCTATTCTATATGCTCAATGTAGACCTGCTCAGCTGGCACCTGCAGAAGTACAGAAGAACTTCCACATACAGCAGTCCTGGGCATCAAAGACATGGAACTCAGCAGCTCTCTTCCCAAGGACCAAATTATTGTAAAACTGAGTGCACTGGGCTAACGTAGACTCTGAAATTTCCACAGGCTGAGGGAGACAGAAACAAATCCAAAAAATTTATTTTTTTGACCTTTATGCAGAGATTGAGGTTGAAGTTCCACATAGGAGAGTGCTGGGTGCATACACTTTTCCATTTGTACCTGACCAGGGTAACAGTGTAAAAATGATTAAAAAACCTAGTTCTCTTCCTAGTGACAAAGGAATGGACCTACCTCAGTACAGAAAAGAGGAGCAGCAAGCCTGCATTGAATTTAACTGGAGAATTATTTCCTGCAATGTTATTTTCTACTTTTCCTGCATCAGCTTTCTTGTCAAAGGGTGAATGAGGCCATCATGTGCTGTGTTGGGTGCTGGACTGAACTGAGGAATAGGAAAACAGGGTTCATGACTACCAGGACAGGACTCCAACACCAGAGTCCCCCAGCAGTCGGGGACCTGAAGCCACGTACAGCTGCACAACATTACCCAGTAGTTCACAGTCTGTCAAGCACAAAAGATGGTCTCTCAAGCACGTAAGACCTACTGCATGGTTAGATAAATATTAATTTGTTTTAGGAAAAAGACTGTCTGCTTGAGTTCTTACGAACAAGTAGATGTGACGGCCTGGGCCTTTGCGGCAACCAGGATTGCCTCAACCTCCATTTCACCATTTGCTTTCATGAATTCCAGTAATATAATGAAACTATTTCAGGAGATGCAGTGAATCTCTACTGTCCTACACAAGGCAAAAGACATTTAAGGGATCAAGGCATTACAGTCCTTTTTTTCACTTAGTTATTTTTTCTATTTTCTCAGCAATATTTATTAAGAGGACTATTTCCTAACAGGGCTTCCAAGGCATCACCAGCCTTGTGCTACAAATTCCCAGTACACAGCAAGGAAACATTTTATACTGGAGTAGGGAAGAAGGTCTAGGGCTGCCAAGCTGTGACTCAGAGACTTCCAGACAATTATGAGCAGCCAAAAGTGGTCATTGTTCTCTAAAAAAAGAGACATTGAAAACTCAGATCTTAAATTTCAGTGAATTTTAGGCTCTCTCCTCTTTACTCTTCTGTACATTTTCTATGCATATTTTATGAATACTTCATTGGAATTTCAGGAAGATTTTCTCTGGACTGAAGTAAAATATTCCATGCTTGGTTTTATTTAGTGGTACAAGAAGTTAAGTTTTTAGACCATGGGTTTATGTTTAGAAACAGCATTTTTAATAGAAATTTTCTTAGATATCTGGTTTACTCTCATGCAATTTTTTAAAATTTTATTTTCTGTTCTGAAATATTGTAACGTTTTCTTTAACATGCAGTGGTGTTGGTATGATATGTCATTTTTTTCTCCATAGAAGACTGTAGACTCAAATTATCTATTATCAATAGACTGTTACTGAAATTATGGGTACTTTTAGAAGTGTTTTCTTCAATCTTTTATGAATATTTTCACGAAAATCTCTGAAAGTATCTTGGAATGTTTCATTACTATCTTAGTGTTTTAAATGCACAAAGAACATTGTCAAGGTTTAGGAACTTTGAAATTTTTTTATGAAAACTCACTTAACGGGATTTTCGAAGTACGTTTTGCCCTAAAGTGCAAAATGATCTGTGTGGCTCTAACTACTTCTATCTCTGCCTGTTCATCTGCTGTTTGGGGTTTAATGTTTGTTATCACAAAAAGTCTCTGAGGGAGGAGGAGGAGAGGTCCACTGCCTTGACTCACTAAATCTTTGCTGGCCCACCAAAGCTCAGAGACAAGATCCATTTTTGATCCACCTACAAGCATTTCACAATAACAGTAGGAAATTTTCAAGCGTATCTGCTTCTCTTATTGCACTTCAAATGGATGACTCCGAACCTACATGGTAGCTGAGCAGATATTTGCATCAGAGGAGCAAAGGAAGATGATGGCCACTGATTCCTTCCCTGTCTGCTGGACCAGTTGGTCACAGAATCACAAAATCACAGAATCACCAGGTTGGAAGAGACCCATCGGATCATTGAGTCCAACCATTCCTATCAAACACTAAACCATGTCCCTCAGGACCTCATCTACCCGTGCCTTAAACACCTCCAGGGAAGGTGAATCAACCACCTCCCTGGGCAGCATATTCCAATGCCTAATGACCCTTTCCATAAAAAACTTCCTCCTAATCTCTAGCCTAAATCTCCCNCTGAGTTCAGGTGGAGTTTTCAGTGGCCACCAGCAGCAGAACTCTAGGAGGAGGGTAAGTGATTGCATCTGACCTGCTACAACCACTGCCAATGGCATTTTTAAATGTTATGAGAATTTTTTTTCACCAGCAAAAAGATGCCTGGATACTACAAAGCCTAATTCAGAGTTGTCATTTTAAAAGACTGAGGACTGCATCTGACTTGCAAGTGTACTTTATAGAGCTATGAAGTGCCGCGCTATCTGTGCTGTGAAAATGATGGCCTCAAGCAGGGCATTGATCAAACTGGAGAAAATTTAATTTAAACACAGCTTGTTGTTATGCTGCCCAAAGTTGAAACAGAGATAATTTTTGAGAGGGAGAAGGGGGTATTTCTTTGGTGGTTTGTCGAGGACCTGTCAGCTCTCACCTAGCCAACACTTCGGATGATTTCCCACTCTCACTCCAAGAGTGTGAACAGCATCCAGAGGACGTGAGGAGAGAACCCTATGCCCATGAAACGGTTCATCCACAAACATCAATGCCACAATAAGGAGCTCACTGTCTTTCAAATCGGTCTTGCAAACCATCATTTCTTGCCAGTGAACATGCACGTCAAATAGCATCACGTGGAAGTCCACACATCAACTACATATTGCAGATCCTACCACCGCAGATGATGTGGTACAGATTCATTGCCTGGCATAATGAAGCTTCAAATTCTGCTGGGGCCTCCAAAATCTATTAGTTTTCATTTCCATAATGTGTTAGCATATTAGGCCTGTGCTGCCAACAGGACAAAGAAAAGCGGGATCAAATTTGACTGTGCATATATCTGTAACACTGTGCAAGCCACAACCTTCACAGTTAAGATCCTTTAAGGGATAGCCTTGCTAAGTTTTCATGCAATGAAGATACGACTCCTTTTCATACAAAATTGAATTTGCATAACTTGCTGGATGTTGCAGCCTTTTAATGGCTTATATATAAAAACCACTGTGTCTCTTCAATAAACCCAATGTAGTATCAATGCTCATGAATTCTATTGAATTAGACAATATTTTTTTTCTCAGACTAATAAGTATCAGAAGTAATGCAATTTTTATGACATACTAAAGTTTTGATTTTAAATTTTAAAGAACCGAACACTGAATTAAGTTTTACATTTAGTAAATCCTATAACCAGTAGTATTAATTCTACAGAGGTTTGGCAATATTGCTTTAAAGAACCAAAAGACAATTATTAGCAAAAAGTCATTTTAGCTTTAGTGTTGCCCGGTTACACAGGGCTGTGTCATAAAAGAGACTAGGATGTTTTTACTATTTTTCTCTTACCTTGATGTCAAGCCTATTGGAATTCTCTACAGCCACACTTTTTATGACATAATGTTTAATATCCAACACAGACACTAAACAAAATAATTTAAAGAGGTGATATGATACATCATTCTGTTTCTACTTCCGTTAACACAGCAAGGTTTGCTTATGATATAAACCATTTTAATTAGACAATAAAGCCATTGTTCTGACTCCCTGGAGCATCTTAGAATTGCAGTAAACTTAGATTTTGAGAAGTGTTGGAGTAACAGCCCTGATAAGGAGACGTTTACCACAAAACACTGCAACCTCCCCTTCCATGGCCCTTCCTTTCCTTTGGAGCAATAGGAAAATAGATCCAAGATAGGACAGATAATAGGGCAGAGCACAATGACATGCACCCTTGAAAGGTTTCCATACATGAACGACACTGTTGACTTCCTCCATCTCACATTTAGTCAAGAGCACCGTGTCAACTGAACTTACTTCAACATAGTTGGTTACCCAAAATTCTCCAGTAAGATAAAAAATACATAGCTCATGCACTGCAACACCAATACACTATCTTTTCTTTCGGTAAAATGTTCTCCATGCAGCATCAGCGGCAAATTTTTACAATTGCTTTGATGAGAAAAAAAGAAATAAAAATATTTCTTATAATGTCAGGAGAATTTCCCAAGATGACTGCATTACAAAGAGTCCCAGTACTGAGCTGGTGCAGTTTGCTGCAGCGTCACAGTGTCCCAAGGTGCTGCCAAGCTCAGCAGGTGCTAGGAACCCGACCAGGAGCCGCACCTTCCTAGCTTTTAAGGAGTTGAGAGTTTACAACCTGGGGAATAACTTGTCCTTTAGAAAGAAAAAAAAATGTCATCTGATAAAATTTCTGACTTATCTGAGAAACAAGTGACTTATAGTTAAACTTAATTTTTTTCCTCAGCTAAGTAGAGATGGATTTAAATCAACTAATGAACACACCCCTTTGAACTGCTAAAGAGAAATAAGCTCAGGGTCAAAGTCTGGGAGCAAATTTTGTTATTGAGTCCCATTTCTAGCTCTGAACTCTTTCTTTAGCACAGAGTACACAGGGCTGCCTGGCAGAGATGCTCACTTCATGAAGATGGACAAAACAAAGCTATGCTAAGGGTAAACTTAAAAGACATTCTCAAGTGGTGTTTTGCCTCCTGTGCTCTTTTTAGTAACATCCTATGACTCCAGCAGAGGTGCACTGTTAAACAATAATGAAAGAAGAAACCTTCCAGGCAGAGCTTTCTGTAACTACAGGAAAAAAAATCAATGAAGCTTGAAGAAATCCAACGCCACCACATCCACAGCAGGGACAGAAAAACCCCAGTTTACAGACCTCTACCACTTCCTTACCTGGGCCAGCATGAGACCATCATAATTTCTATGCAGCAGCCATCTACAGCCAATGGATTCATAAATGTTTAATAATAGAGATGGTGACATTTATATTAATCTCAACACTCTTCTCATAGAAACTAGTTCCTTACAACCCTGAAAATTCAGTTTTTAATCCCTCAGTAATTTGTAGAGAAGGGTGACTTTTTCAAGTACTCGCTGGGTTGCAATTTGAATACATTCAAGAACGTTCTCTGTAACAAAGCAGTTTGTGTGAAACATGCTAATCTTGACGGTGAAATGAAAAAATACCAGTGAACGTGATATTTTCTGACATGGCTGAAAATAAATGTTTTGCAGAAAAATGAGTTTCAGCAAACTTTAAATATATTTTTCATCTGGATTGTTTTCAGGGTGTACTTTGATTAATGTCGTTGCATACAGTAGATCTGTTGGTGTGTGCAGATACAAATAATGAGTCTTGTTGGTTGCGAGGATCCAAGATCTCCAATGGCCTCAAGTAGATGCTAGACTTTCCCACACCAAGGAAGAACCATGTGCCGCTTTAGCTCCAGTTCCTAGCACTTTTTTTGTGTGCTGTGTATGATACAAAGCTGTTTAGCTGCATTTTTGGTGAGCATTTCCAGAAATCATCAGGATTCACAAAATCCCAGCCTGCAGCACCTCAAAACCAGCCCAGCTTAGCCCTAGGGTGTCCAGGGAGCACGTGACCACCTTTCTTGCACTTTGTACTCTGTGTGACAGCTCAAGACAAGAGGATAGGCTGCTGACAATAGACTTGAAAGGTTTTTATTCTTTCTTAGTAGCCACATCTGGAGCTGGGCTGCCTCTAGTCTGTTTCCAGCACCCACAAGAGATATATGGTCCTTCAGTTGCCCCTTTCAAAATGCCGAAGTTTAGTCCCTTCTTCAACATGACTCCAAGAGCCCCACATCCTACCCAGANGCTCTGTGTGACAGCTCAAAACAAGAGGATAGGCTGCTGACGATAGGCCTGCAAGGTTTTTATTCTTTTTTAGTAGCCACGCCTGGAGCTGGGCTGCCTCTAGTCTGTTTCCAGCACTCACAAGAGACACANTGCCATCCAGAAACTTGCAATGTTTCCTGCAGGAAAGTAATTTTCGTTAACTGCAGCTGGTAAGAACTTAGCTATTGGTCTTACATCAGCTGTTGAAGTCTTACCAAAATGGGAGTGTGCCAACATCCAGCTTTGCTGGAAGCTCACAAAGACATGCAGGACAGTTCTCATTAAAAACACAAAGACACTGTACCTGGATTTTCAAGACTCACTTATCTCCTCAATCGTCCATAGTGTTCAAAGGATCATTGTGATGTTTCTAATTGGATTGTTGAGATCAGAAACATTAGATCACCTGTTCCTTTGGAAAGTGCAGGTCTTCTACTTCCTGCACTATGTCTCTATAAAACACTTCACAGAACCTACAGAATAAAACACAGGGAAAGAAAAAAGGGCAAATAAAATGCAGTAAGTTAAGTCCAAACGACTGGAGCGCTCATCCGAGCAAGTCTGCTCAGTAAGGATATATAATAGCGTTTTTCTATAGTCACTGTTGCAACTATAATCACTTTAAGGCGACACAGATCCTTTCCACATGGTTAGTCCCTGGGAAGCTTGAAGCAGAGCACAGAGTAATAGCTTATTACTGCTAAGGCAAATGAAACCCTGCTCGTTCCCGCTCTAGTCACAGTCTCACCTCGTCTGTCCCTGAAGGAAGCACTTTTATGCAGAATGGCTTCAAGAAGCTCTTGATACGCACTTGTTGAGTCAGATTCTGCAGTGATTTTAAACAGGGTTTGTTCTTGGGAAACTTTCATCTAAATCATGAGCTGCGCTGTTCACCTCTTATGTTATCAGCACCTGCTCTCAGCAGCAGACTTTTTTGCCAGAGCTTCTCAGCAGTGAGGAAAGCGTATTGTACAGTGAGAGAGCCTCAGTAGGATAAGCACTGCCTGGACAAGAGCATCTCCTGCTGGGCTTGGCCGTGGGCAGCCAACACAATCCTAAAAGTAGCGTGTGCTTCCTGACCTGACATAATTAGTAGCACTTTCATTAACGGAGTGAAGAAGCTGCAAATTCAAAATTCACAAAGTTGACGAAAATCGTTCACAACCCCCTGCACCTATGAAGTGGCACGCGCTTGCATCTTAAGTAGGCACAGCATAAAATTCCCACTCTACCTTAATGAAAGTCTTTTAGTCACCTCCACTCTCTTCATCTTCATGCTGAAAGACAAACGTAGGAAGGTGTTTGCAGGAATACCCCCTGCCACTGAGGCTGGAGCTGGTGCTATTGCCCACAACACTTGTGCCCTGCACTGCTGACTAACTAATAAAGAGTTTTATTTAACCAGTAATATATTTATGAGTCCTACATAAAATCCTGCCAAATGAGTTAAAGCACAATGCAAGCTGCTCTGTAACCATAAATGCCTGCCTTCATATGGATGAGAAGCATTATTTTTTTCCAGCAAGCTTCACCATCACATTTCACTGAACCCAAACTAAAGGTATTTAAGTCAATATTTTAAATCTTTGACAGGCACATTAGCACTTATCCTCAACTGGTTTAAATGTTGATTCCTTTCACTGAGCTGCTCATTCTTGCTGCAACTTTTGCAATTTTTGAACAATTAGGAGAGCAAGGTGCTCTCAGGTTAAGTTTTGAAGCAAGAAGCACTGTAAGATTATACAGGATTACATTTTCATATTTCTCTTTGCTGGTCATACAGCCTTTGACCCCACAAGCTATAGGTATTACTTTCTATTTAAAGATGCCTTCATAAACCAACACCCTTTATGCTTCTGACACTGGGCTTGAAGCAAGGTTTTATTCCCCAATCTACTGTGTTCAGCACCATGGATCTCCAATGCTTCAAATAGCCACACTCACCTCCCCCATATTTAGCATCCCAACATGCAGGATAATCCCCCAAGCTGAGAGGAAAACTCACTTTCACTTGTCCCCCCGAGTAGTGTATGGGGTAGGATTTTGTACTCAATTGTCCCCATCCTCCTGCGCTCCTGCCCACAGGCTGATAACGTGCCACACGAGACTATGCCCCTGCTCCCCTTGGCAGGCATCCAGAGGATGGCTGGTTTATGAAAACATTTACATCTTTCTCTTTCAAGACAGACATTCACTCTATTTCCCTTCATTACAAGCTTATTTACAAAGAAGAGGGGAGAAAATCATGTCCCATTTTACTGGAGCAAGAGGACGGCTGATCCTCCTGCTCCACAGCCAGGCACAGAAGGATGAGTTTGTGCATAGCTCAGAAAGGACATGTGAAAGCACAGGGATATTACTCAAGCTTCAGGTCATTACATACAGCATTTCAAATCTATTCCAAATACAAGGACTGGAAGCAGGAGATAATTTTTCACTAATTTTCAATTCAGGTATTTCTATCAAGCTGTGTAATTTTTTTATATTTCTGAAGATATTGTCCTCAAAATATTTTCCAGAACCTGTAGCAGTATATATATCCCATCTACTCAATTCAAGGATAAAATCAAATCAGTCTTTACCTCATGCTCATCCCAGACCAGGTCATATCTGTTAGAGATGAAAGGTTTTATTCAATCACAGTGTTAAATTTTGTTATTTAGCCCCAAATTTGAGGGACTTGAAGTACTACTCACAGATCAGGGGACATCTATGAAAGATGCTGTCCTTTGAAACATGTGCTGGGCTTTTTGTGATGAAGGCCTTTCAAAACCCACCTTCAGCTGTAGATGTGGGATATCTAGTGACAGGATTTTTCTTTTTAAAAAACAAAATTCTCCCCAGTCTTTTATGGTGAAAAGAAGCTATTTAAAGGTTTGATACTGCTGTGAAAAATCTTCTCTGAAAGTTTAGAGATGCTCAAAGAACGTTCATTAAAGACAAACAAAAATAGCATGCAGCCTCCTCTGACACTAAGGAATTAAATATTGTTATTGTTAGATAAATGTTTGAGGAAATATTTTCCTCCCATAAAAATAAGATCAATGTTCAATTTTCTTAGTATACTTTACAGGGAAATTTACGATGTTCACAAGTCTAAGACCTCATCTATCACTTTAACACAAGAATAAATCGCATGCAACCCCATTATCAGCACTTTGGAGGAAGGCATCACATGGACTGCTGTGGTACAGACCGGGACAATATTATCACCAATAACGCTGTCTTAGAAATCTCTAAATGAAGGTACATGATGGAAGCACACAGCTATAAGCACTCTATCACAATAACATTTTTCAATGCTGTGGGCAGTGCTATCAAATTAAAAACAAGCACTAAATTCTATTATCCGATAGTTTATTTAGCAATTTGCAGCCTGCAAACACAGCATGTCTGTAATTCGTTAGGAAGAACATAGCAAAACCAGCAAAAAGCTCTTTCTTTGTAATTGTGATGTAAAAACCAAACAAAAAAAATCCTTATGGAAAATAAAGCACTTTGCCCCTTCTCCCAGATTTTCTCAAGCCTGAGGAAAATTTTGATTCAGGCAAGAAATTTACAAAGGATCATAGAATCATAGAATCACCAGGCTGGGAGAGACCCACTGGATCATCGAGTCCAACTGTTCCTAT
>WAAB01010270.1:35722-55441 GCA_013389865.1 Piaya cayana
CTCCAGAGATTTGGAAACCATTTGCTTCTGATGCTATTACTAAGTCCTCTGCCCTGCAAGTAGCTTTGGAACAGTCTACTGAGAGCATGAGTGGCAGTTTCTCTAAGCCAGGTATTCACAAGAAATCAGAGATCTTGGCTCATTTACCAGCTACATTGTTTGCCCAGGTGGAGGAAGCTGAAATGCCAGTCAATGGGCGACAGATACTGAGAAGAATAATTTTGGAAGAGGTCTCCCCCCGAAAAATAATTACCTGCTGTTGCTCTGATTTCTCACTAATTTTCCAATGATTTTCCTTAATTATTTTTCCCATTATTGGTTCCAATGGATCTAGTGCCAGCACAGTAGAGCCTAGTCCCACCACCTCGATCTGACTACCCAGGCATGCCGCCTTCCCTTGGGGCCCAGAGAAAATGTGCCTGCAAAGATGGACCCCTGGTACTGGCAAATAATAGAAAACTGGCAAGGAAGATTGTAAACACACTCAGGTGACTTGCAGCTAGGGTGTCGTAAAAACTCATATATCACACAAATCGATGTTCAGCCTTGTGAGCTTGACAAGTAGAACGTCCACTTGTAGAAAACATACGCCTGTGATAAACTCAGAGGCACCCTCAGAACCTGCTCGAGATCCCTGCCCGGTTCTGGGAAAGATCGTAGCACAGCAGTAAACTACACTTGTGCAAATCCCTGGTACGGAAGTGTTAACAGTAGGTTCATCAACTCTCTAGCCAAGATTGATCTCTGCAGTGCTCATATCCTCACTTGTGTGCCCCTGCCCGGGTGCTGCTTCAGGGACCCCTCAGTTCATGAGGTAATGAAACTAAATTTACTCTGCATTTCATCCTTGGTTTTGTGCTTTTTCCTGTGTCCTGCCTATGCTAGCTCACACGCTTGATGCAAAAAAAAAGAGATGACAATTTGTTAACTACTCCCCACCAGCTAATAAAGAAAATGAATGCTAAGTTATCCAAAGTAATTGTCTTTTCTTCATTCCTATTACTCAACTTTAAATTGCTCTGATCTATTTCTGTAGAAAAGACACTCTGAAGACAAGATGCTTTGTATGAATTTGGTGACCCATCAACTGTTTCAATTATATGATATTTGTCACATTGAAAGTCATTAATAAACATGTCTTAACACTTTTGGTACTATCCTGCTCAAGCAACGCTAACATTTTGCATCATTTTTCTTTTGGTGCTTACATTCAATACGTCCTGCAGCAGAATGAAACTGTTTAAGCCACTTAGCCACAGTGCTTTACTTTCAATTTACGTCGTAGCTCTTTGACCCCAAACTGATTGCTGTAGCAAATACGACTGCATAATTGGAATAAGTGTCTGTCTTGTTCACGATTTGGCAAATACTACAGTTCACCGACTGTCCAAATTAAATGTAGGTATTTTGGCAAATCACTGTCTAACAGCTGTTCTGCCCAGCGTCATGAAGTCTCGATATTGATATGCATTAAAACCACTTCAGTTTATGTCTGCTCCAATTAAAGCACCAATACTCATCTTGGATTTCACAAAACTCCGCTACAACTGGGCTCAGAGCTGCAGCCTCAAATCCTGTTTATTATTACCTGTGAAAACAGGGAGTCATCTTTTCCATTTGTTAAGGTCAAGGAACTCCAGGATGCTAAAGCAGTCAATTCATAAAAGACAGATGAAAAACACGGTTACCAGGACAGTATTTCAGCAAGAGTGGAGAGAGAACTGAGGAGCAGTGCCTTTGGCTCTGAAATCACAGAAGTCTGCTGGAAGTGTGGTCTGCACAAGGTGCCCATTGCTGCAGCCTTCGCTGGGGTGGGGACCAGGTTTGGGTAGGTCTTTCTCCCTTCAGCACTTCTCCTCTTGCTTAAATCTGCAATGTGATCTGTGTTGAAAGTCACCCTCGCCAGAAAGAGTGGTGACCACTCGAGGAGAGTAACTTGAACCCCCTGATACTCAAAGCCTGTGGTCCTCCTGCCATGGTCCCCTCCCAGCTGCTCCTGACCTCGTATTCCCTAGGTGCACCCTCTGCACAGCAAAGCCAAACACCCCATAGGACAACATAGAGCTTAGTCCCCCTCCAACTCTTTCATTCTTGGCACAGCTCAAGGGATGTAATCCCTTGTGAAAGACTGACAATATTTTTACTGTTGGATCAGATTTATTTCACAGAAATGCCTCCGGGTCAAAGAATGCACCACATCAGTTTTTTTACTGCTGCTTCAGGATACAAATATTCATCATAAAACAAGAAATTGCAAGAAACCCGCAATCTGTAGCATATTAGGAATGTGCACTTTGTAATAGCTTCTTGTTAATGTCCTTGTAGCTTTTGTTTGGAAATACTTGCTGTTTTCCTCAATTGACTGAACAGCAGGGAACAGCCCTGGGCCAAGTCAGCGCCTCTGCAAGGAAAGCTTTATAAAGCCCTTCCTGACTTTTAGTAGTGTGAGAGGAGATGCACATGTTCACATGCCAACAAGCTATGTCCAGACTCAGAAAGCCTCTTAAGCAGGCAGATCACTTTGCACCTTTCTTTCTTAGGGCTCCCACTTTCACACCCAGGACCATACCAAAAAAATTCATAATTTTTCCAATGTAATTTCAGTCCTTTCATAACTTCTCATTTCAAGTACCACAGAGTCAAACTCTGACTTTTGCAATGTCACTCTGGTTTAAGACTGCCAGCTTTTCCCCTCTCAAATCCACCTTGTCATTTTCTGATGTGATCGAGCATCTTTTTGAAAGACAAAATAGATCAATGCAGTGATGGAGAACATATCTAGATGCTCAGTGCCTAGATCTTTGCACAGATTTTTAGTGCCTTCAGTATTGGAGTAAAAGTTTTTCAGATTTATATGTAGAAATTTTTGTATGGATCATTCTTTTCTCGGCATAGAAAAAGGCATTTTCACAGGAGAAAGAAACCAAGTTCCTGACCCCACTTACCAGGCCCCTGGGAGATGAGAACCTGTAAAAACTTTAATGTGCCAGAACCAAAATTGCCTCTGACATTTTGTTTCTTCCTTTGGAGATTTAGAGCAGTCGCATCCTGTGTGTTCAGTGTGAGAGCTGGGGCAGAGCCACACAGGCTCCAGCACTCCCACATCCCACCACAGTAACACATATGCATAAATAATGTCAGGTTTTACCACTTTTAGCCTTTTCTCACTCCTTCCAAAGGAAGGGAGGACTCTCAAGAGCATATAATTTGCCTTCATGCAGCTACACCTCAGGGAAGCAGAGCTCAGCTTTTTAAATTGAAGTATTATTACAAAATAAATAAAAAAGGTAAGAAAAACACCCCTTCCTTTACTAATATTAAATTGATGCAAAGAAACAAGATTATAAACAAAAAAACCCCAAAATGCATAAGACAGAACATAGTGTAAAGATATTGTTTGATATGCTTAACGTACAAGAAACAAGATTGATTTCATAATTAGAAATCCTGTAAATTATACTGTAAAAAATAAAACAAATCTGTCCAGAGTGGAAGTGAACCTCACCTAGACTTCCCTCAGCACCCTGACCTCTGGCAACCCACAGAGCCCATCAGATGTGCTGGAGACTTCACAGGTAGTTGGGGTGAGATTTGCAAAATTAGAGAAAAAAGGCTTTGGATGGCAAATTCTCATTACGTTCAATGGAGACTTGATCTGTCCAGAAGGTTTAGAAACCTCACTACCAACATCATCAAGCCTTTCTGTATACTGAGAGGAGAAATATGGCTCACCATGCTTTGCATCTAAGTGTTGAGCATCTTCGTCACTACCTGCTTCGTCTGGAGATCTATCTACCATTATCCATTAAGCTCTCTAGTTACCCCAATTACAAGAAGAAAAAGCCAACTTTCTGAATATTGTACAAGAGTTTCTTCCAGGTAATTTCACCTCAGCTCACATCACTGCTCACAAGCAGTCATCTTCCTACTGTAAGAAAATAATTAGATTTTAGGCAGAGTTAATGCTGGTATTTTCCCTTGCCCTTCCTATTTGTTATTGAAGACCATGCCTTCTGGTGGTCTATTCTGCAGTAATCAAAAGCATATGTATGTTTGAGATGAAACACTCATCTCATGAATGCTACAATGTAGCATTGGGCCCCTCAGCACAAGAAGGATGTTGACGCTCTGGAGAGTGTCCAGAGAAGAGCAACAAAACTGGTGAAGGGGCTCGAGAACAGGCCTTATGAGGAGCGGTTGAGANTCACTACCAACATCATCAAGCCTTTCTGTATACTGAGAGGAGAAATATGGCTCACCATGCTTTGCATCTAAGTGTTGAGCATCTTCGTCACTACCTGCTTCGTCTGGAGATCTATCTACCATTATCCATTAAGCTCTCTAGTTACCCCAATTACAAGAAGAAAAAGCCAACTTTCTGAATATTGTACAAGAGTTTCTTCCGGGTAATTTCACCTCAGCTCACAACATCACTGCTCACAAGCAGTCGTCTTCCTACTGCAAGAAAATAATTAGATTTTAGGCAGAGTTAATGCTGGTATTTTCCCTTGCCCTTCCTATTTGTTATTGAAGACCATGCCTTCTGGTGGTCTATTCTGCAGTAATCAAAAGCATACGTATGTTTGAGATGAAACACTCATCTCATGAATGCTACAATGTGCCTTCAGGTCAACATCTTCACAAGCAGTCACTGTTTTAGGTGTTTTCCTTTCTAACACTTAATAGTAGGAGCCTGTCAAATAGCCAGTGACAACATTCTGTGTGGGAATCCGTGAGATCATCATGAGATACTGCTGCTTTTGAGGATTTGTTTGCTTATATGTGTGTGACTTGTCTATCCCTGCTCATGGCAGATGCTACAACCCATGCTGCGGGTCTCCTGCCCAGAAATACCCCTAGAAATGCTCCAGGGCTGTAGGATGAAGAGCTTGTCTTTGTAGAGAAAACATTCTTTTCTTCCATTGCTTTCCCCTGGGGTATCAGAGAATCAAGAACAGACCTAGAAATCTCTTGTATAACCCATCCAAGGCTCTGTAAAGCTCAGGGTTATGACTTACTCAGGGTGGAGGAAAAGCAAGTATATCACGAGGTCAGTGCTTGTCAGTAACATCCTTATAGTCTAGGTCTCACAGTGATAAGAGACAAACCCAGAATTTTTAAAATTACGTTAATGTGTTGTGAACATATTTATGGATAAATATTTAATAATACTTAGGAGAAGCATACTAATAGTTTATAGCTATACTAGTAACTTAAAGAGGCCACGGTCTCCTCTTTGAGACTTCTGAGAAGTGATACAACTCATATTTTCCCGGTCTGCTCCCTCTGTTCTCTTCGAAAATAGGTTGCTCTCAGCCATTCTGCATTTATCAACAGCCCTTGGTGTGGCCTGTCTCCTAAGCTGTAGTGTTATTTGGCCCAGAAATCCATGATAAGGCATCAGCTGATATAAACCAAAGCTGTGGCAAGGACAGTACTGGAAACTCAAGTGGTGTCCAGTGCTGGAGTTAATTATTTGCTCATGTTCGACTTTCTGTTACTCACAGAGCTCACACAGCAAACACACAGACCTTCTATACTGAAAATGATAGTCTAGCAATTGATTATCCAGAAAACTTTTACCTCTAGGAATTCAGAGAATTCACATTAGAAGAACTAACACCTGCAAAATGACAGACATTCCAAAAGGCTTATCTCAGGTAAGCTTTTCTTTAGCAAGTCTATAAAAAAACTGTCCTAAAAATAACCTGACAAAGAAAGGTCAAATAGAGTACAACCATCATATACCCCAAGATCAATACTACTAAAATATAGAACAATTCAAAATACACCACTTCAATCTTGCTCTTCTTTATCCGTCATCAAACCAACATAACATTGATTATCCCATCAGTGTAGAAAGTAAAGAATAAAACACTGTAAGCAGTTCTGAGTTATGGAACAACAGGAAATTAAAAAAGACTGGGTTTGAATAAACACATTTTGTGTGAGCTAAAAGATAGATTTTTTTTTTAATATAATCATACCTCTGTTTTAGCCCCTGTAATTAGANTTTATTTTATTTATTTATCATTTATTATTTGATTTATTTCTCATTTATTTTATTGGTGTGGCCTGTCTCCTAAGCTATAATCATACCTCTGTTTTAGCCCCTGTAATTAGAATTTGGATTCCGTTTAATAATGGCACATGAATGCGTCCCTGACTGTATGAGCCTGATCCCCTGCATTTATCATTTCCATGGACAGGAACTGCGTTACTAAAGCAGATTCAGAAATCAAAATGCAGATTTGGGTTCTGACGAGATCATTCATGCTCCTCTGTCCAGTTCTGTACTCTGATAAGGACTGTTTTATTTGTGTTATTTTTTATCTTGCATAGGACTATTCCAATTTCAGACACATTATTCTTTCTCCAAGAGCATACACTAGTAAATTAATACACTATCAGCATTAGGATGATACAACTGATATCAAGAAAATCTCACAGAAACATAAGCTATTACCTTCTGTAAAATGTGCAGTATTTGAAAGGGTCATTTCTAATGTTGTTATTCTCCGAGGTCTTCAATTAAGGCCGGTTGTTTCTGTCTTCTTTGGGCACTAATAAATCTCTGAAAAGAGAAATGAAACATGCATCCTTTTATATTGCAAATATATAACTCTTAAGTGAAATACCTGTTTATCTACTAGCCGACATATAATTTTCCAACCACTCTATATAAACCACTTTGTTGCTATGCCCCATTCACACTGCAAAGTTCCCCTCTCATGAACTATTTTCCTGTCTCCATAGTAACAAACACTGTTTGAAAGGGAAGGAATGAATAGGGTGGTGTACAAAAATTGGACAAAATACTATACAGGCAAAATAAGGAGCACATTCAAAAGTCGAAATGACCACAAATGCTTCATTTTGTCAGGCAAACAGCAGAGCTCATGCACAGGAATGTTCTCATCTCAGATCAGCAGGAAAGTGATCAGAACATTATGCTCTAGAATCCTTTTTTTTCCACTGTTTTTCGCTGTTTTAATCACAGTAGCAATTACATCTGCTGAACTTAGCATCACCGTATCATACATCGTATTGGATAAGAAATTAAATAATTGCCACAACTGTGGTTTACATCTACAGCCCTGAAATTTCAAATGGTTATTTGATAAACAACACAAATGCTGCAGCAGATTTCATCATGGGCACCACACATGGATCAAAATACATAAATGATCTTAATGTGTAATAATACTGAGGTGGTAAAAGCATTTCCATAAAACATAAGAACAAATTCTATCTGTCCAGAAAAGTAAAATTAAAGAAATATTATCATAAAATTTATCAAATCCTAGATACAACTGCATGAACAGAGCATGTGTTACCCAGCAAAATAGAGCACTGAAACATTTGCACCAGCATTTTGCACAAGGAGGCATTGAGGGCTGCAGACCCATTTGGATGGGCTGTTGGTACTCTCTACTTGACAATATGATGTTGTCATGTGTTGTAATAATTTCCTCTCTTTAAAAAACATCTCTAGAAAGAGAAATTACTCAGATACATAAAATAAATATGTCTGCAGGTCTCTGCATGACTCCAGCTTTAATACCTAGTCTTGTAGCTCAGTTATGCTATTTTGTCACTCGTGAACTGTTTTTCATCCTTACTAAAAACAAAATAATGTGGTAGTGTTCACTTTTATAACCTGGGATTCAGGAAATATTCTCGAAGTTTCCTTTTCCAATCGTTTTTCTTAATGTTTAAGGGAATTTGAGGCAACAGACAAAGATGCATTCTTATCTACTACACAGACAAACTGTTTTCTCTTGAATGCCAGCAGTATCTTAGTATCTGAAGTATTTTTATTTAGCAAGGAAGAAAAAATATTTTTCTTTCAAGACATTAAAGCGACACCCAATCAGAGAACAAATCCAAGGACTTTATCTCTGGAAATCCAAGACTTCTTCAAGAAGAGAAAAACTGCTGCATTAAGTGCTGTTGGTTTCACTCATGCCTGGAAGCCAAACGTCTCTCCCCTGCCACCCAGTTAACGAGGTTCTGCACTGCTCTTGCTGCCTCTAGCATCACAGGTTGAGCTGTGCTGTCTCACCCAATGCCATCACAACAGACCTCGTGTAGTGTCTGTTACGAGGCAGTATCAGTATTCAAACCTTTATCTTATTAATTGATAGTTAATCTGAACACATCCCAATTAAAGTTTCAAAAGTGAAAGTTAATGAGCTTTTAACTGATGGAAGTGTGACTATAAGAGATAGTGAACCAAGATAGAAGCCTGAAGCTCATGGATTCGAGCTGGGAGACCAGTCAGGAGTGGAGGAATGAGAGGAGGAGAAGCCTAGGCTGCCACTGAATCCACTGCCTGTATTCATAGCAGTAGGAGTAAGCACTAGAATTCCAGTCAAAACCAAATCAGCTACTTCTTGGAGATTATTGCACTGGTAACAGGAACAAGGTAAACACAACATCTCATCTGCCAAATGTAGCGGTAGGGAAGTAAGCAGAGATGTTTTCCCTCAGGATGGATGTGTCATTGCATACCCACCCTGGACAAGAAACAAGCCAGAAAACCAGGAGGTAAAAAACGGGACAAAATACTAGCCCTTAAGTTAACAGTAGTCACCATTATCACGAGAACTTTTTCATTCAGGAAATGTATTTTAATATTGCCCGTCTCTTTGAAAAAACATTTTCCCACTTTGGCTTGACAGAAGTTAGTCTCTAAGTATCTGTTCAAGGCTAGAAAGAAAACCAATGTTTCGTGTTTATTGAACTTGTCATTGCAAGAATCAAGAATTGTTTGGTTCCTGACAGAGAAGGATCCAAATGCAAAACCAGAGAGTACTTAAGGAGACAGGGAAACACCAGCCCCTGGCCCTGACTGGCCCACTCCTGCTGTTTCTGCAGCAAGGCAGTACTCAAAAATCAGTGCCAGCCCTTGCACGACTACAAGCCATGGAGGTAAATACCCATCTTGTAGTAACAAATTTCTGAAGAATATTCCCAGGCATGCAACCACGGAGGCTGCCAAACTCCCCAGCCAGAGAGCACTCAGACTTGAGCCAAACTTCCTCTTGCTTCTTCAAACCATCTGCTGTTTCCCTTGGGGAAAAAAATAGGAAGTGCAAAACAAAATTACAGATCTGTCCTTTACTGGGAAAAAAAATCCACTTATTATTTTTCCTCCTTTTTTTTTTTTCTGGAAATGAACAAACTGCCATTTACACCCTCTTAATTCTCCATGCCACAGGAAAAGATTCTGCTATTTTGCCACCATGCACCTGTATGAGCTGACTTGATTTAAAAGTTAAGCTGTGTTGTATCACATGAACAAAAAAGTTTAGTATGAGCTAACAGTGTCCATTTCTGCAATATAACCTTCTAGCTGTTTTTATTTTTTCTTGTTGCTATTATATTATTTTTCTCTCAAAAAGAAAGTATACATTGAGCAGTTCATATATTTTTCTTTTCAGAAAGACTGTGCAAAAAGTGAAACATCATCTACATTACTAATAAGTACTTTGTTGAATAATCCACCAGAATTTCTTCCTAGAGAGCCTTCCAAAAGCAAAATAAGATCTTTGGTTTGTACACCGTGTACTGTGCAGACTCTGACAGCTACAAAAGGAATATTTAAGATTTTTACTACGTGCGCTTTGCTGAAAAACTGCTATTGCAGAGAAAGAAATGAACTACCAATGCAACGCAAACACACCATTCAAACATCTAAAACCTGAAATAAATCAAAAGTCAAAAAAGTATCTTTGATACCACCTGAAATATGAGGTATTTGTGTGGAAATAATAAATAGAACATTTTAAAAGCCTACCTTTATGCAGCTACAAATGCCCAGGCCAGCACATATCCACTCTCATATGATGTGGTGTTAGGTATCTCATACCTGATTCAGATGAATAAATCTCTGTAGTTACTGCCAGTGGCTGCCATCATAAGCAAAACACCGAGGACCAAATCCTTAATCTCCAGAAGAGAAAGCATACACAATGCAGTGGTTTACTCACAGCATATGGAGGCAACGCCACAGGGACGTGTACTAATATTTATTCCTGCTTGTGTCACTAAAAATGCTCCATTCATTGACTAGATTTTACTTCTGCATACTGCAGGCACAAACTTTGAGCTATGAGTGACTGAAGTTCTAGGGGACAGCAACCACTACCAGTTCCTGCTGAAGTTAAACATTAGCATCATCTTGTAGGCTATAGGGAACAAGAGATTCATCTTAAAATATAAACAAGTAATGGTATTTTTCCCCCACCCCAGAAAAAGCCTACGTGAGGAATCTTCACAGGCACCCCTGAACTGTAAGGAGTGAAGCCTACTTGAAGTAACTGCAAGACTGGAAACATGTTTAATTACAATGTTGATAAGAGCTAGTTTTCAGCAGAATGAACTAGAGAGACTTTCTGGATCATTTTGCATTTTATTTCGTAGCTGGCCCCTTTTGCCAGTAACTCAAGAGGCTCAGAAATGTGCACACAAAACCTCTTTTACTGTCTTGTCAGAAACATCTGAAAAAAAAAGACGACACCTTCAAGTGATGCAAGGTAGCTTTGCTAAACTTAGTGGAACTTCCCTGATTCATACCAGCTGAATACATTCCTGTTTATATTCTGGGAATTTTATAAGAAGTTATAGCCTTCAGAAATTGATTGCTGTTTTCAGCAATCTAATCCTTGTCGGGTGGTGAGACTTTCAGCTCCCATTCATGTCAGTGAAGTCCAGTGAAAGCACTGTCAAAGCTAGAGACCAATTGCCTGCAGAAGTGCTGGTGTTAGCTAAAATTGATCATAAAGTACTTATTGAATTGCTAAAACTTGCCTAGCTAATCCTTTCAAACTTTATAAATATATTTCTTGCTGAAGAGAAAATCTTTATATCATTGGCAAATTAGACTTCAAACCCAGCAAAGATTTGTTGCTTCCATATGTGCTTCCTAAAGCTCTTGCTAGAAACGGTGGTGGAGCAAAGCAGAAAGCTGCAGGTGCAATGTTACAAGAAAACACAGCTGGAGTGACATTTCCCACAACCTGGACCAACTGGCCTAATAGGATTTCCAGCAGATTTCTGTCCAGTTCATTCCCCTTACCACGATGGAGATACCAACACCACCACATGCAGTTCAGCCCCTTCTTGTTGTCAGCTCAGTCTGAGCACTCTGAAAGTCTGATACCAGCAAATAAATGAAATAAATTAAAAATTAAAACTAAAATTTAAATTATTTTTTGTTAGTTATTATTCTCTTTGTAGCAGTGCTTTTTGTTCACAGCTGGTTTTCTTATTTTGTTTCCAAAACTTTATGATTTTATGACAGAGTAATGAAATTCACTCATTTCCGTAAACTTTCTAAGTTGGTGATTAAAGTGATCTGGAGCCATCTTGCACGGAAAGCAAAGCTTCTCACTGCAAATGTAATTAATTCTCAAACTCTACTGAATTCTACTGAATTGAAAACACATCATTACCATATTCGGATATTTAGAAGAAACTTGTATTTGAGTAATACCCAAGGCACTTCACGTGTTCATTTCAATAACAGCAACAAATGGTTTGAATTTTGGAAAAATTAAGTTAGAAGTTGACTGGAATTTTGCAGGGACAAGAAGAAGGTATTGATACCCTCATTTTCTTTGATATTAAGATGTTTTCTCATATTCTTAAACACGGTCATTACACTTTCTAAAGACATACAGAGGAGCTTTCATCACATAAACAGGAAGCGAGAGTTTCATAGTAGAATTACTTATTAATGATTTGTAAGAGAAGCTTACTTGAAGTAATATCTCATTCTATTTACCTCTAAAATTACTTACCAAATTAAAGGTCTATGGTCTTCTACTCATGGTCCCTTCTTTAACTTTTACATTTCTTCATACCTCTTTCACTCTGATCTCTCTACAGTGAGGGATTTTCAAAGACTCCGTCTTCCAGAATAAATATAGCACCACCCTCCTTCTATTTTACTGTTAATCCTTCAAACTGGAGAACAAAAACCTGAGTGGTTGTTGCCTTTCTACACATTTGCACCAGCAGAAAGGCTACCCACTGCCATCAGTTAAACCAATGTAATTGGACCAGAGAAAGAAATAGGCGTCTACATACAAAGGAGGAAAAAACAAACCAGAAAATCCTATATCTTCTTTTCTACATTCACACAGAGTTGAAAATCAGAGACGGTTTGCTGAACACAGGCTGATGTTGGGCTCTCCTTGGTGGAGAGCACTGGGGGATACTCGCTGTTCTTGGCTCTAATGGGTACTTTCTGCCAGCTTGAGCATGAATTACAACAGCTTCAAGGCTGCTCTAAATTATTCTGCTGAGGATCCTTGTGGGAATATATTATCTATGGAAGCTCAGCGATGCAGAGCTGCATCTTAGCTCCCTTTGGCCCAAGTACCTCGTTATTATTTGCATTAGGGTTGCTCCAGGGAAGCCCAGGGCAACACTGTGCTTAGTGCTGTGGAAATGCAGCCACACGAACCATTTCCCAGCAAGGGACAAGAAGAAAATGGCCTGGGACTAGTTGCCTGTAGGATGTGGGGCTACAGCTTTGCAAGAGGCTCTCTTCAGCTAAAAGTCCTCTCTACAAGAGAAATCTCTACTGAGCACTCTGGGCACAACCAGCATCCCAGAAGAAAACAGCAGAAAGCTGAGCAAGTTTGGTTTGTTTTTTTCCCTGAAAATTAAAAAAGGGGAAAAGGGACTGCATTTTTTAGCTATTTAGGCAATGTCATAAATTGTAATTATTCAATCTTTATTCAAAGGTGGAAACTTCATCGAAGAAAGTTTCCTTTCCCTCAAAGTGGAGGCCAAGACTGAAACTGCCACTGCACAGAACTGAGGATGATTTCATCTGAAACCTTTCAGGTCCTCATTCAACATTGCTAACTGGATTTCAGGCACCAGAAGGGGAATACTTTCTCTTTTGACTACAAAAATCTAGTGGGATTCCTTTGTAATCTATACTTTTCTCTAGGTCTTTTGAAGCTTAACTTTAGACTGAGTTCAAGAGAGTAGTTTTTATTTCTGCTTCCTCACAGCATTTTTACTCTGGGGCTCACTGTTGCTTTGTTTGCTTGGGAAGGAGGATAAAAATAAAAACAAAGAATGAGTAGAAATCACCCTCTAAATCAATGCTTGTCATGCTGGCAGTTCAATGAAAAATTATTTTATTTATTAAAAATTGTAGTATCCCTGCTTTAATTACATGCCTAAATTCTCACTTAAGCAAGATAATTGCAGTCCTGGAAGAGGATCAACCTGTGCTTAGGAATAGAAAAAATGGGTACTTTGAGATCATCAGTATTTTATACTGCAAACACAGAAATAGTAGAGTCTGAAATATGGCCTTAAAAACTCTTTCATTTATACAATAGCGCCTATCCCCATTTGCCCGGTAGTTTTAAATTTGCACTTGTTCCAGCAAAAGAAATAACGCGGATATTTGTCATACAAGGTCACTGGCTATTTTATCCCACAATTCATGTTTTACACTGAACAGTTCAACTTTTGACTTATTCAGAAATCAAAAATGTTTGTGACCGACAGAAGATGGTGGAAGATGGGTGTGCTGCAGACCGACAATGCACCATCCACTTCTCTGAAATGTTCTACTGTATTCTTACATTGGCTTTCCACAAGTACTTTCTTATTTATATTTGTATAAATACACATTTGCTTAGTTGTATTTCATACATGTAATAGCATCACTGTAATATTAATCCATTCTCCTGCAGGGGAAATTAATGTTCTGCAGTTGTTTTTCGCTAGTTTGGGATAAAAAAATTCCCACTTTAGTTGAATTTACATAATTTTAAATTTATTTTTCCCATTTTAATGTAAAAAACTTATTTAGCTCAAAACAAAGTTTTGATTTTAGTTTATCGAGTTTGCTAGTTCTAGTTACATCACTAGCTAAGCAAGTAACTACATTGGCAATGAAGTTGGGTTTCACAGAATCACAGAATCACCGGGTTGGAAGAGACCCATCGGATCATCGAGTCCAACCATTCCTATCAAACACTAAACCATGTCCCTCAGGAACTCGTCCACTCGTGCCTTAAACACCCCCAGGGAAGGTGAAGGGTTTGTCTCACTTCTGTATTAAACAGCCCTTTTTTCCCATCCAAGAACAGATTTTTTGCTACGTGGACTCCTCACCTCACTTAAGAAGGATCTCTCACCAGGCAGATGTAGTTCACTCGGCCAACAGCCTACGTTCAGCTTCCCTCTGGCTCTCAGTAGGAGTTTCAGTAGGAGATTTGGGGGTCATCGTCCTGGAAAAGTGGAGGGTTGGGAAGTGTTTATTCCTGCATGAATGGTGGAGAAAGCAACTGTAAGAACGTGCTCCTTAAACAGCAGCATCAGTCTGCACCCCTACTGCTGTCTCTCAACTGAATGTTAAGGGGAAACAGCATGAGTAATTTATGCCTGGCAAATCTCTAAAACCAAGCAGGGAATTTATCATAAGAAGCAGTGCTCATGGTAAAAAAAAGGATGTGGTTTCCTGCATTTGTCTAAGAAAGGCTCTTAACAAGCTTCAAGAAGATTAAGCCTCCCTGTCCCGTGGATATTTTAAGATAGAGATATTGGGTAAGAATAGGTCTTTCTCTCAAGAAAATCCAGCTGAGAAATATTAAGGGGCTTAAATGAACGTTGTTCTCTTGTTGTATTGTGGTATCTCTGCAGCACACAGCAAAAACCACAGGAGGCACCACTGTTTCCAAAATGTTGAAGAAAATAATATTATAATGCAAGTGAACCACTGTCATGAACAAGTTGTAACAATTTAATATGTTTATTGAAAGCTAAATTTTCCATATTTTCAGCAAGTTCTCGTACCCTTTGGGATATATTTTGTAGCTCAAACAACCAGCTACTGTCCCCTCCAGCAATAAAATGTTAATAGACTGAAACTTTTCAATTGCATTACTATGTATGTGATGTAATTTAATTTTATAAGGTGCCATCAATAATACATAAAAAATATTGTAGAACATAACGTGATGACTTTAATTCCTTGAAGCAGGTCTGGAGAAACAGCAGATGAAGTGCAATACTAAGCAGGTGCCAAATGCAATTATTTACTCATGTTAAATTCCACATGCCCAGAGCTGGTCAGACAATGCCTATGCAAACACCTAGCTCTGCCAACCACCTCCCTTTAGTCGTGTTAATTAAATCATAGTCTTAAAAGACTAGTTCTGCCTAGCAAACTGCATAAGCCTCTGGTTTTGAAAATTAATTAACTGTGCAGGAAATAAGTTGTGAAAAGTGTTACTTTCAATCAACTTAACATTTGCTGTTAGGGTAGATGCTGGTGCTTGACAAAGGGGACACATTTTTCTATTATCCACACAGGCTCTGATCTCTGGCCTGAAGACATAATGGGAACACATTATGGACTTGTCACTGGGGGCAGCCACAACTATAAAGCGTAAAAAGAAAGAGTTTTTTTAAAGACATTTTCACCTCTGGAAGAATCTGATCTTTGGTGACAGAAGTGGGACAGCGGAGACCTACAGTCAGCAGTACTCTGAGAATGTATAACTGCTCTCCTATTTTTCCCATGCCCATGATTCCCAGGGGTGAAGCTAGCCCTCTTCATTCAACCAGGTGAGATGAACCAGGTTGCATCAGATGTGCTGCTTTTGTCATTCTCTGTGGCTGCAGCCATCTACAGTGACCCCCTACTGTGACCCATTACCTCCTTCTGGAGCCCATTTTGGAAACTCTCATATAAGTCTCAAACACAGTGAGAGGATGCTAAATAACGTAAGGGAAGGAGAAAAATTAGGAGACTTAACCAACATAGGATTTCATTGCAAGACAGATCTCAGTTAGAAAATGTAAATGTAGAATTTGGCCTTTCTATTTGTTCCTTCACATCCATCGAACAGTAGAGTTGCCACTAAGTGCTCAGCTATAGACTTGACTTTTAGTTAACTTACTTGTCAACAACAACAACAACAAAAAAGGGTATTTAATATATGTTTACATAATTACCATAGAATCTTTATTTCACCATCTATAGGAATCAAATCCCAAGTGGCAGCACAAATCTGCTCTATCATTCAAGCAATATTAAAGGTTTTTTTCTCTTCATTTAATGTGATCATACATCATAAAGGTAATAAAATATACGGTAAGAGATAGGCTTTATCACTGCAAAATAGAGCACAGATAACCCCTGAGCCTAAATTGCACTACAGACTTTCCAGTACAGTCAGGAAGAGATATTTCTGTGTTGAGACAAGGCCAATGTATCCTCAAGTTGTGTATAGAAGCACAAAAATACTTTGCCAGCAAGGCTTACTTTGCTTGCCAAATCAGCATTTTCCCTTGCATAAACTTGCCCAAGTGCATTATTTACAGAAACAGCAGACAACTTGACTTCAAGAGGAGCTTTGGGATAGGCCCTCAGGCAGTGTAAGCGGCCTCCCTGGACTGAAAGCAGTGGCTTTATTCGTGCTGAAGATGTGGTCTGGAAAGGACACGGCAAATGCTTTTATTCAAAAAGAAAATCTTGTTTTCACACTTGCAGATCTTTTCAAGCCAACGTGTCCCACAAGGATAAAAAATGGACTTACACAGGGAACACAGCGTTGATCAGGCACCTCATAGCTAGAACAGGAAGAAATACCAGCTGGAGACAAACAAGAACTAAAAGATAACAGACATTAGTCTTGTACTTGAAACAGCCTTGCATGATTCAGGTATATCCATACCATGCTTATTTTCATCTAGGAAAGCTTTTAGGTGAAGTATCGGTTCT
The DNA here is from genome assembly GCA_013389865.1 of Piaya cayana. Classification (NCBI taxonomy): domain Eukaryota; kingdom Metazoa; phylum Chordata; class Aves; order Cuculiformes; family Coccyzidae; genus Piaya; species Piaya cayana. The sequence continues at coordinate 52,491 of WAAB01010270.1, forward strand.
GAAACATTCTGTGAGAAGTGAATCCAAAAATAAAAGCTCTTCCCATAAGCTGCTTCTTCGAACAACTCTCATATGAAGACCAAGTTGGGCAGATTTGTGGCTGATGTGCTGGGTTGTGACACCTGAAGCCAGATTGTACTTGACATGAAAGATCCAATCTGACAGGATGCATCAGCTTAAGACACAGCAACCGAAGTCTTAAAAATATGTTTTTCTCTTTGCTCTGCAGTTTTCACCAAGCTCCACTTACAAAAATCACCCATCAAGTACTTGCTGTCTTATCTTTTGGCTGACTTCAACTGACGGGCTTGGTCACAGACTCCTGGACCATTCTGCACAAAAGCACATGATGCATTTTTTGACATTTAACAATATATGTTCCTCTTTCAATATCCAGATCACTGATTATATTTTCATAAGGATAATATATTCAAATTGAAATAACGCCTGTGAAAGTGACATATCAAAGGACTAGGACCACAATGTACTGGCTCTGTCATTCCCTTTTCACACTGGTTTGTATTACTTGGGATGGTAGATTTTAACTATCCACTAGCAGCCTGATCCCCTTACCTTTGGCCAGGCCCCTTCCTGCAGTGATACCTTAGAACTTTCTCTCAATGAAGCATCAGCAAATCAAATTACCTTCTCCATCCATAACGCGAAAAGCTTCACACAATGTATGAAGTTTCCTCTTTAAATTAAGTCTAATTTTTAACGTCCTTATATATACAGCCACTTCCATTCTATCCATACATGAAGGATACTAAACAGACACAATTTGCATCCCAAGAAGTCAGAAATGTGAACAAAATCAGAAAACTACATGCTAACTTGCAGTTAGTTAAAACCTTTTCATTATACCAGTATAGAACCCCACTGACTTATCCATGAGACATAATAATGTCAAGAGAAAACTAGCTGAGCCTAAAAAGAAAGTAAAACCTACTGACAAGCAATTTACAGTAACTCGCTTATTATAATCTGAATTTAGTTTGGGAAACATAGAAGCTCAGGATCTCCTTTTTGACCTGCAGAGCATTCACATCCAGCCCTTCATAGTGGTCATGACCCCAGGAGAATGGTTTTGGGGCTGTGTGGTGACAGCAGCCTTTGCCTACTTATATGCAACCGTCAGAATTTTGCTAATTGTCAGCAGCTAAGATTGTCTTTATTAGCATGGAAGTGACCAAGAAAAAATAACACAGACTACTAGCTAGGATTTCTCTTCTCTTTCTTGGTGCAGCTTCAAAAATGAACAGAAGCCCAAGAGCAGCTGCTGGCTTTGGCTACCCTACACTGAGGCAGAGTGATGTTGGAGAAAAGGAGTCTGAACAGAGCAATGTTGACATTGGTCAAGGGTAAAGTGAAAAAAATAATTCACTCAATTCAACTCAACTGTTGGTCATAACAAAACTCTTGAGCTAATCCCTTAGCTTTCCAAAGGAAGTTTTGATGGCATCTAGGACTCGGTATATTTGAATATGACCTCAACCCTACTGGCTCTTTCCTGGCTGAGCCATGTGAAGCTGGAGAACAATACCTGTCCTAAACCAAATGACAAAAAAATCGGTCACCTCCATATCGCTATCATTGTGGTCAGAAAATACACTTGGGTAAACACTACATGGAAAAATCTCATCAAATTCAGTGGCAGGAATTTCTACCTTCAATTATTTTTACTGCCTTTGAAAATCACAGTGTTTCCATGCTAATTCACATGCGTCTTCATAGCGAAAAAAAGGAGACAGAAAATTTTTAAAGAGAACAGTTATGGACAGAATAATACAAACACACTCAAAATCATTTCAAATTTTCAATCACGGCTTGTGTTATCTTGGGAAATTGGTCCCATGTCCTACCCTGTCCTGCTTCAAGTTGTCATGACTGAAAAAGGTGCACTCAGAAAGAGCAATTTTAGATCATCACATTGTGTGGTCTGTTACTTATCCTTTTTTTAATATTCTTTTCAAATACCATAATTCATACAGGAGATAGAGGCAATTTAGAGCATTTCTTTTAATGACACACTCAAAACCTTAACCTCATATTGATAATTGCTTCTCAAAAGCAGCTGTGTTACGAAAAAAAAAAAAGAATAGTGAATTATTAAGTTATTAACTCTCAGGGCATGAGCACTGCTATAGACATCAGCGCACCCTGGGCACACTGTTAGGAACCCTAACTGCAGGAGATCACTGTAATGGGAAAGGAAAATTGCAAGTCCATTCTAAGGAATCGTGTTTTTAAAGCTATCTGAAAACATCAAGCATACAAGGAGTACTCTGGGACAAAGTGCTTGTTCAAGCACAGGCTTGTGCCAATGGAAACTTATCCACATTTGGGTCTTTGAGCTGCCCTTGAGCAGCAGGAGGACCACCAACCTTTCATTGTAAACTCCTGTCCCAGTACAGGCCATTGATTATCAAAGTTAGGTGGAGATGATCACCATGCACATAGTCAGATCCTCAGCTGAGGTGAGCTGCCAGAAGCTCCTTTGAAAGAAACTGTGATATTTCGCACCTGCAGAGATGTTATCCCACTCTGAGACAGGCAATTGTTTTTCCAAAACTCATATGTCACCACAATAACTGAAGTTAAAGTGAAACACAATGTTGATGAGGCCCACAAGCCCACAAAACATGACTGTTAGTAGAAATAACCAAACTTACCTGGGTTGCTTTCAGCATCTTGTTACTGTCTGATCCTGGAGGCATCTGCTGGACTTTGCTCAGAAGAATGCTCAAGACCCATAATATAGGCTAAGAGGAGACCTCATTGCTCTCTATAACCACCTGAGGGGAGGTTGTGGAGAGGAGGGAGCTGGCCTCTTCTCCCAAGTGACAGGGGACAGGACAAGAGGGAATGGCCTCAAGCTCTGCCAGGGGAGATTTAGGTTAGACATTAGGAGGAAGTTTTTCACAGAAAGGGTCATTGAGCATTGGAATAGG